>JAOTAX010000006.1:1007305-1018386 GCA_025629825.1 Erythroxylum guanchezii | reverse complement strand
ATAGCTATTATCATGATAGTATTTTATTGGAAATGTTGTACTATAAATAAAATGGTTAACTTGATGTAAGATATACTCATTTCTATGAAGAATGATATTCTCCTCTCCCAAATACTCTTAAGTTTTAATTTCGGTTTTATAACGGGGTCCTCTTAATTTATTTCTATTCTCATTTAAGGGGATTCTGGAAATACCATCATACTTCCAAAATCTCATCTTTTCTATTAATTAATTCTAAAAGTGTCAAATTTATGTTTTTAGGTGAGAATTGATTGATATGTGACTGTAATCAGTATTAGCCACTAACAAAAAATTGATACGTAACTTTCAATCATCAAATCTTTGTGTATGGTCGAACTTATAAGAAAGAGATTGATATATATATATAATAAGGTTCACATCATCTTTTTTCCCTCTTTTGTTCTTACTCTATTTCAGGAACATCCATCTATTTAATTTATGTGGGTTTTATTTATTGAATAAATGTATATTTATAGAATATGGTAGGAACATAATAATAAAAACAAGTGATTTGTTCTCATATATATATATATATTATCATCATCATTATCATCGTTATAGTATATTTGAAAATAATTTTTTATTAGTTAAGAATAAGGCTATTATTGGATTTTTTAAAATCTCACGTATCAATAAAATTTTTATTGAATTGTTGTTGTTGTATATACAGGGATCAATTCACCATGTGCACATTTTCGTGTGCCATTCATTAAACGTTAATGAATGGATAGATAGAGAATGACACAAAGTGGAACACAGATGCCCATGTTATCAAACCCGGACCGGACCGGTTAGTTATCCGGTCCGGTTAACCCTTTAAACAGGTCTTGAATTAGACCAGTTCGAACCGGTGAAAACCGATCAATTGACCGGTGGGACCAGTCCTGTTCGACAATTTTTTATTTATTGGTATTTTTTAATATTTTTAATATTATATATAATTAAATATAATTATTGTATAATTATGACGTCACACCAGTTCGACCGGTGGTTGAACCGGTTAAACCGGTGATCAATAAGATTTCCGATTCGATGACCGGTCTGAATTTCAAAACACTGACAGAAGCAGAAACAGCTATCCTTTGCCCTTGTATACAGGTACCAAGAAACATAAATGATGGTTAGTTAAGTGTATCTTCAAGTCAATTAGTATAAATCTAGTAAAAAACCTCTCAATTGCTATTTTGAATGGTTTCTTAAATTTAATTAGGAAGTTAATAAAGACAATAACTCATTAAATTTGCCAATTACTATTATTATTTAATACCATAAATAGTAAAAATATTATTTCCTTATTTAAAAATAATAATATTGACCATATAATTAATTTCTTATTTTTATAATAATCAGTAAATAACTTATAATCCTATCCAATAATAATTTTAATCTAAATAATCGTTTAAAGGTTCCTAAGCGTTTATATAACTCATAATCCTAAAATTTCAGGTAATTAGAGATTCTTAAGCAACTTAAAAACATTCTTATAGGGTATAAGAATTTTTATTATCTAATTTCAAAAAAAAAGAATTTTTATTATCTTTTAATCAATTTTATTTTTGTTTTGATGTTTAAAATAGCCTGTATACTGTATAGACGTACAATTACTAACCACTCTTCAACTAGAAAAAGAGTCCCACCAACTTGGGCATGCCCAAGATCACTTTTTATGCTCTTTTCTTAATTAACCAAGTACAAGGTGGTGCATACATTAAAAGAGATCAAGCAAATATCTCCAGGAAATTGGTGAATATGAAGTTATGAACTAAAAGCTACCCATTAATCAATTTCTGGTAGTTCACCCAACAAGCTAGCTAGCTAGCTAGCTGGAGCCATATGCACCCTACACTTGAACTATACCATTTAGTCATTACCAAAGTTGTATATCTGTTCATCCATATATATCAGACCCTTTGAAGTGTCACGTTAATGACCCTTTATGTTCCTTATTACAATTATAATCAAACTAGGAGGTGATTAAGATGAGCATTACTTGCAATAGAGGTAGTCCACCGACTTGTTCGAAGTATCTGCCACTTCTTCATTTCTAATCATGAGAGGAAGCATCTTAGCTTTTCACGATCTCAAGACTATTAATAGGAAAAGAGGGATAATGATCAAAGTTGAGTTTTGATTATTACGTATTAATTTATTGTTAAACTCTTACAACTTTTATATATATATATATTATACGTATTTTTATCCTAATTTTTTCGGATCAGAATTTAAAATATCATAAATAATATATGTAACTTTTGGCATTTTTATCATTTTGATTTTTGATGCATAAAATTTGATAGGTAAATAATGAGTAAAAAACTTAATCGATTAAGTTGGCAAAATCTTAAATTGTCTGATTTTTCGGTAATTTACTATAATAGCTCTTACTGGTAAAAGCTAATTAGTTTATTAATTAATTGGTCAATTTTTATAAATTAATAAATTTTTATAAAACAAAATAAATATATTGCTTTTTATTTAACAATCTCTTTTATTAATTAAACTTCAAATTCTTTGATGAATAAAGACAATATCTTTTAATTATATTTTAAATCTTAAATTTTATTCAATTTGTAGTCAATTTTATAATAGTTTAAAGGTTAGTTAAAATTTTAAACCTTAAATCTCTTATCTTATTAGTTTAACTTACAGTTCGATTTTTAAAACACTACAGGAAAATTTAAAAAATTATAAGAAATTCTTTTTTGGGAGGTAATTATTTTGTTTTCTTAAGATAACACATTCGTTTATTGCAATAAATTTCGTACCATATCGGTTGAAAAATGATACAAAATAAGATGTTTCGATACTAGATTTAAATATCGGCTTGTTTCACTTGATACTAGCCTGTACTACCTTCTTCTTCTTCTTTTTATTTTTTTCTCACACTCTCACTCTCTCTCTTCTTCACCTTCATCTCTTTTTATTATTAATAATATAATATTTAAACTCATGCGATAAATAATAGCTATATTTTTTCTACAAAGAATAATTAAAAACATGTTAAAATAAAAATTAAGGGGCTTCGGATTTTTGTATTTCTTTTTAAAATAGTTAATATAAATATAACAATATTTTATTATTAATAACAATTACATATTAAGATAAAAATATATATTTTTATTATTGAAAATTAAATATTAAGATAGAAATCATATTTTATTATTGATAATAACTATCCTTTTTATTTGATATTTTGGTGTAATTAGTATTTATTATATGATAAAATTGTAATATTTTAAATATTTTGTATTTTTCTTAATTTTATATTTCTATGATAATAAAATAATCTCTTTCATATTAATTGTAGTTATTATTTATACGTGGAATATGTGAAAATAATATTTAAAAAATGAATAAATTGTTATTATTTTAAATTTCTATTATTATGAAATTTTTAGACATTGTTGGTTTAAATTATACAACACAATACTGAAAGATTATTTTACAATTTTAAAAAATAAAAATTATTTTATAAATTTAAAATTTACCTAAAATAGTATCCAATATTAACTGATTTTGGTACTATACCGTAGCAAAATTTAATGTGAATATCAATATTCGTAACGTTGTCCTTTGTTCAATATTTTTGGACATATTCAAATAGTTACCTAAACTAAAACCGAGGACGTGTGAAAAAGACGGAAGATGCGTAATTTGACCTTTCCAAGTTGTACGTAAAGCTATTGAGTACCTACACAATGACCAACCCATAGATGACCCTGTTTGGTTTGAGTTTCTTGAAAACGTGCAATAAAAAGAAATCAAAAAACAAAAATATATAAAAGATTATTTTTTAAATAAAAAAACTAAAAGCATTATATGTTTCAATTTTAATCAATATTTTTGTGCTTGAATAGACTTAAAATAATATAAACGTTTATATTATTAAATATCATGAAAAATAAACCAAATTTAGAGTTTTTTTAAAAATAAAATATAACATTAAAATATAAAGTCAACGTTATCGGTATCAGTGTACAAGACTCTTCGTTTTATGGAGGTCTAAAGAAGGTTATAATATACCCAACTTTTTCTTTATACTTTTATAAAGAGACTATTTCCGTGACTTTAACTCGTAATCTTATAAATATTAATTTTTTCTTCAAATATGATAAAAGATATTAAAACATATCTTTAAACAAAATACAGATAATAAGTTTTACAATTATCATTAATTTTTTCATTCAAATTTTATTTCTTGGGTTTAAAATATTTTTTAGAGTAATCTTTAATAATTTTCTTATTATCTTTTTGTTGATAACAAAGATGTTTGAAATACATATATATGGTTTCCATATTAAGTATTTGAAAAAGACCCATGTCCCCTTGTTCATTGTTCTTCTTATCTAGTGATTGATGCTTGTAACCAATACTAATCAACTACCCTACATGATTCAAGGATTTTTATTGCATAAGTCATTAGCTTCCTATAGCTTTATCTAGGCACAATCATGCACACAGAATATGCAATTTCCACCTGTTTTCTTCTGGTGTTTATTCTGTTGCATATAGTAAAAACTTTAACAATCCCGAACTCTAAATTCGAACTCAACTCAAAACTCGATCATCTCAATTTTTTGTTTGTCGATTTAGGTTAGAGTCGGGCTTATTTGCTCTTATCCACAAACTTTATTTGTTTAGTATACGTTATCAAATTTCTAGTATTTTTTATTATTTCGTTTTTTATTATTTTTATTTTCATTTATGCTAAAAACGTTTACGATAAAATTGGAAAGTTTGTGAAACTATTATCCCTTTACATTTTTCAAATACAATCCTCTTGTTACTTTCTTCAACTTCTAGATTAAACCCTTTAAATATTCCATAATTTTAGGTTGAATCAGCTCTTCGATAACCTTAAAATACGATATCTTCTTCCACATTGTATGCGCACCAGTAAGGGAACTCTTCCACCATAAACTTTTTGTGAGTAAATCAAGTCTCGGTTATAAATATGAGAGCATTTCAAGCAACCTTCATTGAAACATTAACTCCTTACCTCTCTCTTTCTCTGTCTCTCTCTCTCCTTTTCACTCCATTTTGTTCCCCTAAATAAGGTGACCAAAAGTTCCAAAACCAAAAATGGTGTTCCCATCACCAACTTACTCTCTTCCTCGTTATATCTTCTCATCATGTTCTCTAGCAATACATCTTGCTCTTTTATGCACTGTAAACGCCTTGGTAAAGCTGCCACCTAACTTGACAATTCCTGCAGTATTCGCATTTGGCGACTCCATTGTTGATACAGGAAACAATAACTATCTCCATACCCTGATCAAGTGTGATTTTCCTCCATACGGAATAGATTTCCAGGGAAAGCTCTCCACTGGCAGGTTCTGTGATGGAAAAGTCCCCGTGGATATTTTAGGTAAGGTACCAAACCCACAAGAACTTTCTCTTCCTCAATCGTAGGAACAAGCAAATATTGCGTTGGAATAGTTTTAGGTTCTTCTACTGATTACTGCAGTTTTAGCAAATACGAAACATAATTTTTAATTATTGATAGTATTATGACCGATATCTACTAATTGTTGAAACATTGCAGTACTAAAAGGGGAAAAAAGAACAAAAGAGCAATCATCTCCTGAAACGTCATCTTCCTTGTACGTAAGGTTTCAGGAGATGATTAATAAGGAATTAAATTCAATGGATAAGGTAAAATTAAGAAGATGGGGAAGGAGAGTTGTAATGTATGGTGTGGTCCACGACCCAATTTAAGACTTGTAACTGAA
This sequence comes from Erythroxylum guanchezii, assembly GCA_025629825.1. Lineage (NCBI taxonomy): Eukaryota > Viridiplantae > Streptophyta > Magnoliopsida > Malpighiales > Erythroxylaceae > Erythroxylum > Erythroxylum guanchezii. Next base: position 1,012,633 of record JAOTAX010000006.1, on the reverse strand, counting down.
GAAATTCGTACAAGTGTATTATTATGCAAGACTGGTCCATTTTCTAAATCAGAAGCTCACTGTTAGGGTCTTAGTTACTGCGGAACAGTTCTTGTTTCGTCGGAAACTTTCCCCGGAGAAATTGGAATTTGACTTTAATTTTTGTTTTCCAAGTTCATAACTCTCAATTTCTTGGTTTAATTTCAGCTGAAGAACTGGGAATTAAGGACAGTGTTCCTGCATATTTGGGCTCAACATTGACACCTGAAGATCTCATAACCGGCGTGGCTTTTGCTTCGGGTGGTTCAGGTTACGACCCTTTGACACCCAAGTTAGTGGTATGTGTTACGTACGAGCTGGTCTTTAAATCAGTTACTAATTTCAATTTTTATGTTTTAAAAATTATTATTTAATTATTATGTATTTTTTGTTATATTTTATTAAATTTTAATACATCGTTCAGATACAAAATTAGAAGAAAATTAACGAAAATATGTTGAATTGTTTTCCATTTTTATGTTTTTGAAAATTATTATTTACTTATCTATATTATTATTTTTTATAATGCAATTTTTTGTTATATTTCATTAATTTTATATTTATTTAGAATCTCAAATATTGTTAATATTAAAATTTGACAGATTTAATGCGACATCGTTTTTTCTATAATAGCTAAATAATAATATGAGGATAAAAACTAAATATCAAAATATAAAAAAAAAGATCAAATCACAAAAAGATCTTTTGAATCTAACCCTAAAATAATTCAAATGGTTATTACAGTCAGTCTTATCGTTATCGGACCAACTGCAATACTTCAGGGAGTACGTAGGAAAGCTGAAAATGATTGCTGGGGAGGAGAAATCCAACTTCATCGTAGCGAACAGCATATACTTAGTAGTAGCAGGAAGTGATGATATAGCAAACACATACTTCACTCTTCAGGCAAGGAAATTACACTACGATGTTCCTGCTTACACCACTCTCATGGCTGACTCTGCTTACAGATTCTTACAGGTAATCCAATTACTCACTCTCTGTTTAAGTTAACACCCTGGTCAGGAAAGGTCTGTTTAAGTTAATACCCTAGTCAGGAAAGGTCTGACCCGAGCCTCAAGAGTACGGCTCAGAGATCAATTAAGCACGAGTCACCAACTTGAACCTATACTTGGATCGTCTAAAATAACGTCATCTTACAATGAGAAGTGTAAGCCATTTGGGTCTTAGGTCGACTCTATGTCTGAGTTCAACCAGAAGTCCGAGTTAACTCGATCCTGCCATGCTTCGGGCCACCCCGAACTTCGTATATTTAAACGTGTTTTGTTTAGAGAGGGATGTAATTAATTTTGGCAGGAATTGTACGATATGGGCGCACGAAGGTTGATAGTTTTAAGTGCACCTCCAATTGGGTGTGTACCATCTCAGAGAACTTTGTCGGGAGGAATAGCAAGAAACTGTGCAGAAGGACATAACCAAGCCGCCAAGCTATTCAACTCCAATTTGAATTCAAGGTTGCAGTCACTTAGTAGCAGCCTTCCTGATGGTCGATTTATATATGTAGATGTTTACAACCCATTGATGGATGTCTTACAAAATCCAAACAAATATGGTAATTCTTTCCTTTTTTTATTTTTTCTATCTCTCTCTTTAAATTCAGTTCTCTTTTACAATAAAACTTAGATTTTCGTTATAATTTTATTAATAGAAATTGAAAAAAGCCCTTGATTTTTATTAAATTACTTTACGATCGCTCTTACTTAGAATAATAAATTTAGTAAAAATTCATTTTTAGTAATTCATAATAACATATTTTTTAAAAAAGATTCTTTTAGACTTAGTAAAATTGTAGGATGTGTTTGTATCTTTTGCACTTTTTTTTACGTCAAAATGGGGATTTCTTTAACATTAGAGATAATATATTTATAAATGTTCAATCACTTGAATTTTTTTTTATTTAGTGACAAAAACTTGATTTTTTTTATTTAGTAACAAAATTTTAAAAAATTTTAATTTTGCGATTAATCTTTTAAAATTTGTATAAATAACATCAAATCGTTGTTTTTACTTATGTGACTAATAGATAGAGATCCGTGTGGTATTTAATAAATACATAACATTAACAGAAATAATCTTTTTGATCTAATTTATATAATTTTTAAAAGATTAGTTACTAAATTAAAAACTTTAGAAAGTTTAAATACTGAATTGAAAAAAAAACTAAATAATTAGACACTATTAGATGATCTATCTTTTTATAATTTGTAATTATGGTTAAAGTTTTTGGGGGAAAAAAACTTATGGTATGACCCACGAACAAGAAGACATGTACTAGAAAGCCTTAGGACAACATATTTACTTGTGTTTCAGGTTTTGAAGTGTCCCTCAGAGGATGTTGCGGTACAGGAAACTTGGAGGTCTCTATCCTGTGTAATGAATTCACTCCTCCTTGTAGAGATCCTTCTAATTATGTGTTTTGGGACAGTTACCATCCCACGGAACGGACATATAGAACACTAATCGAGCCAGTTTTGTCTAAGTACATAGGTTTACTTGTCTGAGTCCGAGTTCGACCCTGAGCTTGAATTTAAACTCGAAGCACACTTGTCATTACGAGTTGTGCATCGTTTGTTTTTCTTTTCTTTCCTTTCCTTTTCTGTCATCCATCCAAGTGGGAGAGTCACTGTCAATCCTTAAAAAAGATGTCAAGTTTCCAACTATCTGTAACCTAACTTTTGTATGAGTTTCAGCTTTGTTCTTCAACGTTCATGCTCAACATAATAAAGATGTCTAGTTACCAACTATCTGTAACCTAACTTTTATTTGAGTGTCAGCTTTGTTCTTCACGTTCATGCTCAACAAACTTTTGAGTACCCTTTTTAGTATAGTTTTAAGGTTCTCATTTTTTTTTACATTTCTGGTCGAGAAATTGAAAGAAAATGAAATTATTATTATTTTATTATTATCTTGATATTTTAAATTCCAAATTGCGGATTACATTACGATTATTACGATTATGCGAACTGCAAATATTACAATCAAAATTAAGGCTGTAATGAGCATCTTAAAACTTAAATTTTATGAAATAAAACGAACAATTCTTGCTTTTAATTCATTTGTTACGAATTTTAGGTAATGATTAAGAAACCGAACCTGTTCAACTAGTTCGACTATAAAACTTTGAATCGTGTAATTTTTCGAGCCAATTTACTTAAATAATTCTTGTTTTAAAAAAATAAATAAATAATTAATTAATTAGTCAATTTTTATAAATTAATAAGTTCTTATAAATTAAAATTAATTAATTAATTTTTATCTAATAATTTATTTTTTATTAAACCTCTTTTTTTTCAAAAAATAAGAATAATTTCTTTAATCATATTTTAAATTTTTTAATTTGATTTAATCTATCTTAACGATTTAACATTATCTCTGATTTGCTCGTGTTTTACTCATTTATATGGTCTTTCCTTAAGAGATTTTTGCCCGAATTATGGTCGCCTCGCAGAAACATAATTATAAGTTGCTGCTCACCTACATTTGGTAGGTTTATTTAAGGCTGTCTGGTTGTTGGAAATTTAATATTATGGGTCGGTGAAATTTATATGGAGACTTTATATTTCGTGTGGTTCCCAGATGTTATATGGGTAGGTGACATGGAACAAGATCGTTTGTCCAATTTGATAGTATTTTATTGTGTCCAGTAAATCTCAGCTATTTATTTATGCAAGTCTCATATAGGCTTTACATAAATAAACGTGGAGTTCGCATAAATAAATGGCTGAAATTCACTGGACACAATAAGACACCATAAAAATTGAACAGAGGATTTGAACTCAGGTGACATAACTCCAAACTTGCCACTTAATTTTTTAATTTTTTAAAGTAATAAATATACTTTATTTTTTATTTCAATTTTTTAATTCAATTATTAAGATTTAGATATCACTCGATATCTTATGTCGCATTCAAGTTAGATATGCAAGACATTATAAATTATTTAAAAGACACCTTACTTTTTTAAAAAAAAAATTCAATAACCACTCGAAATATTAATTAAGGATGGCAATAAATCGGACTGAACATAGCATTTGTGGCTTTTAAAGAATGCACGTATCTTTGTTTTTGTTTGGCCCAACCCGATTAAATTTCAATAGACTAAATAATAATTATTTAATAATATACAAAATAACATCGTTTTGTCAAATATAAAAATAATATCGTTTGGTACAGGACAAGCTCGTAAAAAATAGTTGAGCTAAAAAAAATCAGGCTTAAGGTTGAGTCTAAACAAGATTAAACATATAACTTTAGACTAGTTGCTCAAATTCTTATAATTAGTCAGATTTGAACAAAAATTTAAGTTCAAACTCGAGTTTGATTCATCCAAACTTAACCCATACAATTAGATTGAGAATGGTTTTTTTTTTTGTCATGCTTAATTTGAGGACTCAAACCTAGAATCTCCAACACTAGAGACTAATCTCCTTTATTAGCTCCTCTATTAGTTGGACCACCTCTTAGAGGAAGCAAATCTTTCTAATGGAGAAATTCTTAATTCGACTAATATCTTATCGTCCTTAGGTTTCGAAAAAAAAAGGATTAAAAAATTCAACCATCTTAATCGGTTTAATCGTGAAAATTTTGAATTGAATGATTTTTAATTTAATTTTTAAAAAGTGGATTATTTTATTAATTAATTAGTCAATTTTATAAATTAATCAAATGTTATAAATAAAATTAATTTAGTTAATTTTTAACAATTTTTAATTAAAATTTAAATTATTTGATTAGTGTGAAACGCCTCTTTTAATCATATTTTAAAATTTTTGTCTTATTAATTTTATTTATAGTATCGTGGAAAAGATAAATATGTATATAAAAAATGACGAAATAGTAGACAACAAGATGGGGACTCAGAGACCGAAGCATGTGATGGACCAAATTTGGCAACAGATGACATTAAATGTGGATGGACACAGAAAAAATGTAGTAAAGATCTGAAGCTTTGGTTTCAATTCTTTGGTCACCTTATCATGAGAAAGGATTGTCCCAGATTTCTGATGTTCTGGGTGGGTTTTTTACATTATCTGAGAATAGCAAGTATATCCAATGATTTAAAACTCAATCAAAAGTTAGACACAAAAAATTTAAGGTTTTGGTTCCGTCTGATTTTGATGGGACTGTACACCATTGTTTGGATCCATGAGTTCGGTGATCTTAGCTGGGGAATACCTGTAAAACAATAGAAGGCTCACCGGGGGTTGACTGTCGATAGGCCCCTCCGACGCTCAAGTTAGTCTTTTGTGAGGGTTTTGGCGGCTAGTGAATAAAGAATAACAGGGTTGTAAA
>JAOTAX010000006.1:915731-958745 GCA_025629825.1 Erythroxylum guanchezii | reverse complement strand
TTCTTCATTTAATTGCAATTCAAATGGACCCTAGCCCAATGCCTCTTTCATTTTGTTTCCCTTTCATATACCAACCTCCAAATGGGCTCTTTCAATTCAACTTATGGTCTTAACCTCAAATTTTAACTAAATTCTTTCAATAATAATCATAACCTACACAATAAAATTCTCAATTTAATCCAACCACATAAACAAATTATCAAACTACAACCTCTCAATAATTTAAACATGCTTAAAGGAGTCGGGGCCCAATAAACTGTTAGCTGTTATGCAATTAACTGATAGCTGATTATGTTAGCTAATTTGGGCAGTAGATTGCATTAGCTGTCTGTCATTTGATGTTTGGTAAAATTAGCTGTTTAATATTAATTGTTTATGTGTAAAATGACTTATGAAGACATGACTTAAAAAAAATATAAGGGTATGAATATATATACATCTTAGTATTTCGTTATACATTCTTATAGTAATTTAGATTTTACATATTTAATTCTACAAAAATTAAGTTTATAACTCTAATAAAAAAACATAGAACATATAATAATAATAATAACAACAACAAAATCTAATAATAATAATAATAACAAAATCCAAACCTGATTGCAGAGATGGTTAGCAGCACTAAGATCACCCCAATTTGTGACTAGCAATAGATCAAAACAATATAAAAATGATAACCAAGAGTAGCCAAGAATTGAAGGTAGAATGGTCATTGCCAAACAGCTAATTCAGCTGTTTGATCCAAAATGCTCCACATATGGAACTTTTCACATATTAGTTGGTTGGGTTAAATCAGCCAACCCAACCTACCTATAACCAAACAAATTAAATAATTTCTTGGTAAAATTATCCAGCTGATTTTGATCAATTAACTAAAAAATAGTTTATCAGCCCACAACCAGCCATTGTAGTCCAATTAGTCCAGTTTTTAGCTGAAATCTGAATAGAAACAAAGACACGAGACCCCATTGTTTTGTTTACCAAGTGTTCTGTTTACCAAGTTGAGGTCACATTCTACCAATTTTCAGATACAGAGCTGTTGTCTCAGTCCATTTCCTCTCATAAGACTCCATCACTCCAAACAAAAATCCTGAAAAATTAACAAGACAATCAGAGCCATTGCCAAGCCAGAGAACCTGACAACCCCCTGAAAATGGTGAAAAAACAAAGCACCTGCTTCATATCGGTCGGAGCACACAGTACCAAAGGTTTCAGGCCCCTATCGCAATCTAACAGCTTTAAGCTCATAAATTTGATCCATCCCACAGTACAGTAGCAATAAGCACTACCCTACACACTTACTGCTTAGTTTTTATTACTCGCACATACGTCCAACATACAAGTTTCCTGACAGCTTTTGATGGAATACGAACGTGTTAATGTCCAACATACAAGTTTCCTGACAGCTTTTGATGGAATCCGAACGTGTTAATATGGCTGATAGCCTGATACTATCTAATACGAACGAGTTAACGTCCAACATACAAGTTTACTGACAGCTTTTGATGGAATACGAACGTGTTAATATGGCTGATACTATCTCCAAAGGACATAATCCGCGATACGGGCGTGCTAGTGCTGGTATTCTTTTGCATAGAGAAGTATATAGTTACACGGTTTGGAGCAATGTATGTACCTGTACTCGTGTTCCATTTTAGAAAGAAACAATGTCTTAGGACATATTTAAGACAAGTTGCCTTATTCAGAAGCACATTTTTGTGAATTCTCTGCACTAAAGAGATTCTAAAACTTATTATAATTATGCTTAGGTTGAATATAATAAGAAGCAAATTACATAAAACTGATTGCCTTATTCAGAAGCATGTTTTTGTGAATTCTAAACTTAGATTCTGAAACTTATTAAAATTATGTTTTAAGTTGAATTTCTGAGGTTGAGGAATAGACATCAATTATAGGCAGCTTCTTTTTTACATTTCAGCTAACTAATCTTTACCATTTGCTCCAATGCTGATAGTCAACTAACTAACCTTACCATTTGCTCCAGTGCTGACCTGTTTTCAAAGTTATTATTATACCCGATTAAGAATCTTTTTATTAATTCTTGTTAATTTTCTTTCATACTTGACAGGTGATTATTTCTTGAACATCTGGTGTACAAGTATCAACCATTACATATACAAGAGTAAGAGGCAGACAAAAAAACAAGAAGAAACCAGTAAAGAGGGAAAGATAACAATGTTTTTCTTGGTGATCATGCATAATCTTACCAATAATGAGAAAAATAATTGGTGGAAAGGGGTAAAAAGAAAGGTACAAAGAAGGAAGGGGTAGATAAGGTTTAGTACTTAGATGGTGATATGGATAAGCTAAACATGTCCCATCTTGCCACTTGCAAATTAAAATAGCCAAACAATACCAAGCAAAACGATGTTCTTTCATGAAGCATTTCATCTCTTGGTCCCATCACAACCTACCGTCATTTGAGATGGAAAAAGAAAAAAGAAAACTCAATTGACGCAGAAGATCAGAAGAAGAAGAAGAAAATGAAAATGGTTGCATTGCTTACTTCTTAAAATGGAGCTGTTAATGTTCTATAGAGGGTATGTTTTTTTGGAAGCTGACGAGTGACTGCCAAAATCTGTAAAACACAAAAGAACACAAACACTCAAGAGTCTTTTTCAAAGCATTAAAATGTCTTTAGTTTAAAGTTGAACAGATTTAACCTTTTCTTGTTGCCTTCTAAGCTTGGCGTTCTCTTCAATTAAATGAGCAACTTCAAGTTCTAATTCATTCGTGTAAGCCTGCACAAGTTTTGGAAAAACCAGAAATAAAAGCAAGTACTTGTTAGTGGCAAGTCAAGATCAAACCTTTTGACAGGATTCTCTTTCTTTTGGGTTTCTTGAATCTTTTATTGAAATGGAATATGTCAATGAGAAAATGGACAGAAAGATTCCTGCTTTCTGGCCCTGGACCGAGCAGCTGATTCTCTGTTCTTGATCATTCGTTTATGTCTCCGATCACCGGAATTATCATCATTTTCCCACGATCTTTTCTTGCAACTTAAAGAGAACGGTAAACCACCTAGACCTTGGACAGGAGAGTCCAAAGAAGAATCAAAAGATGGTGTACTACCCTCTACAAGACCAAGCAATCGAGAGTTTACTTTGGTCCTCGTAGAACTTTTAAGATACTCAAGATCAGCACCTGAGTTCAAGCTCAGAACAGTGGCTGGATATGGAGTCTCCAAGGATTTAAAGAAATCAGGACCACGGTTCGACGACGGCTCAACAGATGGAACCAAAGATGATTGGTCTTTGTTGAAAGGTCTAGCCAAGAAATCCTGAAGAACAGTACCAGGAGAAGAAGAGTGGTGTGTGTGTATTCTTCTGGCTGAGTAGTTAGTGTGATCCTGAAGTGAACCCAAGTTTATCTCTTTCCAAACTTCTTCCATGGATTTCCTGCTTGATGGAGCTGTTCCTGAAGATGAAGAAAAGGGTTGGAAACTCATGCATGTAGATGGGGAATTTGAAGATGAACAACAGATTCTATTGTTGTTTCTGATCTCCAGAGGTTGTCGTTTGTTTCCAAGCTTCTGGGAGGCACGGAAGATTGAAGTCAGAGATGGAACTTAGTGAGCCGACGAGCAGTGTCTCCTGATTCGCCTATGTAGTCATGTCTTGGGAACTAAACTAAAGAATTAGAATCAACTTAGCCTACTTCTAAACTCAATTCACTTTCTACTTTTGTTGGCGAGAGAACAAGCTCCAAACAAGGATCATCATGAACACAATTGTGTGTCTACTTGCTAGCTAAAGCAAGTTGCAATTAAGAACAAGTTCCAGCTTGATTTATTAACAATCATTTTTTTAAAATTATCTTTGAATTAAAAAAATAGTATGCGTAGTTTTACTTTGATTTTAAAATATTATCATCCTTTTGTCCATTTTTGAACAAATCAGTAAATTTAAAGTCAAACCCATTTGAACTAATATATATTTATTATATTTTGATTCATTACTTTCTAAATTATAAAAAGAATAAAATCACCGTCCATGTTTAATAATATTTTAAAAATTAGATCAAAAGTTAAACTGGTAAGATAAAAAATAAAAGTTTAAAAATTGTAATCAGTATTATACTATCGTATAATTAATTAAAGATTGAATAAAATTAAAAATTTTAAATATAATTGAAATAGATTATCCTGAACTGTAAAAGAACTTGACATTTAACTGATAAAATAAATCGTTAAATAAAATTAATTGATTTATTTTAATTTATAAAAATTAATAAATTTATAAAAATTGAATGATTAATTAATAAACCAATCGATTTTGACAAATAAAATTATTATTAAACTGGAAAATTTTTTTATTAAATTGACCGAAAAATTAGTAGGTACCCTCTCGATGATTTCTTAACCTTTTACTCGTACCTGCAATTATGTAAACTCCACCAAAATCCTCTAATTGTGTTCAATTATTTATCACAGTGTAAAATTCATACAGAAAAAGATAATGATAAGTAATTAATGAATATCAATAATCACTATCACCATAAAAAAATAAAAATATGTAATTATTAAAATAAAATTTAACCGTATACTTTCTCATTATTCATATATCTTTATCACTTAAAGTGCACAATGAAATTTTTTCGGACTTTTTTTTTCCTATAAGCATATTTATAATAGAAATTATATGAGTACGAATAGAAATGACATCGAGCCAATCGAACTTAGACATGTGAAACCTGATCAAGTCTGGACCTAGTTTAATTATTTTACTTAAAAATTTAAATATCAAATTGAAATAGATTTAATAAGGTTGTAAATAGATCAGCGGCTCGACCGGACCTTTGGTTGGATGGTCCGTGAGTTAGCCTATGGTTAACCCATCTTTATTTTTTTTAAGAATTATAAAACGACGTTATTTTCGTTGTTCCGGATCACAAGCCGAACTAAGCATGTCAACTAGGTATTAAAAGTGATCAAACTGGTGGCGTTATCAGGAATTCCCAGGAGAATTGGGGTGTTGGCTATCGGCGTGTTCTAGCCGAATTTTGGGGGGTTTATTTTGGTCTTATTGTAACTTGGGATTGAGGCTATCGGTGTGTTTTATTAGAAGTGGATTTGTTGGAGGTAATCAATATTCTCTCCACTTCACATAGTATTTTGACTGGGTTCTAGTTTTTGGTGACAAGTATACGAGACTTGCTCCTTCGAAACTGAGATATGCAACTTCAACATACCCATCGCAAAAGCAATCACTATGCGAATCACCTGGCATACTTAGCTTCCTTCGCAGCGCAGGGGCTCCATACCCTTTAGGAGCCACCCCCAAGCCTATTGGCGAATCTTTCCCGAGACCGTACTTGAGTTCTCTACCCTCGGACCCTTCATAAAGGTTTAAGTACTATGTATTAGTCGATTCGTTTGTTTTTTCCCTTGTAACAAAAAAAAAAAAAAGTGATCAATTAACCAGAACAGCCTTTTTCTTGTAATTCGTTCTTCGTTTCTTTGACCGACCCTTCTCTCACAACGTTATGAACAGAAAAAGCAAACAAAGGAAAAGCTCTTTAGCCCTACGGCCACTGGTCAGCCAGATTCCCAATTCCCTGAATTTCCCTTTATCAGAGTAAATTTGAGTCACAAGTTGGTCCTTTTCTCATTCTGGACCACAACTAGCATGACTGAGCCCCTATTGAAGAAGAAGAATCTCATACTGAACCCTAAATTCTAATTCCTCAACTTGGTTCAGAATAATAAAACAAAATGAAAATAGTTAAAACTCGAATAAATTATTAGTAAGTAAGTGAAGACTAAGTAATTTTACACTTAAGTGTCTTTAATTTTTGAATTTGTTTATTTTGCATTAAAATAAAAAATAATGCTGGTGAAAAGAAGTCTTACTTTTTGAATTAAAAATAGTGGCATAGGTCGTAGAATAGTCTGGCAATTTGGACTTTTCCTATCTCAAAGTACACGTGAATCTGTCCTAATCTGAGGGAAATTCTAGCTAGTATATAGAACCATAGGCATAATTAGAAGTGAATGAGGCAGAGGAGTCTTGTCAAATGATGTAAGTGATACAAACAAACGTCAAGTTTTCATTCCAATTTAATCCTTTCTTTTTGTTTAAATTTTACAATTTAATCTAATAAGAAAATCAACTCATTCTAATCTTTTAAAATTTAAGAAATTAAATTGGTAGAAAAGAGGTTTAAATAAAATTAGCTAAAATAAAAAAATCAACTAATGCTAATATTTTAAAAATTAAGAAATTAAATCAGTAAAAAAGAGGTTTAAATAAAATTAGATAAAATAAGATTAACAAACTTTTAATGTGGTTTTTAAAATTATTTTTACTTATTTAAAATTTAAAAAATTGACAAATAAAAATTGATTAATTTCTTTTAATTTATAAAAATTTATTAATTAATTAAATTTTAAAAAATACTTTTAAAGAAAAGGAAGACCGACAAAATCAAAAACTCTGACATCAAAATATATTATTTTGTTAAATTTTAATCAATTAATCAGATTTCGAGGACTTTGGACCAAAAGCTTAAAAAGCTCGGTGCCACGCCTAATCACACACCTATCCGTAATGGTATGATGTGACGTGTTAGTCTAACTAAAGAAAACTCCCAAACGTCTTAAACGGACACCGACTCTACAAAAGCCTCTTGGTTCCTGACGGCCCTTTACCTTCCCCTATAGGGGCTGAAAGTCCGATCTGAGAGCCCATACATAAGTTTGGTAGTAGATCGGACTAATACAAGGAAATAGAAGAAATCATCAACCATTTAAAAGCTCCCAAATAAGAGAGCTCTTGAAGCAAAACCTTCAACAGCATAAAAATGGCGGACAACATAAACTTTTCCGGTGACAAGGAATATGAGAGGAAGGGTGAAGAATAAATAGACGAGAAAATAAACATCCAAACCAAAAACCATCCTCTATACAAAAACGTTAAAGAGAACCTTATAAATCCAAGTGAAGTCAATAGCCTATGTTCTTTCTGGCTTTTGTTCTCTCTGCAGATAAAAAGTTGGTTTATTATTTTGTTTTCTCCTACTCACCTCAACTCCGGTCAAAAACAGCCACAGCAACTTGACATATATAATAATATGATGATGCTCTTCACCTTCTGACCAACCTTCACCGATATCGGATGCACTAAAATGAAAGATGGTGCTGTTGAATTTAATAGCAAGCTCGCAACAATAAATTGCTCATTTTCGGCATAACCCTTTCTCGAGTGCCCTCCATTGATAGTTTAGTGACCAGAAAGTCACCTCCTTGGGGCATCCTCTGACTGCAGAGGTGAATTGGCTGTCATACCATCTTGATTAGAGTTCAATTCATTAACGGCAATGTTTTGCAATGAAGCTGACAGCAGGTCATAACTTGAATCACTAGCAGATTGGTTAGGTATCCATCTCATCCAATCATTCCTTCTTCTCACCTTATCATCCTGAATCAAGTTTTTACTAAATCAGACAAACCAGATTTCTGAAATTCATAAGACTAATAAATTTTCTACTTGACACCAAACAGCATATAATATTTTTCAATACTGCATTCCGATGTTTACATGAAGAAAGACAAATGCACCTGCACTTCCAGAAGAGTTGAGGTCCTTAATGATTGCAAGATAAACTGAATGTCGTGTGTCATATTCCTGACCTGCAGAACCATAGTGAATTGCAATCTGACCTTGCAACCAAAACTTTAATTTGTATGCATATGCACCATCCATCAACTTACTAATTTCAATAGCATAAGAGTAGCATATTATAACCAGCTAATCACAATTTTCACCTAGGAACATATTTGGTCCACCAAAACCCACAAGAGGATCAGATACAACTACACTCAGTCTTGTTTTTCTACTAACAAACCCATCAATTCACCAATAAAAGACAATTTGTCCAAGAGCAAATATTCCACCCCTACGCCAGAAGTGAAGGGGGCACCTTGATTATCAAATCAATTGCTCATTTTGAATTTACGTACACTTAATTGACTCGACATCCATAAAGATAGATAGAAGCCAGCTCTAATCAATAAACAGCTTCAAATTCATCCAAATTACCATGAAGAACTAGCACACAACCATCGCATAATTGAACAATGAAACTCAAGCTGGAATATAACCCACTTCATATGAAAAATGGTCCAAAAACTTCAAGTGTCAACCAAATGGTCAAACTTAGTATTATTCTATTTAAAAGAAATACGAATTTTTCACATGCATACAGAACATGGTTAATAATTTATGTTATCCTACAAATAAAGACATGTACTTACATCAGATGGCATACACTAAGACGTAAAGAAAAAATTTGCATACAAGTTAAATATGACCATATGATGAAAAAGTACCCAGGGAAAAAAAACGTACATATTATATCAGAATCTAATATCCTGCATTTAAGAGACAAAGGTGGTCAGGTCGCATGTTAGCTTAAACAATAGGGAGACTTTCCCTTCCACTTCTAATTGTGTTTTCCCTTTGATGACGTACACAGCAAAATTGTAAAAAGAAAAAATACTTCTAAATTCTTAAAGCAGAACATCTGAAAATGGACCTGCCTCTCAATAATGATCCCCAACCACAACTCTCAATTAAAAGACAGTAGAAGATCTTACAGATAAAGATAATTTAGCAGTATTCAAGGCCACAGATATACATGATTGGGAATATACAATTGGATGTATATTGTCACTCTTTCTTCATAGGCAATTAACAATTACTTTTTGAAACAGAAGTCTCAAGAATAAAAGCAACAGTTTCAAGTTCATTCATCAATTCACTTACTCTGTTGAAGCCTGCTATTAAAGTAATCGGAACCCAACCTTGTTCATCCATGTTTGACTTCAAAAATTCATCATTCACTAAATTAGCATCACTGCAAATATCAAATAACTGTTGCATTTAGCAATTAAATTTTCGTTTTATTACATAAGTACGAATTAAGTGAATGATAACCCAATAATATATGAAATAATGAACAAAGATACCAAACCCAAAACAGTACCTGAAATAATATTCTATCTGATTGACTAACATAACCGGTAAATTAACATCTGAAGCAGGCATCATCATTGTAGGCACCGGTGACTGAGGGAATACTGGCATGCCCCTAAATGGATCCACATTGTATGTAGAAACGTAGTAATATTCTGAAAAGAATAAAATCATCAATGACCAAATCAAGTTTAAGGAGGTACAGAAGATTAGCTTAGAGCAAAAGAAGAAATATGAAACAACCAACATTATTGAATTTGAAACAAATAAAACACTCACCTTGGGCCATAGGATTAACATAGGCTGGCACAGGCGGGGGACTAGCAAACGGGGCTGTATTTGGAGGATGCCCAGTAAAGCCCCTAGGAAGAGCTCTTTGTGGTTGCACATGTTCATCCCTGGCATTACCATATCGCCCACGATTCTGGTCACGTCTGGCCCCCAAATTGTTATGATAAGAACCTTCCCCACGAGGTCCAATGTTGTTTCTCCGAGAAGAGTGTCTGTGGTCGTTCACCATAGATGATCGAGGTACATACCCTGCAACATTTCTAGCTTCCCAGTGATTGGGCCTGTATGAAGGATCTCTCGGAGAATGATCAGGCAATGGTGCCACCATACTATAACTAACAGGAGGAGGCATTGGATACAAAGGATATGGTGGTGGAAGTGGAGGTGGTGGAGGAGGTGGCAAGTGGTTGAACCCACTTTGCAAACTATTACTACCTCCACCATTATCATTCCCATTTCGCCTCATTGACCTTTGCCGAGCTGTTAGTCTATGAGCTTGTGAAGAATTAGATCTTGCATTATCATTAGCAGCAACCCTCTGCGGCGACTGTGGCATTACAGGCACCTATCAAAAGATGCAATTCCAACAAATTTATTATTTTTGTAGTGAAAACCTATTCAATAAATTTAGAGAAATTAAAAAAAACATATATCATATTCAATTTAGTGCCCTAAAACCTAAATTAGATTATTCTTACAGATTACAGTAAAATTAAACTACTCCCAGTCTTCAATATTTCCAAGTTCTTTTCTTTTTAACTCTCATCACTTTCTACGCAAACAATTACAATTAAAAAAAAAACTAAAAATTAGGAAAGGTAAAAAACCTCAGAACTGGGCACTGATACATCAGAAACAGTTTTCGATGAAGACTCGGCTTGTGATGGTGATTTAGCAGAAGGTTTAGTGGATTCAGATAAAGGAGGCCATGAGGTAGCTCCCATAACTGGCCTTAACTCCGTTACGCCATTTAACGGCTTGTTCCAAGCCAGTTTCTTTGGCTTGCCAATATTGCCGTTAGTTCCGTCGGAGCTCACCGTCACAACGGAATCATCTGGAGGAGGCGGTGAGTACGACGTCGTCTTACTCGGAGAGGAACAATCAGAAAAAGAAGATTGCTCTAGAGACGAAAACTGTACTGATGGGGGAGGAGACGATGACGACGAGTGGTTAACGGTAACGTTACTAGGGATTGTATCGTGTTCTCCTCCTCTCACAACTTGGGCCCACGGAGACGGCAAGTTTTTCCGTTTCTGAGGACTGTTAACTCCACCATCGCCGCCACCACCGCCACTCTCGCTGGAGGCGCGTGGAGATTGGTGGTTTTGAGAGGGAGTGGCGGTCATGGCCAGTTAGGGTTTTGGAGAGATTTCACAAAAATAATACGATCAGTAAACTCAGAACCATCGCAGATCATAAATTAATAACAATACACCCATAATATTATTATTATTATTAGCTCAACTAATTAACTAAGAATTGATAATCGAATAGAAAAAAAAGAAAGAAAGGAGAGGATTAGGAGCTTGTTTGAAGAATATACGAATCTCGGTTGCGATCGAGCAAGTGTCTTTCACGCTCCGCCGCCAAACTTCACCGACGCCGTCACCTCTCACTCACTAACTCTCCTCTCTCCCCCCGCCTCCACTCCGCCTCCTCTCTCTGTCTCTCTCTAGTGCGTTTGTTCCTTTTCGGTTTTTGGCCTTTTATTTCCCGGGACTCTACAGGAAGTTGAAGGGAATTTGTTTGGTTATGAATATACGATATTACCACTAATTTATTGATCAAGTTACGGTATTGACCTCTGCGGCTTGGTTTTAAAATTCTAGGGTTTCATTTATTTTAAGATAAAAATATAAAATTTTTATTATTAAAAAATTTAACTAACTCAATTAATTAAATTATAAAAATTTTAAACCATTTAATTTTTGATTCTACTTTTAACTTTTTAATTCGATTTATTTTAATAATTCTTATTATTAAAAATCAATTAATTTGTTAATCAATCAATCAATTTTCGTAAATTAATAACTTATTATAAATTAAAATAAATCAATTATTTTCCATTTAATTATATATTTTTAATTAAATTTTAAATTCTTTAATAAGTAAATAATTTTTTTAATCATATTTTTAATTTTTAATTTTCATTTAACTTTTAGCTATTTTGTAATAGTTTAATATTGATTAAACTTTTTAAACCTTAAACTTCTTATTTTACCTGTTTTAACTTCCAATATGTTTTCAAAACATTGGAATTTTCTTATAATTTAAAAAATTAAAATTTTTAGTTTTTAAAAAATCTTTTTGAAAGATTTCAGTTAAAAATAATTATAAAACAAGCGCAATATAAATATTATATTTGAACTAATAAAATGTTATTAATATTATAATCCAACTTTATTCTTAAATTAGATACAAAATATCTTAAATTATTAATTTAAGTCAAATTTAATCAATTTAGATTTAGTTTAGATTAAATCGTCATGTCAGTAGTATTTAATTAGTCTGCATTTGATGTTATGTGTATTTTGTTATTATTTTTTACGAAGGAAATTTTAAAAACTTTAAAAGTATTGGAGATTTTCATATATTTTACCTTTTATTTTATAATTTTGTTGTTAGTATTTTTTGGATTTTAATTATTTATCGAAATTAAGTGAGGCGATATATTTGGCTAAATATGATGGATCTGTATCCAAATTAGTGATTTGGAATACGATTTGGTCCAAAAATGGAATTACCATAAATTATAATAATTACCATAAATATAATAATACACCAACTCACCTTCAAGGATCCAGCCACCAGCTTCGTCATTAAGTTCAACTCATTCACTTTATTATATATGTATATATATATACACACACATATGTATACATGTGACATGTGGCATAGTTGTAGTGAGAACTTTCTCAAAACAGTCGTTTAATGTGATCACGTCAAATTTTATATTGCAGTTTCTTTTTTTAATTTTTCTTTATTAAATTATATATATATATATATTTATGTAACGTTTGCATAAATGTGTAAATGAAATTTAAAGAAACACGGTAAGAACACTATATTCGAAACAGAATCCTGAATGTAATATTTGAGAGTTATCAAATATGATTTATTAAATGACTTATTAAATAACATATTTACAATTTATAAAGTTATTTATATTTTAAAAAATCACTTTCTTTGAATCATTTGTTTAAGTTACTAATAATTTATTTGAAATTATAAGTTACTTGTTTTTTCGATTTTTTTATTTATTATGCATTTGCAATGATTTTAGAAAATCCTTCCCACTCCTAACTAATTTAAAGAATGAATAAAAATATTTTTTGATTAATATTTAATAAAAATAATATAACTTATTCTTTTATTTAGTACTCATTTAAAAAGTAACATATTAATTAAAAAATCTCATAATATGAAAATGATACCTTCTAAGTGTTTAAAAAAAATTCCAAATACATCTATCTAGTACCTAAAGAGGCTAATCAATCGATTATAATATATGATTAAAAAATTAAACCAGTTTGGTTGGTTCAATCATAAAACCTTTGAAACAGTTAATTTTTCAATTTGATTTTCTAGGGTCAGCAATAGGTATAACCTGATCCTTGCCTGTTGAGTCTCAGACCCGACTCGACACTACCAATTTTTTAAAATTTATAAGTACAAAATGACGTTTTGTTGAAAACGACATTATTTTATTTAAAATAGTTGAGTCTCGAATCAGGTATGGGCTAAGTTGCAAGAGCCTGAGCCTGCCTTAAGGTCAGGTCAACTCAGGCCTAGCCCATTGACTTTGGGTAAGATTAGGTTAGGTCGAGCCTAATCCTAGTCCAGTTGTCATCCTACGACTTTCAACTTTTTAGTTTATTAATTAATCAATCAATTTTTTTAAATTAATTAATTTTTATAAATCAAAATAAGCTAATTAATTTTTATTTAACGGTCTTTTTTTTAATTAAATATTTGAATTAAGGATAATCTCATTTAATCACGTATTAAATTCTTTAATTTTATTTAATTAACTTATTTTATTACGATCTAACATAAGTTTGACCTTTTAAATTTTAAATACTTTTTTATTCGTTTATCTTTTGATTCGATTTTTAAATTATTGATTTTAATATCTAAAAACATGCGGTAATGAACTTGATATTAATTAATATTATATATGTGTTGGATGCATAATTTAACCGAAACTCTCAATGTGGGTTCATAAAATTAGTTGTAAATATTGCTGTGAGCATGCTTACTGTGTGATTATTCATTCGGTACGTACATAATGATCTCATCAAACCCTTTTTATGTTCTGTTTTTCATTTTCATTGTCCCATGTAACTTTTGTTCACGCCACCAACCGAAATAACTATCGCATGTGACTGCCAGGTGATGAATGGGACCAAAATTACGTGCAGCCCGGTCCGACTTAGCTCAGTGTAAATCGAATTTCAAAGTGGAATTCCAATAAGAATAAGATAAAGAGCCGGATCCTTTTCGTTTGAAATTATGAATTGAATATAAAATAAATAGGTTCAATCAAGAAAAAAACTAATAGTTCGAATTTAAAAAATGTTTTGACACAAAAAAAAATAGAAAAACAAAAAAGAATCTTAGTGATTTATTAGATAATATGGTGAAACAAACCAGAAAACAATCTACGTAGTCATAGCACTTATGGGTTAACCATATAAATAAAATAAAAATAAATATTGAAAAAGTAAATATTTACCCGCAAAAGTACCTCGACGGTTATGTCATGCTACTATTATAAGTATAAATAATGGAAATATAAATATAAATATACACTTATGCAATCATTACATTTTTACCTATTTGACAAATTTTCGTTCTAAAAGTAAAAGAAGGAAAATAATTTCTTCTACAAAAGAAGTCCAGATATAATTTGATCATTATGAGAAAATCCAAAATATTTATAGTTACAAGCAATCATTAGTTCCTAACTATAGGGTGAATAAAATCTTGTTCTTTTTTTAGTTTTACTTTTATTCAAGTCATATATATAACTAAATCGCAATAATAGAATTGATTTTTTTTAATTGTGAAAGTATGAACATTTTATTGAAATTATCAATATAACGAAATAATATAACTAGATTTAAAGAATCTTTTCGTATTTCGTGATTTCATAGTAATTTTTGATTCATCATTTAGATTTTATATTCATGACTTATTCGTTGTTGTAGTGTATATATACTATTATAGTATATATATACTATTATAGTATTAGAATAGTATTCGATTTTGTAAATCTATTTTTTTAATATATCAATCTAAATCTAACTAAATCAAATTCTGAGTTTGGAAGTCAACTCAAAACTTGATCTGAATAATTTAATTTTCTTTTCAAAATAATATTGTAAATTTTCAAAGTAATTTCATTTTATTATATACATTTAAAAAACTTAAGAGTACAATCTTTTGGGAAAATGAAACTAAAACAACATTATTAACTAAACTTCGCTCGTGTTCAACTTAAATTTGCCACGTCACAAGCTAATTAAGTGATCGGAGTTAAGCTATGTTTAGTTAGGTGGTTAGTAATGCAATGAAATGGAACATAATATTATTTTATCGTTTCAGACGATGGTTTATATGGAATGAAATGGAGTAGGATGAAAATAGATGGTTTCACATTACATCTCATTCCATCATAAACAATAATAATAAGTTACTTCCGATTTGAAGGGCTTATGATGGAATGTAAAATGAAAATTAATTTTTCACTATATTACATCATGAACCCTTATTCTATATAACATTTTACTATATTACATTATGAACCATTTTATCCTTCCCAAATATCAAATTTCTAATATTACATTCATTTACATTACATTTCATTATAAATCAATCCATTTAATTAGAAATATTATGTCCAACGAAACATAGCCTTATACGAGAAAAAAGCGCCAATAAAGAAGTAAAGAAGGACTGCATAATTATTTTAGAAATTTTGGTATTTTTAATTTATTAAAAAATAATTTTTATACGTTATAAAAATATAATATGTAACAATCACATGATAAAAATGCTAACCTAACATGATATCATTTACAGAGAACTTAACGTCAGTTTATTTTTATAAAAATTTGAAAATTATAACATTTTACTGACATTTTTTTAAATTCTCATTACTATCTTAAAATTGAGTTAAGGGAAAGGCCATGTATTTTTATCAGTAGGGATGGCAATGGGTCGGTCCATTGAAACTACTTAAGTTTAGGCCCATGGGCCATCCATTGTCATCCCTATGTATGAGTGAAACTTTCATTAAATAATTGTTGTACTACTATTTTAAAGTTGCGTTAAATTTATAATTTTGTTTACAATTAACCTTAATTTTATTTATTTATATGTCCATATTATATGAAATATGATTGAAGTATGGAAGAGAAGGGTTTTATATTACATCTCATTCTATTATAAACAATAAAAATAAGTTACATTCGATTTGGGAATGTAAAATAATAAACAGTATATTACTATATTACATTATGAACCCTTCTTCCAAACAACATTTTACTATATTACATTATGAATCGTTTCATCTTTTCCAAACAACAAGTTTCTAATCTTATATTTATTTACATTCTATTACATTATAAATCATTCCGTTCAATTAAAAATCTTATGTTCAACCAAACATAGCCTTAGACTAGAAAAGAGTGCCAATAAAAGAAGTAAAGAAGGACTGCATAATTATTTTATAATTTAATTATTTTAAAAATAATTTTTATAATTTTGTTTACAAAAAACCTTAATTTTATTTATTTATATGTCCATATAATATGATTAAAATATGGAAGGTGAAGGTTTCATATTACATCTCATTTTATCTTAAACAATAAAAATAAGTTACCTCCAATTTGGGAGGTTTATGATGGAATGTAAAATAATAAACAATATTTCACTATATTATATTATGAACCATTCTTCCAAACAATATTTAACTATGTTACATTATGAATCATTTCATCTTCCCCAAACAATTTTCTAATATTACATTCATTTACATTTCATTCCGTTATAAATCATTCTATTCAATTAAAAATCTTACGTTCAACCACACATAGCCTTAAACGAGAAAATAGTGCCAATAAAGAAGTAAATAAGGACTGCATAATTATTTTAGAATATTTGGTATTTTTAATTTATTAAAAAATAATTTTTATGCATGACAAAAATATGATATGTAACAATCACGTGATAAAATCGCTAAGCTGACATGATACATCCACAGAAAACTTAACAACGGTTTATTTTTATAAAAAATTAAAAGTTTGAGCATTTTAGTGACGATTTTAAAATTCGCATTACTATCTTAAAATTGAGTTAGAAGAAAGGATACATATTTCTAAACCTTCACTGACCTCGTGTATCAGTAGGGATGACAATTGATTGGCCCAATTTTGGGGCCATATCATTTAGCATGGCCACATTTAGATGGATTTGGGGAAGGTGAAGGCAATCCAAGGATAGAAGACCCCATTAAATGTGACAGAATTTAGGTCATTTTTGGGACTAACTAACTACTATCGTCGTTTTTTGGAGGGCTACTCACGAAGGGCTACACCTCTGGCGACCTATCCTGCTCTTATGTTGCGTAGCACTAGAAGCCCGCTCATGTTGCTTCGGTGGCACTTTTTTGCCTTCTCTTCGCTCTGGACAGGAGTGCTAGTGGACATGGGGAGGGAGCAAGTGAAGTGCGTTGTTCGTAATGGAAAGAAAGATATCACTACTTTGCCTTTTTGTTGGACAGTTGATGAGAACACAGTGGTCTCTAAACCTCCACTGACCTCGTGTATCAGTAGGCATAACAATGGATCGACCCAATTCTGGGGCCATATCATTGAACATGGCCGCATTTAGATGTATTTGGGAAAGGTGAAGCCGATCAAAGAATGGAAGACTCCCTTAAATGTGACGAAATTTAGATCCTTTATGGGACTAGCTAACCACTATCGCTGCTTATTGGAGGGCTACACCTCTGACTGCCTATCCTACTCTTTTGTTTCGTAGCACTAGAAGCTCGCTCATGCTGCTTCAGTGGCACTTTTTCGCCGTTTCTTCGCTTTGGACATGAGTGCTAGTGGACACGAGGAGGGAGTAAGCGAAGCATGTTGTTCGTAATGAAAAGAAAGATATCACTACTTCGCCTTTTTGTTTGACCTCTGGCGCTAACACAGTGGTCTCTAAACCTTCACTGTCCTCGTGTATCAATAGGAATGATAATGGATCGGCCGATGACAATCTATTGTCATCCTTATGTATTAGTAAAACTTTCACTGAATTATTAATGTTGTACTATTTTAAAATTGAGTAAAATTTATAATTTTATTACAATTAACCTTAATTTTATTTATTTATATGTCCACATTGTTAAATAAAAAATGTGGTTACGAAAATATTGCAATTTAATAAAACACAATGTATTACATTAGATGGTAATTTTCAATCTAGCACTCCTTGAAGGGCTTACAGTAGTCCAACATCATTTGCTTTACAATAAATATATATGTGAGGCATGGTTGACGTTTTAATTGATTTTAAAATTTCTAATGAGGGTGGCACGGACACAAAACAAATATTAAAAGGAAATTGAAATTTAAACGAATGGTACAAATAAAAGAAAAGCTTAATTTCGATGTGAAATTGATGCCGAATAAATGTAAAATATTTAATATTCCTTAACCAATCACATTTGTATTTGCTTTGACAAATATTTTGTAGAAAAAAACCCTATTCGAGTCATATTTTCTCATGATAATTTTCTATTTTGCATTTAAAATCTTAATGCATGTTGAATAATAATTACTTCAAATTTCAATTCAAGTGTTTGGTTTTGTTTTAAAAATTTGACTGAAAGTTAAACCTGTATAATAAGAAATTTAAGGTTTAAAAGGTTCAACTAATATTAGATTGTTATAAAATCGGTTAAGTTTGAATAAAATTAAAGATTTTGAAATATGATTGAAAGAGATTGTTCTTATCTATCAAATAATTTGAGTTTTATTTTAAAAAATTGTTAAATGAAAATTTGTTTCTTTATTTAAATTTATAAGAACTTATTAATTATAAAAAATTAACCAATTAATTAATAAATTGTTCATTTTTTAAGAACAAAAAACATTAAAATAAAAAAATCGGAAAGTTAAAAACCGAATCGAAAAGTTGGAAGGTTCAAGATTTTTATGATTAGACCGACCGAACCGACTGAGTTTTTTTAATCATTTATTTTTATCATTTCAATAAATATTAAAAGATGCAAATTGCATTGGCTTAAACTATTTTAACAATTATTTAAATAATAATAATTTATCTTTCCAAGAACCAGGCCACCAAGTAAGAGCGAGTGAGGCTAACCAATAATTCATACATGGGCTAAAACCATATGAAATATCGACACATAAACTACTGTTTCAATTCCTTTGACCCATTTTAAAAAGAGCCCAAGATACTACACTACAAGAACCTGCAGCCTGAAGTTGAAATGGGTTTTCTATCCATGGCCCAAATAAATTACCCGAAACAATATCGTTTCGGGCATGTGGCCAGACCGTTTAAATCTTCCAGACTTGAATACTGTTTAAGTACAATCGAATTGAATCGAGTTGTGTGTCTTGGATCTGATTAGGTTTCACGTCGGATCTCGGCCTAAGCCCAAGTCCAGGATGCCGTACCTAACTACACTCAATCTTCGAATATTTGGGGTTGTTAGAAAGATGCTTCAAGGAAGTTTGTTAAAGTGATATTTTACGAGGTTCCTGTGAGAAATTTACACGAAGGACTCAAAAGATGACGAAACAAGTCAATGAGGACTATTAGAATCGTAGTACCATGTCCTACTCAGACCATGACTAAAGAAAGGCAACAACCCTGGAATGGACTGGTCTGGTTTTCTTGGATTTTCAAAGGTGGTCCAGCCAGTTGCTAGTGGGGATATTATAATAGCGGCTTCACACTCTTGACTTTGGGGTTTGAAATTTGGTAAGAAGCTGCAATTTACTTAAAATTTTAAATAAAATGATTAATTTAGAGCGAAGATATAGTCAATCAAATTTACAATTATTAGTTATATCGAATTTGTTATTTATGTAGATAATAATGGATCAATACGACCCAACGCTTAATCCAAAAGTCTTAAACTTGGTCTGAAGATGATATCATTTTGATAATTTCATAAATTGAATAAAATTACATTATTTTAGTAAGCAAAATTGTATTAGATTAGATTATCAAGCTTAAGTTAGGACTAAGTTTGAGATTCAAAATTTTTATTTTTAAATTCAATCTCGACCTAAATTTTTATTAAAAAATTTAATTTATTGGCTTCGGGTCCGACCCAATTTTATCTTTCCTAATTATTTAGATCTTAATCTTAAATTCGTTAAATAATAAATTTATAAATTATTAGGAGGAAAATGATTGGTTTTGATTTGCAATCAATCTTAGCATTGACCTAGTTGGTTCAAAGGTCAAAGTCTCCCATGAAAGGTGAACGTGTTTCCACATGTAAATGAGTGTGTTCTTTCGTTTCGGATTCCGACATCTTCGAACTTTGAACGCTTACCTAACGTTTTTTTGTTTTTTATTTTAAGGCACTGATTTGGCAATCTTTAATTAGCTGATAATTAATTATATTAGTTAATTTGACCAGTAAATTGTATAAATTATTTGTTAGAGATGTTTTATAAAATTAATTGTTTGGTATTAACTGTTTATGTATAAAATGACTTATAAAGACATGACTTTAACAACCATCATAAGAATATAAATATTATATATATTAGTATTTCGTTAAATATTCTTATAAAAATTTAAATTTTAAAGAAGTCATATTTATTTAAACTATTTCATCATTCACGAAAAATTTAAGAAACTTTTTTTATTTTTATTTTAGTTTAAAGCCTCTATCTCTAGCAATAAATTATTAAAATTAAATAACGACAAAAGGAAACTGAAAGATCCATAAAAATTTGATATTTGAAAGATCTAATTGTATTAATTAATAATTCCATTAATGACTTTATTGCAAGAAAATGCATTTTCCAACGACCCTTTTCACTAAACTTGCGAAGACGAAAGACTTCTGATTTCTTCCATTAAAGAAATGTGTACATATTACAGGTGCAAGTACAGCGATGTTACGTAGATGTTTCCCTCTAAATTAACCTATACAACCACCAGTACTTTGTCCGGAGTCGGGACTTGCATATAACCTTGTTAAATACCTGAGCAAGCAGGCTCAAACTTTCATGTAAAACTTCACTTTCGATCTCATCTCCGAAACTCTCTCCAAGTTCTCATGGCTCAAGAAGCTCCTAACCTAACACAAACTGTTTCAGGATGGGCAGCTCATGACATCTCTGGCAAGATCAGTCCTTACACTTTCAAGAGAAGGTCTGATCATTTTTCTAATGCTTCTGTTTCATTCCTTCATTAGTTTTTGAACTAACAGATCTTGTAATGAACAGAGAAAATGGGATCAACGATGTGACTATAAAGATACTGTATTGTGGGATATGTCATACCGATCTTCACTATGCGAAGAACGACTGGGGAATCACCATGTACCCTGTTGTGCCAGGGTGAGAAAGTCGATGTCCTGAACTGAACCTGTGTTTTCGTTTGTCAGGTTTCAGGAATTTTACAATTTGGTGTTTCGATGTATACCGTTTTTTCAGGCACGAAATCACTGGAGTGGTCACTGAAGTGGGGAGCAATGTGAAGGAGTTCAAAGTTGGAGATAGGGTTGGTGTTGGGTGCTTGGCGGCTACGTGTTTGGAGTGCGAGTTCTGCAAAAGTTCTCAGGAAAATTATTGTGACCAGTTGCAGTTTACCTATAATGGCATTTTCTGGGATGGTACTGTCACATATGGTGGTTACTCGGACATGCTGGTTGCTGATCACAGGTGGGTTTTATATATCGGTTCGGATCGTTACTGCGATTTAACGTAATGGTTTAAATGTTCTTGAGATTGATGAAAAAACTAAATTTGACGTGAAGGTACGTGGTTAGAATACCAGAGAACCTACCAATGGATGCTTCAGCACCATTGTTATGTGCTGGGATTACTGTGTTCACACCATTGAAGGACAGTTCACTTCTGGATTCACCAAAGAAGAAGATAGGAATCGTTGGTCTTGGAGGCCTTGGCCACGTAGCTGTGAAGTTTGGTAAGGCATTTGGTCACCATGTAACTGTTATCAGTACCTCTCCGTCCAAAGAAAGAGAAGCCAAAGAACGATTAGGAGCTGACGATTTCATAATCAGCACAGACCCTGAACAGATGCAGGTTTGTTGTTCTTTATTCGCCATCAAGTACATATTCCAACACTTTCCAATGCACCAAACAGAAAACAAACAAGTACCTTTTGCTTATCATATAACTATGTTTGACTGTTCCAGGCTGGAAAGCGAACCCTGGATTTTATATTGGATACCGTATCAGCTAAGCACGCTCTGGGACCAATCCTGGAATTGCTAAAAGTTAACGGGACTTTGTCAGTGGTCGGTGCTCCTGACAGACCATTTGATTTGTCAGCTTTCCCTTTGATATTCGGTATGACAATAGATTAGACCAGGCTCAGAAAACTAGTTTTTCTCATTTGATTTGGGACAAAGTCGGATCGAGAGTACTGAAAATTGGGTTGATTGATCTGTTTTGCAGGCAAGAGAACGATCAAGGGAAGTATAATCGGAGGGATCAAAGAGACACAAGAGATGCTGGACCTGTGTGGGAAGCATGAGATCACTTGCGACATTGAAGTTGTTAAACCCGAGGAGATCAACCAAAGCATGGATCGTCTTGCAAGAAATGATGTTAGATATCGATTCGTTATTGACATTGCTGGAAATTCATCAAAACTGTAGGAACCTCAAGGTGTGGTGTGTTAAATGACTGTTTCATTACAACAGTTTGTTATATTTTTTACACTGTTAATTGGGTGTATTTAGTTGTTGAAGAGTCCAGAATGATCTCTATTTCTGATAGAGTTGTTAGTCAAAGTTGTTATAATATAGTTGTTTAGATTAGATTCGGTTGTTAGCTACATATAAGGCTAGATCTGTTAGTACATATCCTGAGTCTATATATTGTGACTCTAGGCAGGTATTTTGTAAGTGAAAACAATTAATCAAAAGCTTCAGCTTTTATTCGGCCTTATCATTCTTTTTTAATTTAATTTTTTGTTTTCTTTCTTGATGTTCCTCTACTGAGCTACTGAATCTGCAGGATTCGTTCGTCATGTTTGATAGAAGAGATTATGATCCATTGACAAAAAGAAAACGTAAAAGAAAAAAATGTGTGTGAATTGTGTATTAAGCACGTTCATTTAATTATTGAACCGACTATCAATTAATTATATTAAGTAGAGAAATATGTTTTCGTATCATCTAAAACTTTGATTATTATAAAATTTTCAATAATAGATTATTTAAATAAGTCTTTCTATTAGTTATGATAAAGTTGCGTACTGTTGGATCTTTCCAGATTTTACACTTCAGCGAAAATGCCACTTTAGTGTTGTAATTGTTATTGTATTAAATTATTTAAATTAGAAAATTTGCAAAAGGGTAAAATCATGAATTACCAATAGTATCCATTAATTCATTGAACTTGCATTAATTACTATAAAGTATTTATTTTTTTTTTTTGTAAAAGTTAAATTTTCATGTTCATTTTACAATTTTTTTGTGATGATAAATTGTTACGAATCTTTTATATTTTTATTCCAATATTAATTTCTTAAAATTTTAATTGTTTATTTATGATTTTAATAATCAACCACTTCAATTACAAAAATCATCTTTAATAACAATAGCATAAAAATTTTAAACCGTACAATTTTTCGATTAGTTTTTAATTTTCTGGTTTGATTTATTTTAATAAATTTTTTGTTAAAGATCGATTAATTTATTAATTAATTGATCAATTTTCATTAATTATCAAGTTCTTATAGACTAAAATTAATTAATTAATTTTCATTTAATAATCTCATTTTCAATTAAACTTTAAATTATTTAATAGATAAGAATTACCTTTCTCAATCATATTTTAAATCTTTTAAGCTTGTTTAAGTTAATTTTATGATAATCTAATTCCTGTTAAATCTGTTAAATCTTAAATTCTTATCTTACTCAATCTAATTTTTAACATATTAGAATTAATATTTTCATTAATGAATTTATTACAAATAAAATGCATTAATTTTCCAACCACCCTTTTTACAAACTTGCGAAGACGAAAGACTCGGGAGCAGACCCCCATAACGGCTCACAAGGGAGGTACATATATATACAAAAAAAAATCAAATAAACATTAAAAATGTAATTAAAATAACTAAATATAAATAAATAATAAAAATATTGAATAATCATAATACTAAAAAAATAATGTATGACAACATAAAATAATGTACATTAGAAAATGTCAAAGCTTAACAATAAATGATAAGATAAAAATACAGATCGGAAAAGACGACGCATAAGAGTAACTCCAATTAAGTCAAAAGGTAAAATAAATATATCGACATAAAAAGACCTGCATAAGAATAACTCTGACCATCAATACATTAATTACGCTAAGTAGGAAACTAAATAAGCTAAACATTCTAAGAAGTAAATACGACGCAATAAATGTAACAAACAGTTTATTATAACCTACAAGAATGTGAATATCCTCTTTAAGAGAGATCTTTTATCCGTATTTTAGAACGTCAAAATTTTTTATTACAGGCTAAATTTTTGATAAAATTCAACCGACTTATATTTTTCTTGATCACTTTTTTCTATTCTTTTTACACCTTTCCATTCTTCTTCTTTTTTTTTTTTTTCTTTTTTTCCCTCTTCAGGACATGCATATAACCTTGTTAAATACTTGAGCAAGCAAGCCCAAACTTTCATGTAAAACCTCATTTTCAATCTCATCACCTAAACTCTCTCCAAGTTCTCACGACTCGAGAAGCTCCTAACCTAACACAAACTGTTTCAGGCTGGGCAGCTCATGACATCTCTGGCAAGATCAGTCCTTACACTTTCAAGAGAAGGCCTGATCCTTTCCCTACTGCTTTTGATTCATTCCTTGCTTAGTTCTTGAACGTGTAATGAACAGAGAAAATGGGATCAACGATGTGACTATAAAGATACTGTATTGTGGGATATGTCACACTGATCTTTACTATGCGAAGAACAACAGGGGAATCACCACGTACCCTGTTGTGCCAGGGTGAGAAAGTCGATATCCTGAACTGAACCTGTGTTTTAGTTTCTCACGTTTTGGGAATTTGACAATTTGGTGTTTCGTTGTGTGAAGATATATGTTATATAACTAAGTAATTAGTTTTGGTATTATTTATTAATTGGACATATAAGATATTAATTGAATAATAAATTCAAACTTTATATGGATAATCTTCTAGTTGAAAAAGAATCCTATGTTAGTTTGAAGCCTATCTTGAGAGAGGGTGTGATAAATCATAAGTGTGTGAAATTTAGGTGTTGCCAAGGGTTTTTGGACGTGAGATAACGTTGCTGGAATTTTTAAAAAGGTGTGGCCAAGTGTAGAAAATTATGTATGCAGGGGGCATTAATTGCATATGGATAAAACAAAGCTTACGTGATTTTTGTGGAGTGAAGAAAAGAAAGGGATGTGGTTTTTATATGTTTCGTGTGGGACTCTTTTTGTTTGAGTATGTTTTACACGTCTTTATCTATAGTGAAGAAAATCTGATGTGTGTGAGAAACTACGGTGGGCAAGAGTGTTAATTGTCATTGGCAAAATAATAGCTAGTCGTGCATAACTTTGGGGATGGTAATACACCATGGGTTAGTGTATTGATTTTTCCAGATTTATTTGATTAAAGGTTGTGCACGTATTGTGAGAGAAACACCGTGGGAGTTTTGGCAATCAATAGTGCAGTGGCCTTGTGTGGGTTGTGAGTTCATGTCTTCATATATACCGTGGGTTTCATAAAAGGATGTGTGGGCGTTAATTGGTTTAAGGTGGTGAGACACACGACTGTGTTTACGAGTAAGCATTGTGAGTACCTTGGGTATTGTGTGGATTGATGGGTTATTATTGAAGACGTGAGCTGTTTGTTTGTGTGTTATTTAGTAGTGTGTTCCTTGTTTGATTGATAACAATTAAAGAGTACACTATGTATTTTCCGAGTGGGAGATTTACGGCTCTATATTGCTCATGTTGGACTATCATCCTTCTGGAGTAGCTCATGGTTGGACTGATTGTTGTTGCGACGACTTCCAGATTTATTTCAATGGAGCTGAGCCTTTTGAAAAGTTGTTCCTTTCTTTTATCTCAAGTATATTATCGTTTTTGTTTCTAGTTATTTTAATCACTTGAGTTGTTCGTTTAATTATCTTTATTATTAAACAGTGTGTGTAAATCCTCTGTCGAGGTTAGTACGAAGTGATCGTACTATTAGGTGTGAAATTCTTTCACGAAAAGTGATATTGAGAGATAGTGTCAAGGATTGAGTGGTGTCAGTTGATAGGCCCCAATCAAAGCTAGAAATTTAGAAAGTAATATTCTGCTTTTGGTGAGAATAAACCAGGAAGTTGTTGTTGAAATATTGCTTCCCTTTATTCATGAATGAGCAATGATTTATATACAACAGAAAACTAACAACTTCCTTACTTATCGGGACAAATGATAAGGTAGGATATTGAAAATAAAAACAGATGCTGAAAATCAAATAAGAATTACATTCCTATTTTTAAGCAAGCAACCGGTGGCCATGATCTTCTTCCCACGTTCTCACACATGCACAAACTGATTATTAGTCAAAATACTTCTATAGGATCTTCTTGGCTTATTATCAGCTCAGTAAAGTCTTGGGTAAATCTATTGTATTTCGGTGAAAGTGATTAAGCTGAGTGAGAACTCCGTAAAAATAAGCAAGATGTGTCGAACTGTATTATTAAATTTTTGGTGTTTTTTATTATTTCGTTTTGATTGCTTTTATTTTCATTTGTGTTAGAGATGTTCACGATAAAAATTGGAAAGTTTGCGAAACTATTATCCCCTCGATTTTTAACAATGCATACTATTTTTTGAGGCACAAAATCACTGGAGTGATCACTGAAGTGGGGAGCAATGTGAAGGAGTTCAAAGTTGGAGATAGGGTTGGTGTTGGATGCTTGGCAGCCACGTGTTTGGAGTGCGAGTTCTGCAAAAGTTCTCAGGAAAATTACTGTGATCAATCGCAGTTTACCTATAATGGCATTTTCTGGGATGGTACTATCACATATGGTGGTTTCTTAGACATGCTGGTTGCTGATCACAGGTGTATTTTATATATCGGTTCGGATCATTACTGTGATCTATCGCAATGGTTTAAATTTTCTTGAAATTGATGAAAAAAATTGAATTTGATGTGAAGGTACGTGGTAAGAATACCAGAGAACCTACCACTTGATGCTGCAGCACCATTGTTATGTGCAGGGATTACTGTATTCACACCATTGAAGGACAATTCACTTCTGGATTCACCAAAGAAGAAGATCGGAATAGTTAGTCTTGGAGGTCTTGGTCACATAGCTGTGAAGTTTGGTAAGGCATTCGGTCACCATGTAACAGTTATTAGTACCTCTTCCTCCAAAGAAAGAGAAGCCAAAGATTTAGCCCATATTGTACCTTTTACAATCAATTAAAGATTGATTAAAATTATTAAAAGAGGTTGTTTTTATTCATCAAAAAATTTAAAATTTAATTTAAATAAAAATGATTAATTTACGAAATCAATCGATTAATTAATAAATTTATCGATTTTTAACGATAAGGATTATTAAAGTAAATCATAGATGAAAAATAAAAATTAAATCAAAAAATCAACTAGTTCAAGATTTTTACGGCTGAATCTGTCGAAGCGATTAAGTTTTTTAATCATTGATTTTTATTTTTCTATGTTAAAAAATCATCTTTATAGTATTTTTTATAATTATTATACAACTCATTCTATCATATATTATTGGTTTGCTATGTATTTATAGCTTCAAACAATAGTGTATGTAAATTTTATGTCAATTTGAATAAAAGATAAACGGACAATTAATAGAAAATGATAGAGAAAATTCTATAACAAATAAATAATACCATAAAAAGAAATAATAATTTTCAAATTATAAAGATTTAAATAAAAATAAAATTCACTCTATACAAGATATCAAGTAAAAAAAAAAAGAGTATGAACTCGAGTCTCGTGATAATGATCGTTGATAAAAAAAACTCTATAACTCACTCGATAAATTTAACTGTGAAAATTTTGAGCCGCTCAATTTTCAAGTTCAATATAATTTAATAACTCTATTGTTAAAAATTAATTAATTTATTAATTAATCGATCAATTTTATAAATTAATAAGTTATTATAATCAATTAATTTTCATTTAAGAATAATTTTTTAATCAAACTTTAAATTCTTCAATAGGTAAGGACGATATCTTTTAATTATGTTTCAAATTCTTTAATTTTATTTAATCTTTAATTGATGTTATGACAGTCTAATATTGGTTGAACCCTAAAAAGCACGAACACGAACACGATTTAAACCTTAAACTTCTTGTTTTACATGTTTAACTTCTATCATTCACTAATAACATAATTCAAATATGGAAAAAATTGAAACAAATATTCAATTCTTGTGTATTACAAGACCTATTTAGATAGCTTAAACCCAAAGAGAGAATCTTAACCCCATGTCTGAAGGGGACAAACAGCAGTGAAATAAAGCCAAGATAATGAGTAATTTAGTAGCATAATTCATACTCCACAGGGTAGGTTTGAAGTTGACCTGGGGATGATGATCCTGTGACCGGAGTGATTCCCAATGAATGCATTTCGCTGCAGCACCGCAGGATTTTCTCATTCCAATCCAAGGGAAGCATTTTGATCAAAGCATTCCACTAGGATTCAGCTCCCATCTCTTAGTTTCTTGTATTCCTCAAGCGTTGATAGTGAAGCCTTTGTCTTAAGCCAATCTGCTGGCTTCGGCATGATAATTGCAATATATCCTTCTCGATCGGCCTGCAATTTAGTTGAGAAAGCACCATAAGGATTCTCTAAGCCACTGATTGTGACCTCAAATGGAAATAATGAATTGCTACTAGCTGTACAACAGGAACTCTTAAGGACCAAACCATGAAATCAAATATTTTCCATCCATCCTTCAACAACAGATACGAGATTACCAACACGAAACTGATTCTCACCGATGAATTCAGCAATCCCGGATGTTTGATTAGCCTATCATTTACTTCTAGGAGGGAACCCTTAACACAGCATCTGTCAGAGTTCAAGAACAAATGTATATATACATTTTAATCCCGCAAGAACGAATCAGAATAGGGAAAGAGCAAAAGTGCAAGAGGTCGACCTCACAATATACGAATTGCCATTGGTGCAAACCTTACACAAAGCTGTGTTAGATTCAAAGTGTTGTGCATTCTGCAGAAACCAAACACAAGAAAAATAAACAAAAAACAGTTAATGATACAATTAGTTCATCAACCCCTAAAAATCAAAGGTCCTCTTCAAATTGGAGCGCAACACCTCAAATTCTATACAAGAGTATGTAGTTTTACTTAATGGCAAAACAGTATAGGTTTAATATACCTTTTTGCGCTTGCCGGTGACCTTAATGCCACTCCGATCAGACTTCCCGACGTTGAAATCAACGGCCGTGATTCCACCTTCATCCTTGAAAGCCACATGGGTCGGAGCCAAACCGATCACGCACAGCCTTTGTAAGGAAAATTACAATCAAATAACCACAATAAGCATTGAATCGGTCGCAAATAACCAAAATAATTTAACAAAAGGTTAAATCTTCATATACCCATTTGCGTGCCGATAAATATACTGGTCGTGTCCCGGTTTTATAAAATCTGTCGGGAATTACTTAAAATTACGTAAAATTCTTGTTTAGGAAGAACAGCACCAAAAAAAAAAAAGAAAAAAACAGACAGGGTTTAAGGTTGTCTCCGAACCTGGAGCATAGTACGAGACGAAATTGGTTTCAACTGCAGAGAGAGGGGTGGCGGGAAAATCCCGGAGGTCAGGGACTAAGAGATTACGCAACTCTTCATCTTCAACTACAAAAGTTTCAGCTTCTGGTTGTTTCGATTCCTCCTGTTGTTCTTGTCGTCGGATGGTGTCGCTGTCTGGTGGATTGTTCGATTGGTTCATTGAGGTTTAAGGTACGAGTGACGGATAACAGTTGAAGGATTCGGTTTCAGTCAAAGCTCAGAGCAGTCTTGACGGCTAAAGTAGGCGAGTCTTCATACTTTGAACTAAGACTTTGTTTTTGAGTTCAACAATTGGGCTCGTGCAATTTGGTTATTGTGGACCTGAAATCAATTGGGCCTTAGCAATTCTTAGTCTGTAATATTTAATAATTTTTTTTTCTAAATTAGAAATTATTCTTTTGAATCTCTTAATAAGGAATGACAAAAATAACTCAACCCAGTCCAACCCGACCTGAAGTCAATGGTGCAAACTGAGTTGACTAAGCTTTGGATCATGTTTAAATTTTTCTTTTAAAAAAAATCTAACATTAGACTGATGACATCGTTTTCTCAAATTTTTTTCTAAAAGATAAATTTAATTGAACTAAATTGGGCTTCAACTAGCCCAAAACTTGATCAAGCTCGAGCTTTGGGATTGATCTAGGCCGAAACACAAAAGGCTTGGGCCCTACCCAACCTATTGGTAATTCTACTCTTGATTAATTTTAAGAATAACAAATTAGTTCGAGTTTGACCTGAAGTTAAAGAATTAAGTTTATTTAATTGAGTTTATATTTAAACTTAGAATCTAAATTTAACATTTTTTTATAATACTTATTTTTTTAATAATTTCTAAAACTTCAATACGAGATCTAAAGAAATTTAATAGCTGAAAGTCTTACTTCTAAAGTAGTAGAGAGATTATTTCTTAATCAAACTATATTATGAATGGTATTAAATAAATTATTGTAGGGAAATAATAATTTATGAATTAAGTAAACCGAATAAATTATTTATTCATTGAGTGGAGAAAAAAGAAAAAGAAAATATACTTCTATCTTTTTTTCTTCTACCAAATTCAAATTACAGAAAAGAAGTCAACAAATGTTCCAATCAAATCCTGTCTCCGTCCACTTCGACGGCTCCAAGGATTGCGGAAAACACACTCAAGCTCACATGACAAGACTCAAGTGAAACGTTTTATTGCTTTTGGTCCTTCCAAAACAATTCAAATCACGGATCACACGCAAAAAGGAAAGAACATCATCACCTAATGACCTTACAATCTAACCTAATCTCCTGTCCACCAGAGATGCTGCTCATTTTGATCATGGATTTGACAAAAGCGTTCTCGAACTCTTCTTGGGAGCTCGCAAATTTGGACACCAATGCCT
Organism: Erythroxylum guanchezii; assembly: GCA_025629825.1. Classification (NCBI taxonomy): domain Eukaryota; kingdom Viridiplantae; phylum Streptophyta; class Magnoliopsida; order Malpighiales; family Erythroxylaceae; genus Erythroxylum; species Erythroxylum guanchezii. The sequence goes on along the minus strand of JAOTAX010000006.1, from coordinate 928,015 downwards.
TAGTTTTTGGTGTAGTGAGCAGAGCTTGGTCGGACGAGAAGACGCTCCTGCCTTGTAGAAGTAGCTTGTAATAAGAGTTGTCAAACACTGTCGATGTAGAGTCTAGAGGAGAACCGGCGTTCCTGACTTTGTTGTGCATCGGACAAACTTGTCTTAAACTGGCTGCGAAGATTGGACTCATCGTTGGGTCGACGTCGTGAAAGGCATTGAAGTTGTGGATTCTGTTCTGGAACGATGAACAATGAGAGAACCCTAGAGTGTGTCCTCCTGAAACAAGATTCCCAAGTGCAAGAAAATGAGTATTATTCACTACCAAACTAATCCCAGATTGAATATGTTTTAGCAGGTGGGTAATTTCTGATGATTTCCTTTGCAATGGCTGCTGGATTGCCAAGCCTATGGATGTGTGTTAGTACCTGAGAGAGCGACAAGATCTTCCATGGAAAGGCCTCTTTGAGCGAAATTTTGCTGTAACTGAGAGATGTTGAAGACAGGACCTGGTAATTGTCTAGTATCACTTGCCCTGGATATTCTCCCATCTAATCTTCCTTTTGGCACAACCCAAGTAGGACCTCCAGACTAACAAACACACGTATACATCTATTCAATCAGATCTCAAGGTTTTAAGAAACAGATGGATTAGTGTTTACATAGATACTGACCAAATGTACAGCATCTCTAGCAGCTAGAGCCAGAATATCAGCACAAGATACCACTCCAGGGCACATAGATTCTACAGCTTTCTTTGCGTTGTCAATCACATAAAAAGCATGCAGTGAAATATTAGGAGGTGCGTCCTTTTCTGCTTTGTTCTGTCCCTTCGATTCCAGGAGCACAGAAGCATCACATCCCTAATCATAAAAATACACATTCCAAGAACATGTCATTGGAATCTGCTAAAAACCAAAGTATAATTGATGGGTTGTTTTAAGGATAAAGCTAAAGAAAACAAAAGAAAAATGGTTACTCTAATGAAGCAATCGTGAAAGTGCATCCGAAGCAGAGCAGCAGGAACTGTATTATCATTCAACATAGCTTTTTTAACAGCATACGTGACAGTGGACTCTAGATTTGGACATGAATGTTCATAGTAGTTTGGGGTGAGAGCTTTTACAGAAGAAGAAATGATGAAAATAGCAGCTAAAACGAGAGTAACTAAAGCTGCCATGATTGAAACTTACAAGCTTTGACACTAACAAGTTTTGTTTATCTAAATACAAATTTGGATGCAGAAGCTTCTGAATTTATAGAAGGATAACTGTAGTGATATTTTCGTTAGGAGTTGTTAAAGAGAAGGATAAGGTTGTTAAGAGAATTGGTGATCAAGAACCATAATATTTGGAGTAGTGCTCGTGAATGTACAGAAGAAGACAAGCAAATGACACACTTACTCTGTCATTGTTTATTTTGTTTAAGAACTAAAGAGGGCGTTTGCTTGTATTATCAAGTTGACCTCCATAACCAACCTGCAAGTTTTGTTTGTTTAGGTATAGCAGCTCCAAGCAGCTTATGTCACTCCATGATCAAACGTACTTTTGGAGTAGCATTGAAGCATATATGCATGGGCCCAGCCCAAAAATTTTCTAAAAAGTCTAAACCCGATTAAAGCTTAATTAACTTAAATTTTGTTCGTTAATTTCATATTAGAATGAATCGAGCTCCGACCAAATTGCCAACTCTAGAATTATATAATGAAGCACAGTTGTTAAATTATCGTTGGTATTAACTTGGTTTTAAAAAAAAAAAACAGAAGAACCCGCAACTGCTATCCTCTGAATGCACACTGGATAAATTTCCGGATTGACGCAATAGTTTGCAAATTAAGCCAACCGGATAATCTGTAACAGACAAGCCTTGTACGACAGGCTCAATCGATAGAGTGTAAGTAAGGAGATTTAAACATAAGACCTTTTGGCCCTATGCCTCTCACTTCATCAACTCAATCACCTTAGAGGCGTTAACTTGGGTGTATTAAATCCCTAAACTTTTTAATTTTTAACTCATAAATCTTTAAAATTTTCACGTGAGTCTATAAGATTCTACTGCTTATAAATTGTATTAAATGTATAGAATTTATTAATACACTCTTTAAAGTTTTTCTTATTATATAAATAAGCCTTTTTTATTAAAAACAATAACAACAACAAAATTTCGCTGAGACGCGGAGTCTGAAAAAGTCCACTAGTATGCAGCTTTACTCCTAACTAATAGATATGTTATTTCTAAATGACCCAAATAAACCCTCTTTATTATATAATAAAATAGTTAATTTTTACATGGTTACTAAATTTTATCAAAATAAAAAATTTAAAGAATCATTAATGTTTAACCTATAAATATCAAATTAGTAGGAGTTTATTTAGATTTTTGTAAATTTTAAGAGTTTGTTTATATTTTGTTAGAAATAATAATATTTATTATCTTATACTTTTTATAAATCGATTATATCGTTATTATTTTAGCAGTCTTTATAATAATTATTATTAATATAGTCAAAATTATCTCAACTTATAAAAAATAATTTATGATATATTATATAATATAATTTAAACAATATCAATCATAATAATGGCTTTAAAAAATTTTATATTAAAAAAAAATAAGAATGTTAATAGGTCAGGCGCGCACCAGAGCTAGCCAGCCAGCCCATTGGTCGTGGCCCAACCTAACCCATCTTTACTTTTTTATGAAAATATTTACAAAACGGCGTCATGACTCGCCTGTGATTTGGTCAACCTGAGCCAAAATCAGGGTAAACCACTGTTTTTAAAATCGGACCGGACCGGTCGGTTCGACCGGTGACCGGTTGGCTAGCCGGTCCGGTCCACCTCTAAAAACCGGTCATTAATTGGACCAGTTCGAACCGGTGAAAACCGGTCGGACCGGTCCTGTACGAATTTTTTTTTATTTTTTTTGTATTTTTTGATATTTTTTTAATTTTTTTAATATTATATATAATTAAATATAATTATTGCATAATTATGACGTCACACCGGTTCGACCGGTGGTGGAACCGATCGAACCGGTCAAACCGGTGATCAGTAAAACCTCCGATTCGATGACCGATCCGATTTTGAGAACATTGAGCTAAACCGAGCGGGGCAAAAATTGACGAGTCTAAAAAGGATTACAGCCACCGATATTCACTATAGGTAAAGGGAAGTACCTGAAAGTACAAGTTTCTATAGAAAAGAGTACAAACGAACTGAAACATGGAATCAGATAATGAATGACCTTAAAAGTTGTTGCAAGGACCCAACGGTAAAGATATGGTTTCATTATTGAGCATACTTAATTTAATAAATAATTATAAATTTTGTAATATAATATCTCACTGGTGAAGTAGTAGCTTTTTAAAAAATATATATATAATTGCTAATTATTTTATTATTTATATATGTATATGGTGGATAAGGTCAACCATTCTCGACACAAAAGAAAATATTAGAATAAGATTTGGAGTTTTTGATGGTTGAAGCAGTTGGATTGTAATCTATATAATTAAAGAACAAGCACATTTACGTCACGTTGTGACGATTTTTATGAATAACAATAAATCGAGTCAAGTCGAGTCGAGTATAAATAATAAGTGAGATTTTTTTTAATTCGTGATAGCTTGAAACTCGAATAAGTATTATATTCGACAAAATGATGTTTTGTCAGTAAAGTTAAGCTGTTTTGAGTCAGGTTGTACAGTAAAGTTTGAGTATTGAATATTACTTCGATTCAAATTTTTGTTAAAATGAATTTTATTTATTAACGTTACATTTAGAATGGGATTGGTTCGACTCAAATTATTTTGTCTTAGTTAGTAATTTTTATTATATGCAAGATATTAAATTATAGATTATGAGTTATATTACTCAATTATAAGTTCTTATACTAATTATTAGGATATAAATATAATTACAATAAATTTAATTAATTCACTCGTCACTCTAATATTATCAATATTTAGTAAATAGTTTTTGAATTTATTGTATCAATAACGTAGTAATACATTTCAAGTATAATTTAAAATTTAAAATTTAGTTTGGTTCAAAATTTAATTGAATTTTAGATCGATCCAAAAAACTTGAACTCATCAAAACAAAAGAAGAAATAACATTTCAAGTGAAGACATTATTGACTTTATATAGACCTGAAGTTATATATAATATAATAAAATTGAAACAACTCCATATAAGAAAATCACATTGACAAATCTATTGTATGTTGGGTAAAAAAATTAAAATCTTGGAAATTAAACCAAGAGTTCACGGGATTATAAGCAATCCTCCACAATGCAATAGGTAGTCTGAAATGGAGGCGGGGCTGCTTCAGGGGGGAAAAAAAAAATACAAGCACGCCTCAGCCTGAACAAATCCTGAACTCTGGAGGAACTGATGCACACAGTTTAGTTGCATCAGAACTGTACATTGCTAGAGAATGTCTGACCAAAACTCCAACCTGATGGAACAATGTCTGTGAACAATTTGGTTTCTCCATCAGTAGTAGTGATACTGAAGGACAAGGATTGCCCGTTTAGATATGCATTTGATTGCCAATTAGCTCCCCAGTTCCTTGACATGGCCAACCATCCTGTTTTTGAACCTTTCACTGATACAGATTGGATTGATCCAGCTCCTGCAACGTTACTTACCAGTACAAGCTCGAAATAGTCTCTCCCATTAATGGTGAATCTAACTCCACCATGCTTCTTACATGGAACCCTGCACATTAAACCTCTAGTTTAGCCCAACATATCTTTTAAGACAAAAATTTTAAGTTCGTTTAGATTTTTGCCAGTGCAGATTATTCATAAATTTAAGGTCCACCACGATAACATTAATAAGAAATCGGGTTAAATTATTCCAAAGTCAATAAGATAGATTATATTTAATCAAGTTTGAGCTTAGGCTTAACTAATAAGAGGATCGGCCCAGCCCAGCTATTTGCCACTTCTTCTTTTGATGTAAGATCTATATCAGGGTTTGACATGTTTCTTAAAGCCAGGATCCTTTGTCCCCTATCCTGTCTCATTGAATCTCAGTTATCCATTTATGTGGAACCCATACAAATAGATGGTTGAGATTTAATGAGATAGGGTAAGAGACAGAGTAGGAGACAGGGTAGGGGACAGAGGATCTATCCCTGTTTCCTAAGGTAAACTTGAAAGTCTGAGTTTTATCATGATCAGATATGTTTCAGTTTTCGCGTACCTCTGGAAGAGAATAGGGACGATCCCACCCTTATAAATGCCGATCTTTTCCCAAGCAGGTTGTGCCATGTCGAAGTGCTGGAGAGGAGGGTTGCACCAACCTCCATTGTTGTTCGGAAGAGCATAGTTTGGAGGGCAGAAGTTGGTTGCAGTAATGGTTACAGACGTTCCTTTGATACACCATCTGGAGTCAGTTTGATAGTCACATACGATCTTGTAACATTCTCCACAGGAACCTCCATTGTTGAACAAGGCTGTGCTGAGAGCAGCTGTTCTAGTCCCATAACCAGTCGAATATAAATCTCCGTAACCACAAGCTCCTCCTGGTAAACAAAAAAGAAGTAAAAACTGTTAACCCCAAAACATATCAGAATCAAACAACAAGAACAAACTACAGGAAAACAGGTTGAGATTCTAACCCATAGTTCCTGAAGCATCACTACCACCATAAAATGTAGCGTGAGCTTTTGTCCATCCTGAAGAAGCATAAGCCATAACATAAGACCAGAGCTGAACCAAGATCACCAATGTAAGCACCAGCTTTGCCATTTTCTTTACAAGCAACTGTAATAAAAAACGAGGCAAAAAGGAAGAGAGCAACAATCTGGCATTTGCAAGGACAAGAACTGCCTCTATAAATAAGGAACCAGAGATTAGACTTCCTTAATGCAACAACCTTACGTATGATGTCCTAAATTTACATTAAACTTATCTCTGAAAATGCCTGACAGAATTCTGAGACTCAATCAATTATTCCCATGTTCTACCTCTATCATTGCAATGCTCACATGCTATACCCAACAGAAGAGCCGTGAAAAGTTCAAGAAGTCACTCCACTATCCATGGAGTCTTTGTTCGTATTTTTAATGTGCTAGTTGTTGCCAATTTGAAGAAAGATACAAGCAACTTTCAATTTTCTATTATAAGGGAATATTTTGGGTTAGATCATATCATGTCACTTCACATGGTTTTGTTTTGACCAATTAATATCATACAATCGCTTATTAGTTTGGTCTAGTGCAACATGTGCCTTAATATTTGACATTAAAGAGTTCTGAAAAGCTGATGCTTTGTTTTTTTTAACTTTGATCTCTTATTGTGATTTCCATAAATAAATTTTCAATAATTTACAATATTTGTTATTCACATATTGCATATCAAATAATATAATCAAATGCTGTGAATAATTATTTGATGAGTTGATAATTTTAAAAAAATGAGTTATACCAAACTTTTGATTATCACAATTATGCTTAATAAGGATGCCAGACCGACCCTAACTCGGCCTGAGTTAACGAGCAAAAGTTCAAATTGACTTAATTTTAAACTATTCAAATTAATTCGACCAAAACATTAAAACAATGTCATTTTATCACAAAACTCGATCGGACGAGTCTTAGGCTTAATCTGGGCTAAAAAAAAAAAACAGGCCAAGCTTGTACCGTAAGCGGCCCAGACTCAATAACTTGTAAATAATATGCTGCAACGACTCAAAATTAAATGACAAATCCAATCTAATTATTATTTGTAGGTCTCAACGTATTTTCGCACATGGTAACCTTCAAGATTTTAGGTGAACTCTCTAAATTGTCATCATATGATAATAAGATCAGTCAATCATAAGATTTGGTCATCCTAAATTGAACCAAGCTTCGACACCCTTTTGCCTATCGCTATCTAGGCTTTAACTGAACTTATTATCATGTAAAGCCAACACCGTCAAGCATTGTCTTACAAGTTTCCTGTTCCTAAAATTAATTTACATACCGAACATGGCCACCAGATGCCAACTGGCCATAACAAAACAATATTGCGTAGGTTGCAAGAATGGGGGCTCCTGAAATTTGGCGGGTAAAAAATTGCAATTTGGCAATCATAGGAAGCATTTATTTTCTACTTTCTTTACATCTGTTCTTATCAAGCTCAATCATGGAAGTGACTGAAGATAGCTTAGGAGGGTATTTGAATAAGGCACGCATTGTTCAGCTTTACTGGAAGGTTAATAAATCTAAACTATATGGCAAAACCAATCAATCAAATAATAATTTCGATTAAGATAACACTTAACAGGTCCCAACCATCCTCTTTAAATATAATGTGAGTTACAACTCACCTCACTGTAAGCCGAACCTTCAACGTCTTAAATTAGAAGACTCGTAAAAAAACTTAACTCCACTACTTGGATTACCAAATGCTCACAATTGTTTTAAACATCACTTAAAGCACATTATTCAGACTCCTAAATATGTTTCAATTTTCTATCAGTTTGTGAAATCCTTAAACATGATTCACGTTTACATCAGTTTAGGGCAATGAATACAAAACATTTAAAGTTCAGAAAATTGTGTTGGGTGAACTTTCCTTAAGAACATGTTATACGAACCTGAGCCGGTGTCTGGAGTTGACTTAAATAACCAGCCCGACGCTTGATGAATAGCCTTTTGCCTATAGTCTAAACACTGAAGTGGTTCCACAAACTTCAACATTAGTCCAAAATAAACAGGAAACTAAGAAGGAACCACTTATTTCTTTTGCACGAAAGATTACAATATAGAAAAAGCATATAAATAAAAGAATGCACTGTTAACTAAGAAAACAAAACGTTACAATAGCTCAAGAACCCCTTATACATCTAACAAAAACAAAGAAATGGGGCTTGCTGTAAGTCTACGAAAGTTACATATGAATATATCCTAAAGTTAACACTACTAGTTGAGACTAAATAACGAACGAAATGGAAAAACAGATATGAAAAAGATGATAAACATGAAACTGGAGACAGTATCAAAGAGCTAAATTGCGTGCATTCAAGGAAAGCCAAACGACCTCATGCAGCAGCCTGGATCAGAACATTTGATCTAAAGCCACGGCCCCTTCCACGGTTCCCCCTTCCACGGCCACCACCTAAAATATAGCACAATTAATATCCTCTCAGAGTCTAAATCCCCATAACTGGATTATATTGCATAATTGTCATAACTGAATCTTATGGCAGCGACCGTTGTCCAAAATTATTTTGCTTCGAAACCTTTGCATACGGATCTTAAAAAACTATAATGAGACTGCCCTCATTGCGCACACCTTATTTACCATACTCAAGACTGTAGGTAACACATAGGTGGAATATAATAACAATTATGTTTATATCAATCTAATCATGCATAGAAGTAAACCTTGTTATTCAAAATGTCAGGCATTCATATCAGCACAAAGAAATGTATTTTTAAATATCAGAGTTTTTTATCAAAGGAGGGGTAATTAAACCACTTCTCCATGACAAGCACTTGATTCATACGTTCTTAAAGAATCAACATAAAACATTTCCGTCACCAGAGGAGCTGAGCAATCAAATAAGTATTTTTCTTGCACATTAAATTGCTGCAACTATTTATTTTAATTGAAATAAAGTGCAACTTGTTCAATTGGAAAATTTCTTGAACTTGAGTTTCCAATCCTAAACCATGGTAAACTAATCAATTTAGGTTCAAGGTTAAGCAATGAGTAACTTGAATTAAAAAAGGACTGCCTCGTAAAACACCAAGCATAATTTAAGCCTAGAGTATGAAGACATACAAATACTGGAGAAAACAAAAGGCCAGGAAAGAAAAGGTACCACGGCCTTGAACATGTCCTTCATAATAATAGCCCCCATCTTGTTGCATATCAGCCTGAGGTCCACTGTACCCTCCCCTTCCGCGGCCACGAAAACTGCGACCTCTTCCTCGACCCCTGCCCCTACCTCTAGCACCACCTCGGTTACGATCCCAACCTCCATCATCATACTCAGCAGATACATAACCATTCCCTATATAGAAAATCCAATTCAGATCATGTACCCAAAGAATTCCAGATTCTAAATGTCAAGACACTTCTCAATCAAGTGCATTATCACATCTCATTACTTTTCAATTCCATGAAAATGTACCTCGGCTATTGATCCTCCCTCTACCACTCTGACCCCTACCTCGACCACTTGGTGAGCCCTCTGCAACCAAAAGCTACTAAGCCACATGCAAGTATTGATATTTCAAACAATGAAGTTGATCATAAACATGCATACCAGCTTCATAATCAAACATTGTCGATGCCTTCACCTGGTCTGCTGGTAATGGAGGCTGATACCTGAGGGTATAGCAATTTGTGAGACAACGGAAGTTTATAATTAATTTAAGATTGGCAATGAATGTTGGCAAAAAGCAACATTCCCATATCACAGTGGTGTTTCTTCTCCAGATTCACAAATCAAGCACCGCATAACGATCATAATGATGATACAGTGCATAATCATAATGTGACAGCAAAAAATTAAGCCCATATTTGCATTGGTGAAATAGAAACTCACCCAACAGCAGATGTATTCATTTCCTTATTGGAAAGGATTATCGTGATCATAGACACATGTCTTGTGGTTTCCAGTCTGCAATATGAAAGCAACAAAAGAAATAAAAAGAGAGTTCCTCACAAACATGACAATACAAGCCACAAGAAGCTAATTAAATTGAACACTCTCAAAGCTATTTTGAAGACTGCTCTTACGGGAGGAGGCCTTCTTCAAGGGGTTCCCATGTATCGGTAATATCCATGGAGCCAATTGATGTGATCTGATGAAGGCCAACAATTCTTCTCTGCAACCATGGTAAACATAATACATTATCATCAATCATCAATCATCAAACCCCAAGAACCACACGCATGCACGCGCGCACGCACACTCTTAAGAACTTTATCGAGCATGAAAAACCTTGATTAACTCCACTATAGTCACAGTCTTATTAATGGCTCTTCCCATTGCCTTGAGCACAATTTCATTCGAACCCTTCTCCTACAAAAGCATAAAAAGTACATCAAACAACATATATGAGCAAACAAAAAGAACTTAAAAATCACTCAATCTCTTAAAAATTCATAGAACACAAATAAAACTTATTAATCCAAATTCAGAACCAATCAAAACAGAGATAACAACAAACTAATAAAAGAAAAAACACCAAAACAACGTCATATAAGAGGAACGCATACTTGAAGCAGACTCATAGCATAAGAGATATAGTTGCGCGTCCTTCCTTGACTAGTAATCCGAATCTCGTTCTCATCGATTGGCGTCTCGGCTTTTGGCTTCTCTACTCTCTGGTACCGGTCCATCTTATCTGTTCCAAAAAACTACAAACTCTAATTTAATTGTTAAGTAGAAGATTTTCTCAGAGAATTAGAGTTTTTGAAATGGATCTGACGAAGAAGGTATCACGTACCGTGAAGTTATGGTGATAAACTGAGCTTTTGTGCTCTGCTCTGCCCTCTTGTACGGCTTCGTTTCTTCTTTTAAGCCCTGAAACTGCTCGAGGAGGCGTCTTTTGCTTCATATACCCTAAACTACCCTAACCAACTCTCCCTCCCATATTTCTGGCCCGAACCGTCGTCGTTCTCAGCTAGTACGACGCCGTCTAGTATATGGTTTCTTGATCCGAACCGTCTCGGTTTTTGTCCTCATACGGCGCCGGTCGAGAAGAGAACAATTTGGCGGTTTGCTTTGGTGTTATTTTGAATATCACGTGATCTATTCAAGCCCACTTTTCTCTTAGCACAAGTCCAAAAAAAACAAGGTTGCTTCTTATCCTAATGCCAATCGACCTCTCGATTAAAGATGATCACAAGTAGTGTTCGATTTGACATGATTTTGTTTGAAATTAATAAATTTAAGATTAACTCGGATATGAAAAGTCAACTCAAAAGACATTAACGTCATTTGATGTTATTTTAATTTTATTATCTAAAACGATATTATCTTTATTTGTATGTCGTATAAGTCACAACCGTGCATGAGACTTACAGGTGCGATAATTAAGTCATAGGCGTGACATTCTAAATTAATACAAAAGCATATTCTCAAATTTAAGAAACAACGGTGAAAACCAAATAAAAAAAGTTGTCGAATCCTTTAGACAATAGGATGAAATTTTGTGTTCGTTCGTCCCGTTCATCTTTATTATTATATAGTTATTGATAGGATCATTACAACCACAAATAAAAGATTTCAGATTGAGTCGACTTCAAGTTAGTCAAGCAAATACTGTCCAAGTGATCTCTTATAGAAAAATTCTATGGCCAACATTATTGAATAAAATAATTACCATATATTTTTTAATTATTTTTTGAATCATTATCATCATCATCAACATTCTAACCAAAGCGCATGATCTACAAAGATTCAATAGTACGTGAGGTCGAATCATTATAATCGTATTTTTCATAATTACATTCGAATTATTTGTTATCATCACAATTGTAATGTAATCCACAATCTACAAGTTAAAAAATGTTGAATGTATGGTTTTTAGAGATGACAATTTTTAGTTTATGAGCCTAAATTTAACTGTTTTTAATAAACCGATTTATGAGTTAAGCCTAGACTCAGATAAATTTGAGGTCCAATTATTCTAAACAAAATAACATTGTTTTACTTAGAGAGTTAGGCTTTGGGTAAGCTTAGAGCAGACAACCAAGACCCTAATTTAATTAAAAATAAATTATTCTATATTTTTAATTTTCAAAAACTTTGACCGACCAGTACATTGCCATCTGGTATTGTTCACGTAGAAGTACTTTTTATTCATGTCCATGTATTAATAAGCTCAGAACCGAATTGTTTGTTGTTGTTATTACACGTACTAGGAGGAGAAGGATACACATGAATCCCACCAATTAAAAGCAAGAGAAGAACTTGGGGATATCCGTAAAGGTATCCTTTCTTTTTCTTTTTCTTTAGGGACGTTTTGCACTAATCAATGGATCGATGAACTTAAGCCATCCATTGTAATCTATGGCAGAGCCAGAATCAGGCAAGACAAATCCATTGATCAGGAAAGTTGGTGTGGCGAACACTCCTCTGGAAGTACTGTACTGAATCACACGAAACAAGAAAAAGGAAAATGAAGATTCTGTTAGGAAAGTTGATGTAATTAGTGTAGATATTTAAAATATATATAATTCTTTTTATATTTGACTTTATCCAATTAAAGTCGGACAAGTAATCCAATAGACTAGAAACCTTGAAACAGAAGATACCTTAAAGGAAATCCTGGTATTT
>JAOTAX010000006.1:889448-900476 GCA_025629825.1 Erythroxylum guanchezii | reverse complement strand
TTAAACCAATTTACCCGGAAAATGCCATGAATGCATGCCAAGATCCAAATAGAAATCATAAAACGTACCGAATTTCTAACCCCTAAAATGGGGCGTTACAGTCCTCGCCCCGACCTGACCACGGGTTGACTGGTCCGTGGCAAGACCGGCCCTGGGTGAGCCAAGCCAAACTCGACCCGTCATATAATTTTAGGAAAAAGTCTAAAATAATGTTGATTTTTAAAGAATGCCAGTAACCCATTCAAACCGGCCCAAAATTAGGTCGGGCAATTTTGCCATCTCTAATTTTGGGTTTATTAAAACTGATTAATTTATAAAAATTAGTTGATTAATTAATAAATTAATAAATTTTTAAAAAATAAAAAATTAACTATTCCAAGATTTTAACTTAACAATCTATTTTTTAAAACACTAGTAGTTTGAGTTAATTTCAGACCCCATATTTCATAATTTCTACTTGTTTTTGTAACAACCTCCTCCAGGGTTGGCTTGCACAGATGAGTTCGGATGACGTGTTATCGATATTCTGTTTTTACCATCCATTTTTTTAAGTTTTTTTTTTTCCAGACGGATAGACACATTATCTTTTTCAGCTTTTCTCTGATGACAAAAAACGTGTACTTTGATTATTGAGCTACTGTGGAACACTATGTCCAATTTTGAATAATTAACTAGTTCTGAACTCCGTGCAAAGCACGGGTTGCTACAAAGTAAATAATAAATTTTAAGTGCATAGTTGAAAGGTAAACACAAGAATAAAATTAACATATATTGCATGTTATAAAATAAGATTATGATAAAATAGAAATTTGACATATAAAATGAGTTCAAAAATATGAGAGTCATATTTATACAAGTACAAAAGATAGATAGTTTATTATTCAAGTACAAAATACTTGTAAGTTCCAAAATAGATAGATAGTTAACCAAACAAAAAGTAGCTAACAAATTGGTCATCAGCTTGGTTGAAGACATTTGTGGTGATATTAAATCACATAAAGGCATATCATTCTCATAAGTTTCTGATATTGGTCTCTTCATTTTGAAAATCCGGGGTGTCATTTGAGCTGAAGAAATAATGTCTATTTCAGTGTGACAAATTACAGCTCTATCATCTTGTAATTAAATAAACTCAATAAGTGGAAGACACAGTACATGCGTATATTGAAAAAATAAATGTACATACTTTGTTATCAATTGCAGATACAAAAATACACCCATCAAAAATATTTTCTGAAAAGTAGCTAAGTGATTCAATTTGATTTGAATCATGCAGAATGAAAAGCATCTTATAAGAGAAGTAGATATGTTGGCACTTTCTGTAGATTGCTATGTTATTGTTTTTTCATCAAACAAGAAAATTGAACTTTGTAAAGCAAGAGATTGTCTTACAAATTTAGATGCAGAAATCGATTGTGGTGCATTTGATTGAATAAAATTCTAGCATAAATTTAAATAAATAAAAATAATTATTCATGTATGATTCATATTATAAATAATATTAATAGTACGTGCATACTTGTTGTTCACAATAGGTAATGATGTCACGGGTGAAATATCAATATTCTGTTTTTACCATCTATTTTTTAAAGTTTTTTTTTTTACCAGAAGGATAGACACATTATCTGTTTCAGATTTTCTCTAATGAGAAAAAACGTGCACTTTGATTCTTGAGCTACCGTGGACACTATGTCCAGTTTTGAATAATTAATGAGGTTATTGCAATTGAACCAAACCTAACCGACCACCTTCATGTGACACTTGTCTTAGTTCTTGGACACCCGTCAGCTTTTATCATTAAATCTCTCGAGATGTAATAATTACGAGAGCTAAATTAATTAGTCCTCTCGTTTATTATAATTATTATTTTTAATTCCTGAAGATATCTCGCAGTTAAACTGTCGCTATCTAACATCCGTGAAGCCCCTCCCACCTTTCAGATGTTATTAATGATAAAGCTTAAGTTTATCTTTAGGTCTTATTTAATAATATTTTAAAACAAAAGATTTAATTGATATTAAATTATTTTAAAATTTGATAAAAATTAAATTAAAATTTAAAATTTAAAATAAAAATAATTATTTATAACCATAAAAAAATTATTAAATAAAATTAATTTATTTATCTTACTTTATACAAAATTATTAATTAATAAAATTGAACAATTTTTAATTAAAAAAGTTACTAAAATAAATAAAATTAAAAATTTAAAGGATTTGAGTTTTTAATCATTATAAATTAATATTTTAATATATAGTTATATATGATATTTTTCTAAGATTTTAATTGCTAAATTTTTAATTTAATTTTGTAACATTAAATGAGTAATTTAAAGACTAATATATTTTTAAAAATAAAATTATATATTAATAAAAATTGTATTTTATATTATTATATTTTACGAGAAGTTTAAATTATTTCTTAATATTATCTTTAATATCATTTTTATACCTCATTGAAAATAAATATAAATGTTATTTAGTATCGTTAGGGAGTTTAGGCAGAGTATATTATTCCTGATAAATAATAAGAATTTAAATTTGAATTTTTATAAAATGTTAAAGTAAAAATTACATATTTTATTTTGTTTTATAATATTATTAAAATAATTCTTATTACATTTTAAACAATTCAAAACGTAATATTATAAATTACAAATAAAATTTTACTTAAATTCACCGATCCTATTACCATAAACCTTTTTCGGCAGCCGTCAAGAAGTCATTATCACGACCCTTTTAAGTCCATTAAAAGAAGATAACATTCACACACCACCCACCGTCAACGCCGTTAGATCTTTCTCTCTTGGAGATGTGTGCCTCGTACATATTCATAAGGCTAATAATTAAAGAGATAATAAATTAAATAATATGTACTTTTTAAAATTCGTAATCAATTATATAATATATATATATATATATATATATATAAGGGTGAGTCTTTTGGACAGTCTGTAAAGTTGCTCGAGATTATGATTTTGAAATTCAGACCGAACCGATCGGTTTATTCGGTTCAATTGGTGACTAGTTGGTTATTTGATTTGGGTGACTCTTAAAAATTAATCCTCAATTGAACCAATATGAACCGATCTGAACCAATCAATTGACCGGCTGAATCAGAGCTGGTCGAACCAGTTCGATTATTAATTCAATAATTTTTTTATTTTTATATTATTTAGTATATTTTCTATTTTTTAACATTACTAATATTATATATAATTAAGTATAATTATTGCGTAATTATGACGTTACATTGATTCGACGTCCGGTTCGAGTTTTAAAGCCTTGTTTAAGATCATAAGAACACATATACAAGTCACTAAAATAGTCAATTTATAAAAAATACAAAGAAAAGACTGTGTACATTATAACTCTTCTTAATTCTTGCTAAGCGGAGTACCTTATGCATTAAGTATTTAATAAATTATAATATAACATATTGTGTCTATTATTTGTATTAAAAATAACGTTTTTGCATAACTTTTAGGAATTTTAAAATGTTAATTATTGAATTTATTTTTTAAAAAATTATAAAAAATTATTATGTTTTAAAATTCTTGATTATATTTGATTATTAA
Organism: Erythroxylum guanchezii; assembly: GCA_025629825.1. NCBI lineage: Eukaryota > Viridiplantae > Streptophyta > Magnoliopsida > Malpighiales > Erythroxylaceae > Erythroxylum > Erythroxylum guanchezii. The sequence goes on along the minus strand of JAOTAX010000006.1, from coordinate 896,899 downwards.
AACATTTAAATTAAATTAAATATAATTTTTTAAAATAATATAATTTTATTATAATTTAGACAAAATTAATTTATAAATAAAATAATTTGTTACCATTTATATAATTTAAGTATTTTAATGAGTGGTATTGAGTTAAGTTTCATTATCAATAAAGTTCAATCTAACATAATCTTGTAATTATTAGAATTTTGAATTGTTTACTTAAATTAGTATTATTTATTTTTGATAATTTTAAATTAATTTTATTTAAATACGGTCCCAAACCAAGTGTCATATTCATTTAGTACAGATATCAGGCTTCACGTGAACGGGAAAGGAAAGGAAAGGTAAGGAAAGCCAGAAGAATTAGTTTCCCTGTTCAAGTCTTTTACGACACCACGAATCATGACAAAAGTAGTTAGGGAAATGTTATTGTGCCACTCTATGTAATGTAAGTCGCTTATCGAACCATACACTTGGCACTCTGTGTCCTTGGTCTGCGATATCTACGGTTGTGATCAATGGGGCTTCACCGGAACCAGTGTGGGAGAAGAGTAGAGTGAAAGTCTCTAAAGAATTGGCTACCGCTACGTGTTGGTTCTGCGATTACCTACGATGATGGTAGTTCGGCTAAACTAATACAAGTATTTTTTAATTAATTATTTAAATATAAACAAAGTCATTAAAATTTAATTAATTTTTAATATATATTATTCAATATATCCACCTATAAATAAACGAAATGATCATGGTTCCCGAGAATGTACGCACTAGTGATGATAAAGTTCCCGTGGCTCCGTATTCCGAGCTGAGAGAGAGAGTTGAAGCTAGAGATGGATTTGGCCGATGAGGTCAGGACCATGCGCGCTGAACCTGAAACGCACCGTTTCAACACAGAGGAGCAGCTCACATGCTCTAGATACTGTTCTCTTCTCGCCTCCAAAGACCGCGATTATCTTCTATCTTCTCATGGAGCTCAGGTCCCTTTTTATCTGTCTATCTCCATATACCTCTGAGCTCTCTTCATCTTCTTTTTCTCAGTATAAAATGCTTCGAAGCTGAGATGATAAGTTCTTTTTAATTTGTTTTCTCTCTATTTTCTTGAGATTTCTTCGTAAACTCCATAAGTGCAAAGTTCTTCTACTTAGAGAAATAGAGAGAGAGAGATCAAGAGCTTCTAGATTTTGGTAGATTTGTTTGTAAACTCCATAACTGCAAAGTTCTTGTAGTTAGAGAAATAGAGAGAGAGAGATCAAGACCTTCTAGATTGTGGTAGATTTCTTCGTAAACTCCATAACTGTAAAGTTTTTTTGCCTAATTAATTAAAATATTATATAATCTTTAAAAGACTTATAAAGTAATTTATTAAAAAAATTCATTATTCTTAAATTTCTTGAATTTTAATTTTTATTTTTTAATAAAAGTTATTTAACTAAATATACGTTACATTAATATATGTAAGTTGTATGAATATTAGATATATACATTAATCAATATGATTGATATTAAAATTAAATTAAAAATTTTAATTTATATCAAAATTATTATTCTAACAATATTTGCTTAATTTACTTTATGAATATTATATACATATATATATTATTTTTATTTTAAGCATGAATTTAAAAATAACAATAATTAAAAATATTTTTATTAAAATTACTTATTTTTGAAGCAGTAATTTTTTAAAATTATCAAAGGCAATTTTAAAAAATTATTTTTTGTTATTATTCTTCTGAGTAAATATCAAAAGACAGATTTAAATTTTCGGATACGTGTAATTATTCTTTGAGTAATTACCAAAAAAATACGAAAATTCTTGTTTGTCACTATTTTTTGAGTAAATATATAAAAACATGAATTTAAATTACGAAATGCACGGAATCATTTTCAACAAGTTCCTGACAAGCAAGTGTTAATCAATATGGGCTCCATTCCTTGTGGAAACAACTGGCTTTCCAGGACACTTGTCGCTAGCTGTGCGCAATATGTTTCTTTAACCTCTTTAATGTAGCTTTTGGTGCTGAGTATTAGGTGGAGGTGTCGTCGTCGTCTATGTACAACATAGGAGCTAACAATGTAAAGTCTTTTTCCCAAGTTCTAGGCCAAACTTTTTTTCCTGACGAAGAAATTGTTTTTAACTGAAGGTTCTTTTACGAAAAGAATGATATTTTGTGCTGTGATTTTGAATATATATATATATATAATGTATATCCGAACTAATATCGCTCCTAATTCAGTTTATTTCGAAAGCTACTCCTTATTAGTTATGAATAAAGTGGATTTCTTCAAATTTCGCAAGTAAGCGAATTTTTTATTTGATAGTTGTTGATCGTTCTTTCACTCGAAGTTCGAAAATTTAAGTTCCTCTGTGTTTGCAGGTGAAGGTGTCTGATTTAGAAGGCAAAGTTCTGGGGGTATACTTCTCAGCTAACTGGTACCAACCATGTATAAACTTCACTAAGGTCCTGGTCGATGCTTATAAACAACTAACTAGTGAAGGGTCAAGCTTTGAGATTGTTTACGTGTCATCTGATGAGGAATTGGAAACATTCGATCATTACCGTTCATTTATGCCATGGCTTTCTGTTCCATTTTCTGATCTGGAGGCAAGGAAAGCTTTGGATAAGAAGTTTGACGTTGAAGGTATTCCTTGCTTAGTCATTTTGCAACCTGATGATAATGAGGAGGAAGCGACAAGGAAAGACGGGGTGGAACTTATCTACCGTTTCGGGGTCGACGCGTTTCCGTTTACGACGGAGAGATTGGCGGGATTGGAAACGGAAGAAAAGCGAAGGCAAGAAAGCCAAACTCTAACAAAGTTACTAATAAATCACGACAGGGATTACCTTCTGAGTCATAACTCACCAAATCAGGTCAGTACCTTTTGCGTTTATACATTATCACAATTTATTATAATTGCGCCACAATTTTATATAATTATGCTGATAAAAGCCATAGATTTTTTTCTGTAGCTTAATTTTTTTTAATTCTTTTAATTTTCAATGTTTAAGAAAATATCTTTTTTTTTAATTTCGATTAAAATATAATGATAAAGTAGATATAATATGAATATTAGGTGTTAATTATTAGAACGTCACTAATACGACAATTCGGTACAATTTTAAAACTCGATCTGAATGAATTAAACTTGATTTGACTTGAATTTGTTTATGAATTTGGTTGAATTTTTATATAAATAATATTTAATTAGCTCATATTTGATATTCATATTGGGTGTATTCTGCGGACCGTAAAGTGATGGTAAGAACAAAGAAACACTACTGGGGGAGAATGAACTCTTAGGAACATGATCACTTCATGAATCAGGCCTTCAAAATTCAATAATACAGTGTCTTCCTGAATGAGTATTCCAAGATGAATCAGACCAGGATCCGACATGACATGAGTAACTTGCGGGACTTTTAACTTATAGGCGTTTTTCCTTTTAGTGGGCCGACAGGCATTTACTTAATATTAGCAGAGAAACAGATAGAAATTAACTAAAAATGTCACCATCAAGCTCTCCACTGGCATTGACAACTTGTACAAAAGTCACACATGAAAGTACAGTGTACGAAAACAGTAGTTGAACCTCATCAGGTTAATTATTTTTTATATATGTTGATAGTTTTGTATTACCATTCGGAGTGACTCGAATAGCTTCAATTGATTAGTAAAATTATATATTTTTAATATAAGAATAATTAAGGTAGCATTAATTTAAATTCTTATGTTTTCCTATTAGATTAAACATATAGGGAAGTTCGGAACTTCGGATTGATTTAGTAATAAATTCATTTCAAGTTTTTAAACTCGTGACAAAGCTTTCTACCTTTTTTTTCGATATAGGATTTGACATCACCGCAGGGGTAGGATCACAGGATATGAATTCGTTATATCCATTCATATAGGATTAAGGACAGTTGTTTTTTTTTTTTTTATTACATTAGATATTCCGGCTTAGTCAGACTAATCTTAAGCTCCTACGATCCCACTCCAAGAGCTTTGAGAATGTAAATCTGGAATCTCAAGATCTCTCAGGTTCTTACATAGCCTGTACACTTTTGCACACAAGGAGTCTTCACATACTTGATTGTTCAGCTGATGATTGATCACTGGCTCCTCCTGCTCAGCATCAGGTTCCCATCAGCCCTCAGGTTTCTTAGTAGCTCCAATTCCCACACTGTCGCTGGAAGCGAGGCGTTCGTAATTAATCCGATCAAGAAATTGTGCCCAGGAGAGTTGTGCCCAAGGGGTTAGAGGATCATCAATAAGAACATGCCTATTTTCCCTCATTTGCCATTATTCAAACTCAAGACCTCTTTTTTAGAGGAGAGTCTTAAGTGAGGAATTTGGATCAATTGGTCCACTCGTTGTCAGGACAGCTGCTTTCTGAACGTACCCGTCAACAACCATGTGAAGATCAAAAGCACCTAAACTTGTTTCTGGAATTATATGCTCTAAGATTGAATATGGTTCACCGACCTGACTATGTTATGTTCTTTGGTTCTTGCAGGTCCCTGTTGCTTCATTGGTAGGTAAAACAGTGGGCTTATACTTCTCGGCCCAATGGTGTCCACCCTGCGTTAAGTTCACTCCCAAGCTAATATCCATATACCTGAAGATCAAACAGAACCTGACAAGTGACGATGATACAAAATCAAACGAAGACTTCGAAATTGTGTTTGTGTCAAGCGATCGTGACGAAGAAGGATTTGACTCTTACTTCTCGACCATGCCATGGCTAGCTTTGCCTTTCGGAGATCCAACCATTAAAACACTTGCTAAGAACTTGGACGTTCGATGCATTCCTTTTCTGGTAATCATAGGACCTGACGGAAAAACTCTGACAAAAAATGGAAGAAACCTGGTTAACTTGTACCAGCAAAATGCGTACCCTTTCACTGACGCCAAAGTGGGTTTGTTAGAGAAACAAGTGGACGAAGAAGCCAAGTTGTTACCAAGATCAGAGAACCATGTCGGACACAGACATGAGCTCACTTTGGTGTCGGAAGGAACCGGAGGAGGGCCATATATATGTTGTGATTGCGAGGAGCAAGGATGGAACTGGGCTTACCAGTGCCTGGAATGTGGGTACGAGGTCCACCCCAAGTGTGTTAGAACCGATGCTAAGTCTTAAACTACGGTTACATCGTATATGATTAGGTCTGTATCATCTTAATATCGTAATTATAGTACAATTCGTAGTTCGTAATTTAAAATTTGGAATCGATGGAATTAAAAGTAGAAGAGAAGGTGTTCCTTTTCTAATTTAAGAAAGTAAAACTAAAATCTTTTTTATGATAGGACTGAATTTTATAGAATTCTTGGGTTCTGTTACCAAATAGCCGAGATTCGATTCTTATAATTCTTTTTTAGAAAGAATGAGTATTTAAGAATTTAAATTTATTGAATTTCTTAAAGATTTTTTAACTATAAGACTACAATTTATTTAAAAGACATGAATACATTAGATTTATAAATATTAGTTGAATTGTTAACTTTAAAATATAAAAAAGCATAATATTGAACTTTCTTAGACTTTGCGTGTCAACGGAATTTATATGGAGTGTTGTTGGTGTTGTATTGATTTTTAAATAATTCATTGCAAGGTATCTAAATTAAATTAAAATTTGAGTAAATGAGAAATTTTTAAAAAATTATATGATGTTTAATGTGGTAAAATACACCAGTTCTTCATCAATCATCATAGATGATACAACAATCTAAGATTCAAAGATGTGTGTGGACAATCTAAGATTCAAAGATGTGTGAAGAATGTGTCTAAACTTCGAAGAAGAAAGAAGGAAAGACTTTGGGATTTAGGAACAAAAGAATAATGCATGTTTAGGTGAAGATGTGAGACCCACAGGAGAAAGACAAGACAGAAGCTCTATCAAACGCAGTCACATTAACACATTAAAAAACGCAGAGTATAATGCATAAGTTGAACACGTGAGGGGCATACGACATTTACCTCATTTATGAAGACACAATTGGATGCAACTGCTTCTAACTTTTATAAAAGATAGACACAAGCCTTAGTTATACATGTACTGAATACATTGAACATATTATTGTAATCAATAATCTGAAAGTGATAGAAATAGAGAGAAAATTTGAGAGTTATTAGCGTACTTATCTGAGGGTACTGAAGAGAGTTCAAAGACCTCCTGTAAGTGTTTTAGAAAACATTTAATCTCTTGCAACTTACTCTTTTTTTTATACTAGTAGTACTCTTTTTTTTTATACTAGTAGAATCACAAATGTGAGATTCTTAGACGTAGATAGCATTTAAGCTATTGAACTAAGTAAAATTCAGTGTTCTTTACTTTTTTGTTACTTTTATTTTTTGCAAAATTAAACATTTTTATCAGTCTTTGTAATAAAAGACAACAGTAGAATACAAATATTTTAACATTTAATTTTTTTAAAAATTGTAACTAATAATTTATTATAGTCAATATATCTTAGTGAACTTACGACCTTACAGTCATAAAGTTAAAATACAATTTATTATAATTATTTTAAATTATTAATTTATGTAATATTCAATGAATTCACATTTTAAAGATGATGAAATTTTTCTAAGATTCTTTTAAATTGTAGGAAAAATATATCTTTTATCTTAAAAATTTTTAATTAATTATTAAAATATATAATAATCATATTAAGAGTATAATTTTCTCACTAAAAGAGTTTTAATTGTTCATATTTTCGTTAAAAATATCTAATGATCGCGCCACAACATAAAAAAATGTGTCAAACATCATATGTTATGAATTATTATGATGTTGTCAACAATCTACGTTAAGAGTATTCACATCAAATCTAGTGTACACATTATCACGGGACCTTGTGGATGCATTTAACGCCACATTTAACTTTCTAATTGGCTGATCGATCACAGATACAACATAATATATCTAAATTGGCCGGGCCTAAGCTGTCATCTTTTATTATATACTAAAAAAATGAACTTCAAATTGATTAATATAAAAAAGTAATAATAATAATATATTATTATTATTATTAATTATTATTATTACTAGTTCTATCCTTTTTATTATAATTATAAACTTAATTTTTATAAAATGTAAGTTCTTATGATAATATTAAAAAAAACTAATATATGATACTAACGTCCTTATAAATATTTTTTAAAGTCATATTTTTATAAGTTATTTTACACATAAATAGCTATACTAAATAACTAGTTTTACTAAACATTTTTAAATAAAAAGTGATTGCTTGATCGACCACAAATACATCACAGTAAATAAAAACTTAATTGTGTGTCCTCATAAGTCATTTTACACATAAACAACTATATTAAATAACTAATTTTATCAAATATTTTAAAATAAAAATTGATGTTATTCACTTATTAAATAGCTAATATAATCTACTGTCAGCTAATCATTGATAAAATTACCTAAGAGCAAATGAAATCAATTAAACATTACTAT
>JAOTAX010000006.1:849440-864045 GCA_025629825.1 Erythroxylum guanchezii | reverse complement strand
TTCATAGTATGACATGTTCTCTTTTTCATTTGTTCTGAAATAGAAGAGATGTTTTCTTTCTGACTCCTGTGTGGATTAATTTCGTAACAGAGACTCAAACAGGCATATTTGAAGCCATTTTATATGACCATCTTGATCTTGAAAGCTCACCATGGCCAAATATTTCTTCTCCTGCAAAGGACCTTGTGAAGAAAATGTTAACCAAGGACCCGAAAAGACGCATCACTGCTTCACAAGCACTTGGTAATTAAAGTATATATAACTGTTCTTTGATCTGCAAATTGTTCACCTGTGAGGGAAAAATATTCAGTTTCATTCAAATTCTGCTCAGAACATCCATGGTTATTGGCGGGTGCAAGAGAAGCATCTGACAAGCCTCTAGACAGTGCTGTTCTAATTAGGATGAAGCAGTTCAGAGCTATGAACAAGTTGAAGAAGCTCGCAATGAAGGTTTTGATTATTCCCATAATTGCCTTTTTCTTTTATTCTTCAGAACTGATATCCGCCATTAACATGGCTCAATTTGATGGATACAATGCTGTATACTTACCTGAATACGGTCTTCGTCAAAGGTGATAGCAGAGAGCTTTTCAGAGGAAGAACTGAAAGGCCTAAAGCAGATGTTCAATAACATGGACACAGATAGAAGTGGTGGAATCAGTTTTGATGAGCTCAAAGCTGGACTCGCAAGACTAGGATCTAAGCTTTCTGAACCAGAAATTAAACAACTGATGGAGGCTGTAAGATCTAATGAACTCCATTCTTCTTCTCTTCATATATCAGTTTGGGTTCAGGTAATCCTGATCCCGATTATTGGATCGCAACCGAAACAGTATCATTTTAGTCGTTTTGGCTGAACAGGCTCATACCGTTAGCTTCGAACTAGTTTTGCCAACTTTAGAATCATTTATAAAACTGCAAAAGCAGGAATTAAGAATCTTATTCATGTTTGTGTGCTGTCAGGCTGATGTCGATAAGAATGGTATTATTGATTATGTTGAATTTATCACGGCCGTCATGCATCATCACAAGCTTGAGAGGGAAGAACACTTGTACAAGTCTTTCCAATTCTTTGATAAGGAAGGGAAAGGGTTAGTATTTTTGACATGCTTAGTAAAGAGTTACAAAAGGGTTTGATTCGGTTTTAAATCTAAGTTTGATTTAATTAAGTTTCAGGTCTCGAACAGTTATGTGCAGGAACTGACCAGTTTAATCTAATCAGGTTTATTACAAGAGATGAGCTTAAACAAGTCATGTCTCAGTATGGAATGGGAGATGATGCTACAATTGATGAAGTCATTGATGATGTTGACACTGACAAAGTAAGATTTTTTATTGAAAATATTCCTTAAAACCATTCTAGTTATTCTTCTCCTTTCATGATTTTTCAGTTCATGTAACTAATTCTCTGAGGATGATCGATCATATTGTAGAACGGAAGAATCGATTACGAGGAGTTTGTAGCCATGATGAGAAAGGGAATTGCTGCAAGTTGACGTTTTTTCCATTTCGATTATAGTTTCGTAATGATCATCTTATAAACAAAGTGGAGTTTACACAGAAGGTTGAAGATGCCACCATTTTTAGGCAAATTGTTTATGTAGTTTTGTTGTGGATTGAGTGATCTAATTTGGATTTTAGAGACGAAATAATTATCGAGTCAAGTTGATTTTAGCCTTACTCATGTTGAACCGGACTTGAAATTATTTATGTCTAAGTTTAGCCTAAAATTTGAATTCACCTAAAACTCCAGATCCTAGTATGAGCTAAATCAGGCTTTACTTTAAAATTTTAGGTTTAAGTCAGGCTAGATTTTGTTCGAGTTCAAAATTTAGAAAACTTAAAAAAAATACTTAAACCTAACCCGAAACTCTATTAACTTGATCTGATTTCATTGGTTTTATACCAGGTCAAACAACTTAGCATTCATAATTAAATTTCAATCTTTTAGTTAAAATTAAGATTTTGAATTAAAATTTAGACTTTAAATTTTTTATTAAGATCAAATCTAATTATTTTTTAATCAAATTTTATTTGTTAAGTAAGAATCAGGTAAAATTAAATTAGGCTTTAAGTGCTCATTTCAGTAATTAAAGAGGTGAAGAAGATTGTGTTATGAGTCAAAAGTAAAGCCTACAAGAATTTATATCAAATATTGATAAATAAAGATGAAGAAAATGACATTTTTAAGTTGGTGAGAGGCAAGGAATAAGAGGTGAAAGACTAGATCAAGTTTATTGTATAAAAGATAAAGTAGGACAAGTGTTTGTGGATGGAAATAACATCCAGAGAAGGTGGCAATGGTACTTCTATAAGCTTTTAAATGAGGTTAGAGATAGCAATATTTTCTTGGGTGATATTTGCAATTCTGATCAATATTATAGCTTCACTTATTGCTTGCATGTCACGAGAGAAAAAATTAGAAGGACTTTGAGAAAGATGAAGAGTGGAATAACAGTGGGATCTGATGAGTTACTCATGGAGGTGTGAAAGAACCTTGAAGAAGAGGATATTTCTTGTTTAGCCAAACTTTTTTATATGATCTTCAAGTTCGCTAAAAGGATTGATGAACGAAAGCATACTAGTTCCTCTTTACAAGAGCAAATGGGACATTTAAAGCTAAAATAACTATAGAAGTATTAAACTATTCAGTCATAACATAAAGTTATGAGAGAAGGTGATTGGGAAGAGAATGGGAAAAAGTGCCCCCATTTTTGAGAACCAATTTGATTTTATATCAAGGAAGTCCACGACAGAAAGGGACATAAAGAGAAACTTGCAAATAGTTTTTATTGATTTAGAAAAGACTTATAATAGGGTACATAGGGAAGTCATGTGATGATGTTTAGAAGCCAAGAGAGTTCACCTCACCTATATAAGGGTTATTAATGATAGGTATGAACGTTTTAAGACTAAAGTAAGGACGTCAGGAGGGGATTTATAGATATCGGGCTATACCAAGCGTAGAGCCCTTTTCTATTTGCAATAGTTATGGATGAGCTTATTAAGAATATTCAAGATGATGTATCTTGGTGTATGTTATTTGCTGATACTATTGTTTTAGTGGATGAAACAAAGGAGGGTGTTAATATCAAACTAAAATTTTGAAGGGATACATTAGAATCAAAGAACTTTAAATTGAGTAGGGCTAAGACTAAGTACTTAGAGTATAACTTTTTGAGTCGTAAGGTTGCATCCAACTTGAAAATCAAGATTGGAATTTGTTCTCCCCTTCTTCCTTACCATGACAGGTCCTTTTTAGACCTAATAATAAGATGGGAGGTTTACCAACTTAGTAGAAGTTATACCTTAGAAAGATTGTTTTAAGTAGGGATGATAACGGGCTAAGCTTAAGCCCGATAGGGCTTGAGACTGTTAGAGCCCAGTTCGAATTATTATTTTTTTTTAAAATATCAAAACGACATCATTTTGCCATCATCCGTTAGGCCTCAAACAAATTAGGTTTAGAAAACCAAACCCAAGGCCCAAACCTGAGCCCAGTTGTCATCCCTAATTTTAAGTACCTTAGATCCATCATCTAAAGCAGTTGCAAGATAGAGGACGACGTAATGTCTCATATCAAATTAGGGTAATTTAAATTGAGAGACATCTTAGAAATTTTATATAACAAGAAGATATCAGTCAAGTTAAAATATTAATTCGATCGTTTAATGATTAGATCGACCATATTTTATAAGGCAAAGTGTTGGTCAGGTACATAGTCTTAAGTCAATAGTGACAAAGATGATTATGGTAGCCAAAGTCAAAAATAAAGTGATAAAATAAAAGAGATAAGTTAGGGGTGTCTAAAATTTATAGTTAATTAAAAAAGACAAGACTTAAGAGAATCAAAATTATAAATTCGTATAAATATGGGAATTAAAACATGATTACCGCCAAACTAAATTTCACTTCATTTCATGAAGAAGATGGTCTCTCTCTGCTGTGCATCTCAGCTGACGTCACCTTCCGTCTCCTTCTTCTCCGGAAATCCTAGGTTACTTTCTAGAACTGTCGCCTGTGGGACAGAGTCGGAGGCTTACCGGAATCGCGCCGAAGGTGGCGGTTACGGTAGCGTGAGGCTGGAGGAGACGGTGGAGGGTAATTCGGGAAAGTTGAGGCTCGATTCGTGGATTTCTTCTCGATTATCCGGCTTCAGTAGAGCTCGAGTTCAGGCGAGTATTAGGTCAGGCCTCGTTAGTGTCAATGGCAAGGTTGTTGAGAAGGTGAAGTAAAGAGAGACTGGTTCACTTAAGTCTTGTTTGATTGGAGAATTTGTTCTTTTCTTGGTAATACATTGCTCTTTGACATATATTCTTGATTAGGCTTCTTATGCGGTCAAAACTGGGGATAAAGTGAATTGCACTATTTCGGAGTTGCAACCTTTGAGAGCAGTGCCTGAAGATATACCTTTGGACATAGTTTATGAAGATGAGCATGTTCTTGTCGTTAACAAGCCTGCACATATGGTAGTTGTTGTCTGAGTTTAGATTCATGTGTTGTGTTGGATCTATTTGTTGACTCGTTTCTTCCCATTTTTCAGGTTGTTCATCCAGCTCCAGGGAATACTACTGGGACGCTTGTTAATGGTATACTTCACCATTGTAGCCTTCCCACAGCTGGGTTTTGTGGAAATGACAGTGTCATATTATCAGAAACAGAGGATTTCTCTTCTGATGAGGAAGGGTTGTGTCATAGTTCAAGCGAGGCATCTTTTCGACCTGGAATTGTGCACAGATTGGACAAAGGCACTAGTGGGCTGCTTGTTGTTGCAAAGGTGATTACCTTGGTCCTTTAAATTGAGATTGTGTATTGTGCTTGCAAATTAGATAGTTGGTTAGTCTATGGAAGTGTTTTTATTATGATCTTGTACCAATGAGAATTTGATTTCACGAGAAATTGAACAAAAGCTGCGGAATTGGCCAATTTCTTGGGTATCCCAATTGAAGTGTTTTGAAATGAATTGTGATGGCAGGATGAACATTCTCATGCCCATCTAGCAGAACAGTTCAAGCAACACACCATCAAAAGAGTGTATGTTAGTCTTACTACTGGAGTGCCTTCACCATTGACCGGAAGAATAGACATCCCAATTGGTCGTGATCCAAATAACCGGATTCGCATGGCTGCTATACCTGGACCAATTAGTCGAGGACATACTCGTCATGCTGCTAGTAGGTGATTATTATCTTCTCACTAAATTTTATGTTAATAGTCATTGCTCCGGCACTTATTTTTCCTGTGCTAGTCGTGCAATTTGGAGTTCATGTTGCTTTCCAATTGAAGGGCATTATTGTTCTTCGCTTTGCCATGACAAAGGCTGCAAATTGATTGCAAGATAGATTCCTGCTTATAATAACATGCTCATTGGTTTTGGGGTGGGACTCATGTAGTCAAATATTTTTCTGGTGATTTTTCATTCTTGTAATTTGGTTGAATCTGTACTCTTATGTGTGTTCCTTCTTCAAACCTTTTGGTATGTGTTGCACCCGACACTATGGATCATATCCACCGGAAGAGACTTGATTCTGCACTGCTGCTGAGTCGTCTTCTTTTATCAGGTATAAAGTAATCGAAGTACTGGCTGCTGGTGGTTCAGCTTTGGTGGAATGGAGATTAGAAACTGGGCGTACTCATCAAGTACTTCAACTATCTTAAAAATATTCCTAATCTTGTCTTGCATTCTCTACTCTTGATCTGACTTGGTGAATGAATCAGTGAATATTAGTTTTCTGCAAGCACCCATTGTAATGAACTTAATGCTTCTACCCGTATCTGCTGCTCACTTACCATTGCTGGGATTATTCATTTCTTTTTCCCCAAGCAGATCCGTGCGCACGCGAAGTATATCGGAAATCCTCTATTAGGCGATGAGGTTTATGGAGGGACCAAAAACATGGCCTCATCGCTCCTTCAACAAAAGACACCCTGTAGCTCTCATAGTCGAGTTTCGCTACTGTTGTCAGGAATGGACAGGCCTTGTCTCCATGCTTTGGCACTTGGGTTGGACCATTTTGGTTTGCCAATTTTGCTTCTCCCTTCAAAGTTATTGAGTGATTACAGGATTTTAACCTCGGCTTGTTTTCCTGCAAGGTTTTTACATCCGGATACAGGAGAAAAAGTGCAGTTCTCATGTCCACCTCCTTCAGATTTTTCCAGGATTTTGACCCATCTTCGTGAAATGGGTTCGCAAAAGGTACATCTTCTTCAAATCTTTGGTTCAATCAGTGAGCTATTACGCACTCTTTTAAAATACGAATTCTCCATCAAATTTTGGATTTTAGACAGTATTTTGTAAATACATAATTATCTTATTCGTCATTGAAATACAGATCAAATCTATACTCACATGCATGCTTAAACATATGGTTGCCATCAAACTGTTCTATCTGCTGCTTTCATGCCTTAATGATCGGATTTCTTTTGTCACAATTTGAGCAGGTGAAGTAGTTATTTTGGTTGGTGAAACTGCAAATACTTTGGAGTAGTTGTACGAAGAAGAACGATTCTTCAATCTTCCACATGGAGCATCTCATGATGGGTCATTTTGTTCATGTGCTCTTAATTTCCTATATTCCTCTATTATAATTTATTGCAAAAAGCAAAATATATTATTATGATCATTGGAAACGATTATTCATTCAAACTTCTATTACATTTTTTACATGAATGTCAATTTATTAATTTTTATTTTAAGCACATAATTAACAACTACAAGACTATTTTAATTAAAAATAAATAAAATGAAGAATGAGAAAATTACATATTTATTTTGTATTATTAAGTTATATTTAATTAAAAGGTTGTATTATTAAGTCATTTTTTTAATTCCTCAATAAATTCATTATAATTCTTATTATCATTCTCCAAATCAACCAAACATTCCAATTCTACACTATAGTCCCTTACTATAACAGTCAACCTACGGTGTCGTATTATGGCAAGTGTTGTTACAGTTCTAGAAGTTAAAACTTACCCTCTTGAAACTGAATCCTTTTGGCAGAAGCAGAGACAGAGAGCCGTCAATGGCGTTACTGAAACCAAACCTTCGATTACTACCTCCTTTCTCTCAATCCATAGCTCTAAATTTAACCTTTTCTTCTAGTTCTTCAGTGTCTTTACAAGAAGATGACTTAGACCCAGAAGCTTCAACGTCTCAAACCACTTCCTCTTTGTCACAAGAAGAAGCTTGTTTAGCGGAGAAGTTCCATTCTTTGATAAAGGACCACCACCGTCGAAACCCTAATCCTAGCCCCAATCCAACACCGCCAAGTTACGATTTGACAATCCCATCTCTCTCACACGACCTCTCGAAGATTGCCGCTGCTAGTGCAGTCTCTCCGCTCACTGTCCACCGCGTCGTCGAGAAATGCGGCGGCGTCCGTCATGGCGTGCCGTTCCTCCAAGCCCTCGCCTTTTTCAACTGGGCCACCGCTCGCGACGACTTTGCACACTCGCCGGAACCGTATAACGAGATTGTGGACCTCGCCGGAAAGGTAAGGCAGTTCGACTTGGCTTGGTATGTGGTTGATTTGATGAAGGCGAGGAATGTTCAAATCACTGTTGAAACGTTTTCGATTCTAATCCGCCGCTATGTGAGGGCTGGATTGTCTTCGGAGGCGGTGCATGCATTTAATCGTATGGAGGATTATAATTGTGCGCCTGACAAGATTTCGTTTTCGATTGTTATTAGTATGTTGTGTAGAAAACGAAGAGCTGTCGAAGCTCAATCCTTCTTTGATAGTTTAAAGGATAGGTTTGAACCTGATGTTATTGTGTACACAAACTTGGTTCGCGGTTGGTTTAGATCTGGAAACGTATCAGAGGCTGAGAGGGTGTTTCGAGAAATGAAAATGGCAGGCATTGAGCCTAATGTATATACGTATAGCATTGTGATTGATTCGTTGTGTCGGTGCGGGCAGATCACTCGAGCTTATGATGTTTTTGCAGAGATGATTGATGCTGGAATTGAACCGAATTCTGTAACTTTTAATAGTCTGATGAGGATACATGTTAAGGCCGGTCGGACGGAGAAGGTTTTGCAAGTTCATAATCAGATGAAGAAGCTTGGATGCTCGCCAGATACGATTACGTATAATTTCCTTATAGAGACTCATTGCAAGGATGAAAATCTTGATGGTGCTGTTAAGGTGCTTGATTCAATGGTTAAGAAAGGGTGCAGCCCGAATGCTTCTACGTTCAATGCTCTGTTTTCGTGCATTGAGAAGCTGCGGGATGTGAATGGTGCTCATAGAATGTACGCCAAGATGAAGGAGGTCAAGTGTGAACCTAATACCGTGACATACAACATATTGATGCGAATGTTTGCTGGGTCGAAATCAGCTGACATGGTTCTGAAGTTGAAGAAAGAAATGGATGAGAAAGGTGTAGAGCCTAACGTGAACACCTACCGGATTTTGATTTCTATGTACTGCAGGATCGGGCATTGGAATAATGCCTACAAGTTCTTCCGGGAGATGATTGAGGAGAAGTGCCTGAAACCGAGTTTGCACCTTTACGAAATGGTGCTAGAGCAACTGAGGAAAGCCGGACAGCTGAAGAAGCATGAAGAACTGGTGGAGAAGATGGTTGATAGAGGTTTTGTTTCTCGACCTTTATAAAGGTAAAACTGGCGAACTATCTTACATGGATTGCTTGAGTACAATTTGGACATCCATAAACAGGTCAGGAGATTTTAAGGTTGTTTTTCCTTAAACATTGATCACATTTCGTGTTCACGGAGAGACCTTTCGTCTCGGACCGCTCGGAACAACAACAACTAGAATGAATCTCACTGCAAAAATTGATTCTATTAGATCAAATTTAATTTAGCTTGTTGATTTTTAGTTAAGTTGGCTCTGAAAATTTTGGTCAGCTTCTGAAAATTTGGTCAAATCCGAACTCAGTCTAATTAAACAGATCTTAGGTTAAGTCGGCCGGTCTAATTTGTCATCTCTAATTCAAATGAAACACAAAGATGAGACCAGTATACCTTGAGTTTTCCACGTTATTATAGCTCTAGCGTTGTCCTTGCTTGACCATATATGATTAATTAGCAATGAAAATCTTCAGGAAACGACACGAAATTGCCTTTGACGACTGGGAATTAATCACAGCAAGTTGTTTGAATTTTGTGCTCAAGTGTGTTCACATAGTTTCTTCAGATCTATTGGTTTTCCTGCTATCAATGATTGAAAATTGGTTTAATCATAAAAGTTTTAAATAAATTAATATTTTAATTTGGGTTTTAATATTTTAATTTGATTTATTTTAATATCTCTTCTTGTTAAAAATTAATTAGTTTATTAATTGACTAGTCTTTTTTTTAAATTAATAAATTCTTATAAGCTAAAATTAATTCATTAATTTTTATTTAATCTATTTTAAATCAAAATTTTAAATTCTTTAAAGATAAGGACAATTTTTTAATCGTATTTTAAGTTTTTTAATTTTATTTAATCTTTAATTAATTTTATTGTTGTTTAATATCGTTAAACTTTTTAAACCTTAAAATTATTATCTTATCAGTTTAATTTTTGGTTCAATTTTATAGCATCAATTTGATGCAAAACTCAAATGGTCAAATTTAAAATTAGCTTACTTTAAGTATTTATACATATTATATATTAAAATGAAAAAGATATAAATACCTTTCCATTGACCTTTATCACTAAAAAAATATCAAGATTTATTAAATTTTTATCTGTTTATTTTAACAAAATTTTTATTAATTTTTTTGTAACAATTAATTATATATCAATTTGTTTTTAAAATAAAATAATTTTATAAAATCCTTAAATGGGTAATTAAATTGGTGAAACAAGCTTCTTCAAGAGTAAAATTTAAGAATGAAAACTGGAATATCCAAAATCTTTTAAATAATAATTAATTGAAGAAATTACATGCTTTAATCTCGAAAAAAAAAGTAAAATTTTAAAAATAATAATTGATAAAGTTCAAAAAATTTTAAAATAATAATTAATCAAAAGAGAAAATACATTTAAATACATAAATTTTGTTAAATCAATTTTGTTATTTAAATTATTAATTTATCAAGCAATTTAACTAAATTTAACCACTAATTTATTAAATAATTTAACTATGTAATTCAACAAGTAACAAAGCTAATCAATTTACCGTTTCGACTAATTCATTCAATTTTTAAATCTGATTTACTTTAATATCTGTTATTGTTAAAATTTAATTAATATATTAATTAATAAGTCCATTTTTATTTATCAATAATTTTATAAATTAAAATAAATCAATTCATTTTTATTTAATAATTTTTAATTTTTAATTTTATTCCATTTTAATCAATTTTATAATAATTTAATATTAATATATCAATTAATTTTTTAAAATTTTAAACTTTTTATATTAACGGTTTAATATTTAATCTGACTTTTAATAATAATCAGTCGTAAACTTTGTCACGACTAAAAATCAATTACGTATCCAAAAGTACATTGTCTCTGAGTAACAAGGAAGGAATTCTTTGCTTCCCAATATTTCCAATTAAATTGAAAATTCAAAAACAGCTCTTTGAAAAATTGGGACAATCATCATCATAAACCCTAATCTATGATCATAATCATAAACCCTTTTGAACTAGGAATAGCCCTGCATATCAAGCATGTCGTTCAAACCTTTTACTCTCTCCAGTCCTTCACTGATCAGAAAACGAATCCTTTGCTTGTCACTGCAATTCCTGTTCTTCTCCATCTCTTCTCTAATTGTTTGTTTCAGTTCAGCTGCAAAATTATAGAAGAAATCAAAACAAGAAAATCCCAAATCAAAGACTCCGGATTTTGAAACGTATTTCAGCGAAAAACACAAAACCCAGATATCGATTCACCTCTAGAATCAGCCGGAGCTCTTCCAGCAGTCCTCAGAGCTTGCCTGTACAGTTTAATCACTCGAGCTCGTAGAATGAAGTCCTGCAAATCCATGGAGAGAACCATTACCGATTTTCTTCCTCAACTACACAAACACACAGAGACGGGGTTCAGGCCTATCTAGGGCTCCATTTCCCAATTTGTAACAGCTTTCCGAATTCAAGACGGTGTCGTTTATGTGTGAGCATTACAAATAATCTCTTACTTCATTATCATTCCTATTTAAAAATTAATTAAGTACAGGTCTAAAAAAACATCTAAATTTAAATTTACAAGTTACTTCATTATCATTCCTATTTAAAATTTTTCAACTAAATAACTAAGATTTTAAATTTTTAATAATTTAATTCAAAATATTAATTTTATTAGTAATTATTGATTTAGTACATTTCAATCTAACTATAATCACTATTTTTTAAGTAAACATTTACATATTATGATCCGGTCAACTTCAATAAATTATTATCAGAGTTAACATTTTAAACTGAACTGATAAAGTAAAATATTAGTCATTTACTTAAAAATTTTAGAAACTTAGATACTTAATTAAGAATTTTCAAAATATTGTACTCCTTAAGATTAATTATCCCTTTTTAAATTTGTAAACATATAATAATCACCGTCCAAATTAATTAAATTAAACTATTTTAATTGATGATTCTTTTCATATACCTTATTAATTGGGAATATTCAATCATTCATGATTGACGCACTAATAATTAACCCTAATCATATCAACTTAAATTATAAGCCACGATTTTAAATACAAAAAGGAGTTTTTATAAAATAAAATTGTACGGATAAATGTTAAATATGTTAATGAGCCAAATTTAAAATATTTTATATTTTATATCGACTATCAATTTAATCACTTTTTATAAAATATTTACTTTTTGTAACAAAAGAATTTATAACTTTACCCTTCAATCATAAAAGATATATATATTAGTCGATGAACTAATAATTTAAAACTAAGCCCAAATTAGAATTAGAATGATAGAATTACATTTTATCATAAATTATTTTTAATAAAAATAAAACATAAAACTATTACGAGCATAAAGTAAGAAAATAAATAAAGATGGCAATGGAGTGGACCAAGATCAGTCCCCATCCGAGACTGGATCATCAAGCCTGAGTTTGAGCCAACTGAACTTAATGCCACCTTGAGTCTGAGCCAACCGAGCTTAAGGCAGCCCTGAGTCTGAATTAGTGACCGTTTGGATAAGCTTTTAGGAGGTTAATAAGTACTTTTTTTTATTATAAAAGCTTTTTTTTAAAAAAATAGGTGTTTGAATGTAAAATAAAAAAAGGTACTTTTTTAATAGATGTGACTTTTTGATAGTCAAAATATAGTTTTTTAAGAAATTCAAATTTCGAGTTTTTCAAAAAAACCTCTCATATGGCTTTTTCAGATAGATTTTTTAGACCAATTAATGAGCCTATCTTTTAATCTCTTTTACCTTTATGTTTTAAACATAATTCCCATAATACCCACAAACACAACTTCCCTTTTATCTTGCAAATTCATTACTTGGCTTTTTTATATGTTTTAATATTTATTTTTAATATTAGTTTTATTTATGTTATAATCTATATAAAAGATTTAGTTAGATAAATTTTTATTTATGTTTCATATTGTTTTAAATTATATAATAATTAATATGTTGTGATTTGCATATTGTTTAATATACTTTAAATGATATTTATATACATAAATAATTTTTATTACAAAATAAAATATAATTAAAATTAAAGTATTTTTTATGTTGTCAAACAATTTGCTGTATGAATCTCTTTTTTAAAAACTTCTTTTAAAATAATAATCAAACGGCTAACTGATTTCTTAGAAAAATTTTCCTCTTAAAAGATATATAAAAAAAAAGTTCTACTAGTATGATAATTAAGTTCGGAGAGTTTAAGCCCCAGCTTGGCATGACACCCGGGATGAGGTCAGGGTAGTTTTCATCCCTAAGTACAAACAAGGAGAGCTCGAATTTCGGTCTAAATCACTAATGTGCCGTCCACGGCGGGTATGTAAAGTTAGATCAGATACTCTTCAAGAATCATACACTCTCGTAATTTATAAGCACTAGGTTTTTGCGCTTATGTGAACCCCAATTGTCATGATTCCAATTTGCACGCTATAAAATGCCAAACCATATGGTAGTTTATTATTGACTTTAAAAATTTATAATCCGACAAACTTGCCTTTTTATATATATTATTGTTGACAAAGACACCATACCTCCATACCTAACCAATGAAAAATTAACAATCACACCTCTGAAGTGCCGACCATTTCTAAATCTGTAGGTCAAATTTTGTATGAGTTAAGCCAAAATCTTGGTGTAAACGTAAGAAAGAAGAGAAAGTAAAAGGTGGGTGTGATTAATAATTATTTAAAAAAAACACTATAATATTGGATCTCATTATTAGATGATGTGTCACAAACATGCAAATTTCTAAATGATTAATTTTTTATTCAATGATTAAAAAACTCAATCAATTCAATTCGGTTTAATAGTAAAAATCTTGAAACGTCTAATTTTACGGTTCGATTTTTAAGTTTTCTGTTCGATTTACTTTAATATTTCTTGTTGTTAAAAATCAATCAGTTTATTAATTAATTGGTGATTTTTTGTAAATTAATAAGTTATTGTAAACTAAAATAAATCAATTAATATTTATTTAATAATATCTTTTTTAATTAAATTTCAAATTCTTTGATGGGTAAGGACAATTTCTTTTAATCATATTTTAAATTCTTTAATTTTATTCAATTTTTAATTGATTTTAAGACGATCTAATACTAGTTAAATCTTTTAAACTTTAAACCTCTTATCTTATCAGTTTAACTTTCAGTATGATTTTTAAACATTATTTTGTATACAAATTTGTCAAATGGGCAATTGTTAAAAGATCCATATAATTTAAAATTCATTTTTTGTGCCAATATTTCAAAAATATGACCATCACCAGTATGTAAGATCAAGGTATAAAAGTAAGAAGAGAAAAGGAAAGGTAGGTGTAACTAATAATCATAATTTACTCGAGTTATACTGTGAACATTGTGCGCCGCAAATATATAACTTTTTAAATGAAAATATAAAATTCTATCAAATGGTACATTTTTTATATGAATGTGCCAAATGGGTAATTATTAAAAGATCCATACAATTTAAAATTCATTTGTTTGCCAATATTTCAAAAATATGACCATCACATCTTATAAGAGTAAGAAAGAAGAGACAAGAAAAGATGGGTATAATTAATAATTATAATATTGGGTCCCATTAATTGTTTTTTTTGGTAAATGGTCCCATTATTTGTTGGTGTGTCATAAATAGTAAATAAAATCATCTGTCCATCCTGTTTCAATTAATCTTACCCACATATTTATATTAGAACATAGTTAGAACAGTAAAATTGAAATATAAAATCTACATAAATGCATAGATGAGATGGATTAGAATCGAGTTGGAATAGTAAAATTGACACCAATAATCAGGTCCGCATAAATAAGTAAATTTATCAAATGAATATATAAAATGATAGCATTATTCACAATTTTCTTAGGAATATGTCAAATGGGTAATCATTAAAAAATTCATATAACTTAAAAAATTAATTTTTTGTGCCAGATTTTCAAAATATGACCATCACTAGTATGGTTTGCATTTATTGAATTTTGACCAAGAGATTTT
>JAOTAX010000006.1:823432-843464 GCA_025629825.1 Erythroxylum guanchezii | reverse complement strand
ATTTGATTTTTTAAATACTAATTAATTTAAATTATCACTTAATTTTAAGTATTGATTTTTTTAAAATATATAATTTATGTATTATTACATTAATTGCACTCAATTAAAAAGAAATTGCATAAAAAAGATCAATATACAAATTTCTTAAGAAGCTAGTCCAATTTTGTTTTCTAGTAAGTTACACGAACACCTTGGTATCTAAGAATCTCTCCAATTAGCTCTCCTTTGCCTGACCCAACGTATCTTCCACAAATCTCACCATCTCTGATGAACAAGAACGTAGGCACTTCAATCACGTTCATGTCCTTCAAGAACTTCATACAGCTCTCATTCTCATCACCGTTCATCCTCGCGAACACGACCGTATCAGCCATCTGTCTAGACAGTTTAAGCACCGTTGGATACACCTTCACGCAGGGGCCACAGTGTTTCAACCCCACGTCAAGAACGATCAGCTTGTGATCAGCCTTGTGTTCTCCAATCAGCTTCTCTACATCTTCTCTAGAATGGACCTGCACAACAGCTGAGTGATTGTCTCCGTAGTACAACACGTCTCCGACGAGCCGGTCCGGACCAATCCCTTCCTCTTCGTGGATCTTTTCCATGTTCTTGTAGAAACTGAAATGTGGGACTTTCTCTATTCTCTCCCTCTCGCAGAGCTTTTTGGTCTTCTCCGATTCGTCACCCATTACAAGGAGAAAATCGACGTCGTTGCATGTTCTGCTCAGGTCTACCATGAAAGGGTAGATTTTGCTGCTATGGGAACTCCGACTAGTTGCGAATTCTACCACCACAAGCTTGTTTTTCGCAAGTCTAAGAGCTTCGTCGAATTGTTCTATACTATGAATCTTCTGTACTCTTTCGTCACTCTCTGTTTTCTTAGTCCCTGGAGTAGCTGTAGCTTTTGTGGTGAACCTTACTCTGTTCGTCTCAAGTTTTGTTGCTTTAGACTTGTTCTTACTAAGAACTGGAACCAAAGAAGAACTATGGAAGAAGCAAAAGGTAGTGACTTTGGGGAGCTCGTTTGGCAGTGAAGAGGGAGGTTTAGACAGGAAGGTGGTGATTGTGGCAGCCATGGAAGGAGTTATTGTGAAAGTTAGAGAGATGGGGTCGTCGAAAAAATGCTGAGAAGCAGAGAGGGTTTATCTCAGTGAGCTTTAATGGTGTCCACTCAATCACTTGTGCTCTGCGATCGACCCTTTTTGTCCACAAACTTGGATGTCCCATGTTGATTCTTTCTTAGGAAATATCACTTGTTAAGAAAAAAAAGAAAAAAACAATCAAAAGGTCAAAATTTTAAAAAACTTTTTAAATGTTATTCAGTTTAAAAGATAATATTTATCATTTTAAATTGAATTATTTTAAAATATTATACATTATTAAAATATTAAAAATTCATTAAATTTCTGTTAATTTTACTTTTAATTCGTTTAATAAAATAATTTGTAAAATATCATACATATCTTATTTTTTTCTAATCAATATGAATAAGGTTGTGTATTAACAATTTTTTGCAGATCTCGCGACTCAGCAGAATTTTAAGTAAGTGTTGACAATGATACTCGAGCTACCTTGGCTAGAGATCGATAGGGAACACTAGAGAAACATCAGATTTCGTGCTTATAAACAGTTATCATTGGAGAACATGGATAAACAAAGTAAGATGTAGTGTAAATTTCAGGTATACTGACCGACACACAAATCCTTTCTTTCAATGAGCATCAATTCTCAAGATTTGTCTTTTAGGAGTCCCTAATTTTTTACCGGAGGGAACACCTAAAGCCTTTACTGTTCCATCACCTGTATCGATGGGGAGAGGGGGGTTGAGCTTATGATTTTTATGAATAACTGATCGAATTGATCAAGTCATGTAAGAATAAGGTTCAAATATACCAATATGTTAAAATGCATAAGCTGCATGCATCATCACATTTTCACTTGACACCTATCGTAATGATAATTAGCTCGTCTTGCTGTGACCTTCTCTTAAATTCTCAAATGCCTTACACTCCCCAAACAGATTTAATAGCAACTCTTGCTATAATACCTATTACTCGTATATCTGGCGAATATTCTAACAACTCTCGACCATGTGAACTAACTGAAAGATCTTCTTCTATTTTATAAATAAAAGTCAATCATATTATAATTTTTATTAAAATAATTTTATTGATACTTAACAAAATTTTTATTTTTCTAGTATAAAAAATTATTTAGTTAGTTTATAGTAACACTTTTAACACTTGTCATTAATTAATTTTTATTAAATTAGATTTAAAATTAATCAATTAAATTTTAATTAAAAATTTAAAATAAAATATTAAATATGCACGTACATCTAGACATTGGTTCAGGGGGTAATAAATACGGAATGTCGTGGGTCGACCCAAAAACATCGGACCCTTAAGATACGCCGGTTCACCTACCGCTCTGCAATTATTTAAATCCAGATACGTCAATGTAACTAATTAATGTCCATCCTCTTCTGTTACCAAACATTATCTAATTTGGAAATCAAAGTATAGAGTCTATAGACCCCCTTCGCCATTTTTGGTGGTATTAACCATACCTTTTTTTTTTTTTTAAGCTAAAGTTCCTAAATTCAAAATCTTAATATGCAATCACGTGATATGAAAAAATTAGAATAAAAGATATAGAGTTTTTTTTATATAGTTTAAGAAATTTTAGACAAATATGAATATACATAATATTAAACCGACAAAATAAAAAATTTAAGGTTTAAAAAATTCAACCGATATTAGAATTTTATAAAATTTGATAAAGATTAAATAAATTTTAAATTTTAATAAAAATATTAAATGAAAATAAATTGATTTATTTTGATTTATAAAAACTTATTAATTTGCAAAAATTGATTAAATAATGAATGAATTGATCAATTTTTAAAAACAATAGTCATTAAACTAAATCGAACTGAAAAGTTGAAAATCAAACCGTAAAGTTAGATAGTTCAAGATTTTCACAATTGAACCGGTCAAATCAGTTGAGTATCTTAAAAGGGCATTAAAGAGCTTATTGAAAGGAGTTTGAGCTTATACGTTTCATGTAAGTTGTTTTGGATCAACACGTTTTAGAGTCTCCAAACCCTAACCTAAAAGGATTAGAAGGGTTTTAGAGGGGCTTATTGACTAAAAACATCAGATATTTTCGAGCTGATCATTCAAAGTATATTTTGTGGACAAGCAGACTCGACGATTGCACAAGTTTGATTATGTAAGCTCAGAAGAAGAACCAAACCAATCTCTTCTCAACAGTGTTAAAAGACGACAAGAAGCTGAACCAATCCAATCTTATAGTCGGTTCTTACAGTCCCATAAGTTCATCAGAAGAAGACAAAGCTGGAAATATAATATAAGAGAATCCAGACAAGACAACCATCTTCTTGGTCTGTTGATTCTTAAAGAGTAACATCACCGAGTTGAAACAAGATCTAGCCACGAAATTTAATTAAACCCCAAATTTAAAAAAGTACAAAAAGAGACCAACCTAAATCTAAGAACATAAGATTTAGATCAGAGAACAATGGAGGTAGGGTGTTAACTCAGGAACAAGTACAATGAGCTAAGAATTTGAAGAAGGGTTCTCAGGCTTTTTGCAGAGAATCATATGCATAGGAGTGAAAATCCCAGTCTCACCACCTCTCGTCAGCTGATCGGCGGTTTCGAAGAGCATCTCATGAACATCTACTGTCCCTTTTGGAGCAATCCTCAAGAAGGCCAATACAGTCACTAGTATGTGATTCCTCCAATATGCGACCCGACCCATTTTGAGCCGGGTCCACCACGGTTGCGCCGGCGGCTTTGCTAAGTCCTTCTCTTGAACCACCTTGAACCCGACTTTCCTCGCCGTCGTCTCAATGTCGGCGTAGCTTCTCAGACCTGGAAGAGCATCACCTCTCTCGATGCCTTGAATGATGTCCAAGTGTTGCGGGTCGTTAGGTTTGTACTTGTCAGTTGTTACCCATTCGTAGGATACGTACATAGCTCCAGGCTTCAAGACGCGAAAGATCTCTGCGTATACTTGTTCGAGCTTCGGCGCGTGGCATGTGGCCTCGATTGAGTACGCGCCGTCGAAGCTGTTGTCGAAAAACGGCATCTCCAGGAAGTTCCCACAGACAACCTCGCACAGCGTGTCCAAACCTGCCTTTTTGTTGTGTAACCGCGCGCGGTTCACCTGGTACTCGTTAATCGTGATTCCAACGACATTGGCGCGTGAGTG
Organism: Erythroxylum guanchezii; assembly: GCA_025629825.1. Classification (NCBI taxonomy): domain Eukaryota; kingdom Viridiplantae; phylum Streptophyta; class Magnoliopsida; order Malpighiales; family Erythroxylaceae; genus Erythroxylum; species Erythroxylum guanchezii. The sequence goes on along the minus strand of JAOTAX010000006.1, from coordinate 839,225 downwards.
TTTGGCAATGGCGCGCATCGGCCCACCAACCCCACACCCGACGTCCAGGATTCGATCTCCAGGCTTTGCGTTGATGAGATCCACGGCCATCTCCTCGTGGAGGCGCGTGGCGTCCCGGTGTGACTTTCCAGGGACGGAGGGCGAGAAGTGGAAGGACTGTCCCCAACCCCACTCGTAGATATCGGTGACCAAGTTGTAGAACGTGTCGACGAAGTCTGGAACTTTCTCGGTGGTTTCAATCTCCTTTGGGCGGCGGAAGAAGGACCAGTACTGCTTGTACTTGTCACGGACTTTATCGGAGGAGATTGAGCCGCCGGAGAGGTCGACGGCGCGTTTACCTTTTTGCTCGGCGGGACCCAGAATATAGACGAACCAATAGAGACCGCCGGCCAACAGAGCTCCAGTACAGATGAGAGCGAGAGAATCCATTTTTTTGCGAGGAAGGAAGAAGAAGACACAGAGTGTATGGCGTTGTTCTCTTTTTATTTGGGTGATTAACGTTAGCTATAAATCATAAATTAGTGTTAAATTATGGTTATTAGTAATTAATTAACCTTGTTAATTATCTGTAATATGGAAATTTAATTCCGATATAGTTTTACTTTTTTAGTAATTTTTTTATTAAAATGTTAAAGTATTGAAAATTTATTGGTTTTTTAATATTTTAAATTACTTAAAAATATTTTGCGAATATCATAAGTAACAACTGAATCCGATTTAACCTGACCTAAAGTCAATGAGCTAGGGTCGGTTTGACTAGGCTTCAAGTTTGTTTTTAGGCCCTAAATAGGTCTCGGGTAGGGCTCGATTTTAGGCTCGGGCTAGCCATGCTAGAAAAACTACGTCATTTTGTACCTTTAATTAAAAATAATTAGCTAGGTGGCTTAAGCTCGAGTTTTGGCACGAATTTGCCCAGATTTGACCAATCCATTATTATTTACGGTGAATATATATATATTATTAAGTTTTTATTAAACTATTTTAAGAGATATTCTAATTAAAATAAAGTTAGAATAATATTATAAACTTTTTCACATTGTTTAGTTGGTCATTTTTTATTAAATGTTTAATATAAAAGGTTTTTATCATAGTTTTTAATTAAAATAAGACAATTGAAATAATTTTAAATTATAAAATTTTTTTGAAAACTAGAGTTTTCTGTTTATTTTAAAAGATTTCACAATTAAAGTCAAATTAAAAATTTTGTTATAAATATAATAATTATTCTTACCAGTGGGTTGGCTTTACCCTATAAATTTAAACGTATATAAATGTTTCTATGTACATGTACTTCACTTCCAATCTACTAAACGACGTGTCCCTTCTATATCTTCAAACACCTATCTAAGGGATCAATTCGGTTGTTATTGTTTTCGTGGGTCACTCTATGCATAGACACTAAAATAAGAACAATCACTCTCTACCTCAATTTAATGAAACAAGATCTTTTGTCCAGTTTTTATAATATTTTATTGTGTTCAGTGAATCTCAACTATTTATTTATGTGGGTTCTGTATGGATCCTACATAAATAAATATAGGATCTGCATAAATAAATAACTGAGATTTACTGGACATAATAAGACACCATAAAACTAGACAAAAGATCTTAATTCTAATTTAACAGGGGTTGAAGTTTGACTCAAAAAGTTAATAGATCAAGTTCAAATTTTAGGTTAAATATTATTTAAAGCGCTAGTCAGCTTGGCCTAATGGCCCAATCAACCCCTATTTTTATTATAAAATGATAATACTATAATTTTAAAATATTTTTTATTAAAATGATATTTAGAAAAAAAATTAAAGAATACAGTGCACAAGGCTCCCTTCCTGCAGCCATAACATTTTTACTTACTTGACAAATTCTTTTTTCTAAAATTAAAAGAAGGGAAATAATTTCTTTTATAAAAGAATATTGTTTTCATGAAGTATATGTAGAAATTTCTATTTATTTGTTAATTACTTGATCATAGACCAATTTCACATTTATTGGAAAGTGTCGAATACATCCATAATTCTGAATTTTATGATACTCCTACCACATTTTGGTAAAATGTGATGACAATTGTTCATTCTAAATTTATAAAATCGAGCTTTCTGTCAAATTTCACGTCACAATATACTAATTATCCTAATTCTTTAAGAAATTTATCTAAAAGATTTGTCATATAACTAAGAAGGTGTTTCAAATATCACACGTGAGCTTTTGGGTATGCCGGTTTAATATAGCACATTTGATATCAATATAATCGAAGAATCAACAAATTCGACTTCACATTTATTACAAAAAAAAAGCTATTTTTTGTGAATCAAACTTATAATCTTATATTCACAAATTATTAAATCATTTTTGGGAGTTTAAAATTTAAATTTTATTTGTGTTAACCATAATTAAAATGTCAATTCTAACTTGTAACATCATTCTCTTTCACTGTAATTGTTTGCTTGACTACATCTCCAATAGCTCTTTACGTGACGTGCCCTCCACACCCAAGATGTTTGGCTATTATGCTTAATGGCTGTGATAGGCTATCTTTGAAGAGTCTTGAACAAGTTGCATTACTCGTAAATACTCACCTTAATTCAACCCAAGTCCTGTCTCGATCATCTTTTCGGATAGGGGTGATGGATATGTTAAATTTTCTTCTTAGGGAGTGAATAGGCTTGACAATTGGGCTCGGGTTCTCGTCAGACCCAAATTTAACCCTAAAATATGTTTGTTAATTTACGCTCGATGTCTAATTGAAACCAAGGTTTTAAACACGAGTCTAAGTCTAATTAAATTTAGACGATTTGAAACCCAATCAAGCTATATAATTAAGTTTGGTTAAATATATTTTAAATTTCGATCAAACTCGACTTGTTTAGAATAATGTGAAAATGATAAGAGGCCAATTTGAATATACATGAAGCTTCCTTTTGAATTGAAACTCATCTTTCAAAAAGTAAACAGTCCATTAGTCCATTCATTTTCTGCACCACTCACTTGTCTTTCAGCTTACATGGAATGAGAGATCAGCAACAACAAAACAAATGGAGATATTGCCTGAATTTTAGTTAATTTTGTTTTCCAATTTGTATTTCCACACCTTTCTCCATGAAGATTATAGTAATTTCCAATGGTTTAAAATTATAAGCCTTATTTTATTTTTATATGATTTAAAAAAAATAAAAGTAGCTGATTATATTAAATAACATAGCAACACACACAAATAATCGGTATTTTTTGCGTTTTAAAAACATGACTGAAAATTAAATAGACAAAATAAGAGATTTAACCATATTAGATTATTGTAAAATTAATATAGAATAAAGATTTAATAAAGTTTTAAAAATTAAAATAATATTAAAGAAGGGTAAATTTTGGTTAATTTAGTCAGTTAATTAATAAATCGATTAATTTTTAATAACAAAGTTATTAAAATAAACCGGATTAATAAGCCGAATGGTTTAAGATTTGTACATTTCAACTGGTTTGATTTTTTAGTTATTGATTATGATCATTTAGTTGTGACTAAAAGATCATAGGTTCGAATCATAGAAATAATCTATTTGTAAAAATGTAAAGTAAAAATTGTGTACAATTGGTGTCCTTTCAAAAATTTTACAAAGTAAGGAGCCTTGTACATTGAGGTTGTTATTGTTGGTTATGATCAGAACGTAAGCTATAAATTGTTTATTTTTTTTTAAAGATTTGTTTATTAATTTATAAAAGTAAGTTAGATTAATTATAAAAGTAAGATTATTAAAGTTTCCCGCTTTCGGCTGAACTCTGGGGAGTTTACTCGGGTCTCCAACTGGCCTGGATCCTTGGCTTTTGGCGTGTGGTGTTGGAACTGGGCTCTCTCGTGGTTACAAAGTTCCTCTCCGACGCCCCGCAGCGACTCCTGACTCTGAACGCTTTAGTCCTGTGCATCAACGAACTACTTATCCGGAATTAGGTTGTTCTTCCTCGACACACCTACGGAGAGGGCAACCAATGTACCGACTGACTTGCTAACCATTCTTTTACTTTGGGACTCGGGCTCATCACTTTTGATAGAGTACTTTCTGAGTGTGCCACTAATCTTATAGAGTACATGACAGGGGTTAGCCTCATTCGGAGGACCTTGTAATTTGTGTTTCTACCCTTCTATAAAAAAAAAAGTCACAAAAATAATATCATGTTATTGGTTCTAATAAAATTTTATGGTTCTCACTTGGGTTTAATTTTAATAAGTTAAATTAATTGTTGATTAATTAATAAATTTTACATAATACCTAATATAATTAATTTCATAAAAATTTTAGTGAAAATAGTCCTACATGTAAATTCTCGATAAGACTACACGAACTAAAGAGAAGGCGTAGGCTCCAAAACATCATTCAGATTAGGCCTATACGTAGAATATGAAATCTTGGGTCTCGAGGCTGCATATGATACACAATAGAAGACATGTCCAAAAGTTAAACCAACTCTTTTCTTTTTCTTTTTTCTTTTTTAAGTATTGAGTAATTTATTTAAGTAGAAGCGAAAGACCTTTTTTATTTAAATACTCTTTATTTTTTAAAATTATAAAAAATTCTTAAATTTTAATTTTTCATTTCTACTAAAAAAACAACAACAAAATGCACGTGTTATGAACATCATACTTGTACTAATCAAATATTGTTTACATATATTGAAACTCAACTGAAATTAGAACTGAATTAATTAAATTTAACTTAAATTATTAATTTATTATAATTATTTTAAATTAATAATTTAAATAAAATTGATTAGTTTCAGTCGAGTTTAATAGTTAAGTTGAGTTACTATATTAGTAATATTTGATCAATTTACATCTAATGTTTACAATGCACGTATTTTTCATTATTTTTAAAAGTTTAAGAGAATGAATTTTTTTAACTAAAAACTAGAAGAATTTTTTTTGACAAATTTAAAGATCGAGGGTCACTCTAAAATTTCTTAAACTGTACGAAAGATTTATGTATTTTACTCTATTGTTTCTTTATTTTGTAAATTGAATAAAGATTTAAATGTAAGTGTATAAGACTCCCTACTTCGCGAAAGTTAGAAAAGGGTCATCAATGCCTGTAACTTTTCCTTTGTAATTTTTACAAAGAGACTATTTCAGTTATTCAAAATTATGACCTTATGATTATAAAGAAGTAATTTTTATCAGTGGCTCTAAGGCTCTCCCTTAAACTAAACAATAGATAATGAGACTCAAATCCAAAAATTAGTTTGTACATAGTATGTTTGTTATTTATAATATGTACGGACGATTATAGCTTGTTTTTTCAGAGTCGGATAGCTCATTTTTTAGGGTCAAACAGACTAAACCTTGAGTTTCTCTAGCTTCTTTCACTTATTACATGTGTCTGGATAATACTTTGAAACTTGAATATGGACGTGTTTACAACTATGTAAATAAGGGAAGACTCCATTCATCAAATAAATGAGTAATTAAGACTAGTAATAGGTTAGGTTAGGTACAGGCAACTTGTGCTTTGAGTTTGGTTTGAAATTATGTTTATTTCGACTTAAACCCAAACTTTATTGATTCTAAAAATTTTAACTGAAACATGAGTTTAATCTGAGTTCTCTAAATTTATTTTTTATAAATAAAGGGATGTTATTTTGATAAAGTAAACACGCGCAAGAGAGGGATGAATCATGTGTGACTTGAAAATTTTTGCAAATTATTTTCAATTCGTATAAAAGATAAGGTCTGTTAAAGTTTTTTTTTTAAAGGAGTCTGTCATAAGCCTTTTAGAAGATAGGAGCTTGTTAAATGATAAGAGCCTATTAAACGATAGGAGCCTGCTAAGCGATAAATCCTATTAGAAATTTTAAAACAGAAGGCGCCTGTTAAAATTGAAAAAAATCTCTTGCAAGTTAAAAACAGAAGAAACCTATTAGAAAAGTGAAGAAGTCTCTTACAAACAATATAATGCGAAAATTTAAAAATTAAGAGGAGAAATAGAGTGACGAAGTCGATATATACTGCTTCAGCTTATAAATCAAGTCTACGTCCAATCCTCAACTATCCGATTTAAGTGTTTCACTATCATCCCAAGTAATAATTTGACGAGCTTCTTCAAGCTCATAAGTACATATTTTTCAAAGTTCTTCAACTTTTCACGCTAATAGTATTTAGCTTGTCTCTACAGGCTCTTAACAAATGACAGAATAATTTGCTTGTTATGAGTTTCAATGATCTCTCTTAAAAAGAATTTTCACCTTTTAAGGCACAAAAGATTTGATAATGATATAACTTTTAAGAGTATTGATGCTATGAATATATTTCGAAAATTTGTCTTTTTATTCACAACTACAGTGACTTTTCTTTAAGTAAACATTTCCTTAAATTAGTTATTGCTTCATTTCTATTATGAGTTGATTTTGTATCTAACGAATCTTTGATATCATCTTTGTTGGAATCTTTCAATATTCAAACGCTAAGACATAATAACGGAGTTATTTGTTTGAATTAGTAATATCCTTTCAGATATTATGAAATAAATAAGGTAAGTTTATTAGGAAGGTTTTTGCAAGTAATGAAATATTTATCCTATGATTTTATTTCCATTTAAAATTATATCATTACCTATATAAGGAAATAAATCCAATTTAAATGAAATTAATAAGATCCTTCAAGATATTGTGAAATAAATAAGGTAAGTTTATTAGGAAAATTTTACCCTATGATTTTATTTCCATTTAAGAATTATATCGTTATCTATAAAAAGAAATAAGTCTAGTTTGAATTTTAAAATATAGTTTTCATCAAAATGGTTAATAATAAACATTGAGCTAACATATTTTACTTTACAATAGAAGTTTGAATTTCAAGTTGAATCGAAATATATGTGAATTCAATTCAAAATCTAATTTTTAAAAAATTAAACTTAACGCGAAACTCATTCAACTAATTAAAATAAATTTGTTAATTGAATTAATTTTGATCAATGTTGTAAAATTCAAACTGATTCGACGGATCTAACAGTAAAAATCCCGAACTAGCCAACATTTCAGTTCGGTTTTCAAATTTTTAATTTAATTTAGTTTAATAATGTTTATTGTTAAAAACTAATTAGTTTATTAATTAAACAACTAATTTTTATAAACCAATAAGTTTTTATAAATCAAAATTAATTAATTATTTATTATTTAACAATTTTTCAATTAAACTTTAGCTTTTTGATAATCTTTTCTAAAAAATTTTTTCTAATTCTTTAATTTTATTTAATCTAAAACCGATTTTATAATTGTGTAATAGCGACCACACTTTTTAAAACTTAAAATTTTCATCTTCCAAGTTTAATTTACGGTCCGATTGTGAAAACATTAATTTTGATTAAGACGTTTCGTATGCTTTACTCTTCTCTTCGAATACAATTGACGCGGTGCTCAAACCTTATCGAGAGATTATAGACAAAAACAAGACATTCCAAGTTTGTAAACATACCAAAGTGATGTTTAGCACTTCGTAACGTAATTCACAACTACTAAAAACCAGCCGAACTCGATCCTGAAACTCTCGATTAAGGAATATTTGTGTCCTGTCATGGTTTGGTCATGCCTTACTTTTAGCACTCGAGACCAAACACACCATTTTCTCTAACTTGCACGCATCATTGCGTAAATCACAACCATGCAAGCTTCCATCTCCAAATCACTAAAGTTTTCTGATATGAAAGTCTCTAAAGGTTCTTGTTCACGCTTCGAAGCAAAGCATCAAAACTCCAAATCAGTGCCTAAGCTTGTGTTGATCTACTGTGAAAGCGAAAGTGAGGCTTGACCGACCACTTCTTTAAACAAAATCTCGAGGTGGGATTGGTTGTTCTATTTTTTTGTGTGTACTTCTACACTTTCTCTTTTATATTTTTCTCTTTTTTCTTTGTCACTTTAACAGTTCACCACTTTTTCTAATAGAGAGTTGGTCTATAATTGATGACATGTAACAAACAATGATAATCACACCTATCGACATTGCTGCAGGAAATCCACATAAAAATGAAGTTTGCTATATACTATTGTCACGAACTCGCTTAAATTTGGTCTAATTTCTTCCGAGACGGGTCAAATCCTTCATTTAGATTCGTTCACTGTTGCTTAGGCGGATTTTGCTGGAACCAAGTTGTCTATATAGAGTTAGTCTGCAGCAAGCTTAGTTATTACTCTTTTATTCGGTTTGCTGCGAAAGTTATGGAGAAACTCTCAGGCTTAAGTCAGCTTTTCGTGACAGTTTTTCTCTACTCTTTCTCCAACTTCATGGTGATGCCTTCAATCACCGATGTTACAATGGATGCTCTTTGTCCTGGAAGAGACCAATGTTCATTAGCCATTTACTTGACTGGTTTCCAACAAGCTGTAAGTTCACGAAAGACCCTTTTTTGCTCAGCTTTTGCATGTCATCTTCCCTCTGCAATTAATGGGGTTCACCTGATTCATCCGTTAAAAACTGCTACATTCTTACACATTCTTTGTTTTGTCTGGCGTTTATGTGCTCTTTTAAATCATATTGAATTTGACTCGTTAATTTCGAGCAGACTCAAGTTGGTTTTTAAGATTTTGCAAAACTTAGTTTCTGTGTGACTGTATAAAAGGAAGTATCCAGTTAGTTTACTAATAAGAAACTACCAAACGAGAGCTCACATCAGTTTCCCACTTTTGTGGTGAATTGGGTCGACTCAGAAGTCCTTCAGTTTATTATTAGCTTAGAAATCAATATTAGCATAACCCAACCCAATGTATTTGTAAACTCTCCTTTTATTTTGTATAGAGACCTAAAGCCCAAATTCAAGGCCTATCAAGCTTTACAAATTCAAGTTTAAATTCAAGTTTAAGTTTAAGAACATGTTACTCAGAACTCAAAAAAAATTAAACTCAGGATATTTCCCAAACTTGAACTAATTCGACTTTAAATTCAAGTTTAAGCTTATTAAACTTTTTTAATTCAAATCCGAGTGTTATTTTAAATTAAAAAATTAATCAAGATTGGATTGTGAGATTAGGGCCCGACCCGGGTTGATGCCAAGTCTAATCAAAAGCTACACTTGTGAAGTTGTGATGATACTTCACTAGTTATATTATTTTAAATGACAATTATCCTTCCCACCAATAACCAAACCCTTTTTCGTTTCACACAAAAACCTTACAACCCAAGCGTTGTATCTCATATCGCATTCACTTTTCCTCCTATGGTTAAAACAGGCGAGAATTGGAAGTAAAGTTAGCCCACAAACTGTCCGACTTTTCAAAGTTAGAACACTAAAAGAGCTCTGGTTTGACATTGACGGCACTAAGCTCAACGCACGCTCTCATTTGATCATCTCTACACAAGTTGAATTGATGTCAATAAATATATATATATATAGATATAGATACAAAGAGAAGTGTGGGATTGAACTTAGAGGTACCTACCAGTCTATAGAAAAAAACTCTGGCTTGAGGTGATATCCTTTATATCTTCATACCCTGTTTCGCGTTCTTCATTCTTTGGCAAAAACCAAGCTTTTGGAGAGTGAAAATGGAAGAGTTTCCAACGTTGAGCCATCTATTTTTGACTTTTTTTCTTTCCAGTTTCTCAACTTTCATGGTGATCCCCGCCATAACTGATGTAACCATGTCTGCACTCTGTCCTGGAGAAGCAGAGTGCTCTCTCGCAATCTATCTCACGGGGTTGCAACAAGCGGTACACCCAATTTAACCAACCTCCTGGTTTATTGTTTACTGTATATGGATCATCTCCGTTCAAGCAATTTTTTTTTTTTTCATATTTTTGTCTTTTCACAACCAGTGACTTGTCTCAAATACGAGAGACAAGTTTAACGCGTGTTGCTCTGTTTCTCAAGTTTCTCTAATCTTGACAATAACTTGGCTTTTACTCGGTTGGCCCACCCTGAGAATTAAGTTACTGCTACTAGTGGTCCCACTTTCTCTGAAAATCATATGGTTCATGTACAGAAACTAAGATCGATCTTAGCTTTACCATCAACCTGACATGGGTTTTGTGTGGACTTTGCTGCAGATTACAGGGATTGGAACGTTGGTGATGATGCCTCTGATAGGATATCTCTCAGACAAATACGGAAGAAAAGCTCTGCTCACCGTTCCACTCTGTCTTTCTATAATTCCATCAGGTAAAAGAACAAAGAACCGAACCTGTAAATTGATTTTTTAGTACTCGAGACTGATTTGTTTCTCCAAGGTACCAGGAAGTTTGAGGGTTTTGTTTTGTCGGTAGTTCTGACTCCGGTTTATTAAAAAAAAAAACCTGAAAGTGCTCTGTTAAAGCTTTGACATAGCTTAGCCTTGTCAGCCTCACTCAGAAAGTCTTCCTTTCTTTTGCCAAACTCGTGGTTTTGCATTTTAATATTTAAATAATTAAATAATTTAAATAAGTCATTATCAATATTTTTGTACTTATTTACATTTTAACATTACTAAAATATTATTTATTACATCTTAAATAAGATACAAAGGTGATATTGAGAAATATTATGATATAAATTATATATTTAATTAAATTATTTTTAAATTTATATCAATATTTTGTAATTTCAAATTATTCAATTATAAAGTTACATAAACTAAAAGTTTATGACTCGTTATTAAAATTTAATAAAAACTTAATTTTATTATGCTTTAAGGTATTATTAATATATTTTTTCAAACCTCAAAATATAATATGATACTATTATTTATAGTTGTATTTTATTAAAATTTTGTTTTGACATAATTTACTTTAATTACAAAAAATTACAATGGACCTTCTTTGTAAATATTATTAAAATACATTTTTTTAAAAAAATATTACACAAGATATTCAACCCAATATCAATATGAAATCCTGTTAATTACTATTGAAAGGTATGTAGCTATTAGTTAAAGTATTTAGACATTGACACATTTTGCAGGTCTAATTATAAATTGGAATGTGATTGTGAAAGAATTGTGTATTAAATTAGTTACTTTGTTACATATTCAATAGCTTACAAAAGCCATAGAATGGTGACAACTACCTTCAACCACCAATGATAATTTTCTTCTACCATCCTCACCTAAATTATAAATAATAATTTGAATTTTGATTTATCACGAGTTTAAGATTAAAAAATAATTAAAATTTAAATTTGTTCGAATCTTCGTTAAATTCTTTAAAATTTTGAATTAATCAAAATTTAAATGAAATTATCCAAATCTGACTGTAAGAAACACGAAGTCTATTTTAAATTTAATCCTATTTAGGTTAGGTTTATGTCACATAATCTAAATTTAGCCATGACCATAGGGAAGAAATTAAGGTAGTAAGTACACCAACTCTAGTTTGAATTAACAAGGGAAAGTCACAATGGAGGAGATAGCTAGAAGCAAATTATTTATTTTTCTATTAAAAATAAATTTTGAAAAAGATATCAATAGATAACTTTAGATTGGGAGGAATGAAGAGAAAAAAAAAATAAAAAAAGATTTATGAGGAGCATAAATATTTATAAAAATTAAAAAAATATTTTAATTTTTATAATTTATAGCAATCTTTATTTATACAAAATTCAATAATTGACTATTTTATTTTTATTATATAAATAAGATTTATTCTTATTATATATTAATTTTAGTATTGTTAACAAAATTTAAATTTTATTTTCTGAAAAGAATTATTTTAATAAATTTAACATTTTAAAAATGAATTTTTGTGAGGACTCCTAGCGTCTTATTGATTTGATGCCCACTAAGTAAGCTCGCTCTACCCAAACGAGAAGTCAGTGGTCGGTAACACGCAACCTGATGTGATGTCGAAGCTTCTTCCTTACGTAAGTGTAAGAGAAAGTGAGTGCCCTGTCCACCGGGAAAAAGTGACCGACCAAAGAAGTTTTAAAATTTTGTTTAAGCCTTTTACAATATTAGATACAAGGGGCACCTTTGGCCATAGAGTGTCGTGTCTAAATCAGAATCTGCTCAGGTTATGGAAAGCCTGAAATGAAAGGAACTTTTGGCAGGATGTTCATTTACAGGACCTGGAATGATGTTTTCCTGAGACTTACTGAAGTCATCGATATTATATATATATCCTTTTTCTGTTCCTTTTCCAGAAGGTCTGAGGACTTGTAATGGGAGATTGAACTCGATAATACTAATTTCAGGTTTGACAAATCTAATTTCACTTACGAACTGAAAATTTTGGACACAGCAATATTGGCTTGTAGCAGGACAAGGAACTATTTCTACGCGTACTATGTGGTTAAGACTCTTACTTCCATGGTGTGTGACGGGAGTGCTCAGTGTCTTGCACTTGCCTATGTGGTAAGTACTTATTGTCTTTTCTTCTTCGGGATCACATTAGCATAGAACAAGACAATACAGGTTTGTTGTCTCTGCTGTTTCAGGCGGACAATGTTTCAGAAGGACGACGAGCTTCGGCATTTGGAATCCTGACAGGAATTGGATCCTCAGCTTTCGTCTGCGGAAACCTATCCACTCGTTTCCTTTCCACAGCCTCCACTTTCCAGGTCTCTTTCTTCTTTGTGATTTATGTTTCTGTGTATGGATTTTTCAGGTTATTGACAAGATTTACTTCTGTTCTTCGTCAGGTTGCAACTGGAGTTGGGATAATAGCAGTTGGGTACATGAAGATTTTCTTACCAGATTCCATGATTGAGAAAGAACTCTCTGTACCAATACTTTCCAAGGGAAAGGCAAAGGTTGTCTCCACTTCTCCAAAGGCAAGTCAATTTTCAGCCAAGAACGAGCAAATCTTTAAACCGATCCCTTCCTTGGACGACATGATTTGCTTGCTTAAGACCAGGTTAGTTGTTAGAAATTGTCGTGTCTTATCTTCATAACTTTACTCTTATGAACCTGTTGAAGATCATGTACTTGTGTATTCTGATTCGCAGTGTGACATTTTCACAAGCAGCAGTTGTTGCATTTTTCAACAGTTTTTCGGAAGTTGGCCTTCAAGCGTCATTGTTGGTACTTCCCTCTTTGTTTTAGAACATCGAGGACTTAGTACGGTCGGGTTGGCATTTAGGCCTGGACCCTGATATAAACCAAAACAATATGCTCTGTTAAATGACTAAAGAATCGGTCGTCGATTCTGTTAAGATTTAATCCCTACCTTAGGATACACCTATTCTATTGAATCTCCCATCATTCTTGAAATCCCTTTCTGGGTTTTGTGCAGTACTACTTAAGGGCACGGTTTCACTTTAACAAGGATCAATTTGCTGATCTAATGGTGATTTCCGGGATTGCTGGAACAATTTCCCAGGTACATTTTCCTGTTCTGATTCAGATTTCAGTACAATTCAGGGACCTGTCTTCATTGATCTGAAAGTCTCAAGTGAACCTGCAGTTGCTTTTCATGCCAATTTTAGCTCCTCTTTTAGGAGAACAGAGGCTACTTTCTATTGGGCTCTTCTTTGAATGCATTCACGTAAGAACCTTCTCCTCCATAGCCAATGATACTCTGTTCTGAACACAAACTTGCAAATTGAGTATAACTTTTCTATTTTAAGATCGCCATTTACGAATTTGTTTCCTGCAATGTTTCAGATGTTTCTTTACAGTATCGCCTGGTCCTTCTGGGTAAGTAATTGCAACTAATTATCAAATTTTAAGAGCTGTTTTACTAGCTAAAAACGAGAAATCCTGGCAGGTTCCTTATGCTGCTGCCATGCTCTCTGTTCTGTTTGTTTTTGCACAACCATGTGTGAGTTCCTTGTTCTTCTTCAATCATTTATAACACTATGATAAGGAATTAAGATTTCGAACATAATTTGCAGATGCGGAGCATTGTATCTAAGCAAGTTGGATCTTGTGAGCAGGTAATATTTCTGAAGAAGTATAAAAAATATTCTGATTCAAGTTTAAAAGTTGAATTGAATCCCGTATCAATATTTGATATTTTAACAGGGAAAGGCTCAAGGATGCATCTCAGGAATTTGTTCCTTCGCCAATGTAGTTTCTCCATTTGCATTCTCTCCTTTAACAGGTGATGACAGGAAATTTTTTAACAGGAAAAAAGAAAATCTTGTCAGCCTGAAAAATCAAACCAAAACTAACGAATTTCAGGAATCATTTTGCAGCTCTGTTCTTATCTGAAAAAGCACCATTCCCCTTCCCTGGTTTCAGTATTTTGTGCACCACATTTGTTGCAGTAAGTTCCTCCGTATTCTTATGATATTAAATAAAAATATTTTATAAAACTTAAATTATAATAAAAATAATCATTTATAACTCACTACCTGATTTTCCTGCGTAGATGATTGCGTTTATTCAGAGCATCCTGATAAGGGTAGCTCCTCCTGTTTCAAGTCAGCTTGCATAGTCATGTCAGGTTTTTGTATTATAGAGTTTCACGCCAGGGGACTTGTAGAAAGATACTTGGCAGCTAATCTTCAGTTAGTTCCCATAACCTGGGACGTTAGTTAGTTACAAGAAGTTAGGAGACAGAAAAAGCCAAAGTTCAGTTCAGGAATCGACATTGGCTTATGGCAGAGGAGGTGCTTGTATTGTATTGATTATTTGTTTGTATGAAGTGGAAGATGTCTTTGTGTATATTTTACTTATCAAGAAATGGAAGCATATAGTACAATTAATCACATTGAAGAAAAACTTAATTTCTTCTAGTTTACTTACTTTTTCTTTTCAATTATTTATTTTTAAAATAAACTATTAATAAACCAATATTTTTATATATATTTGCCTAAAATTAATTTTGAAAACATATAAAAAAGATAAAAAGAGTTGTAATAAAAGTTGTGTAATTCACTTATTTATTATAAAAGGATTGTACTTATTTCATCGTCGTTAACATCTAGTTAAAGTCTCGCTGAGGCATGAGTCTGGAAAGGTTTGATATTACTCAATTTTATTCTTACCTAATAAAGAGACTATTTCTAATACACGTGCAATGTGTCACGAAGATACTACAAAATATATTACTTTTATTTATAGAAAATATAACAAATCAATATTTTCAAACAATTTGTTCTCAAATTTATTTTTACTAGTTTATTTATATATTATCATGTGACAATAATATAATTAAAAATCAAAAGAGATTTTAAGACGTGAACTTAACTAATGTCAAATTATAGTATTTATGGTAATGATGAACATAAAATCTTTAAAAAATTAAAAATTAAATTTAACTTAAAATTTAATTAAATTTGAGGGTGAACCTTTGAGCAGTTGGTAAACTTGCTCCTTTGTGAGGTCATAGGTTTAAGTTACGAAAATAGTCTCTTTGTAAAAATACAAAAGGAATGCTGCATAAATTATGATCTTTCTCATATTCCCGCAAAGCGGGGAGCTTTATGTACTGAGTACATTGACTTTTTGACATTTTTAAATTTTAATTAAATTTGAAAATTGCCAAATTTATCAAAATTTGAATAGAATAAAAAATAAAATCATAATTGATAGGAAAAAAAGTTTTAAATTAGTCTTATAACTTTTATTCTAAGTGTATACATGTCCTTAAACTTTTATTTTTATTAATCTTACTTCAATTTTTTAAGTCAAATAAGGACCAACATGTTAAGGCCCTGTTTGTTTTTGTTTTTGTTTTTCTCGTTTCTTATTGCGGTTTGTATAAAAATTGAAACTTCCGCATAAATCACGTTTGGTTGATGTTGTTTTATTACACTGTTTTTAAAAATAAAAAACTGCAACTCTTTTACGAAAACAGAAAAATCACGTTTCCGTTATATTTCACAACAAAAAATATCACGTTTACAAATACCTGTTCTTTTTCTCTGCACCGTTTTCTCTTTGCGCCACATCTTCATCCTCTCTG
>JAOTAX010000006.1:802760-823332 GCA_025629825.1 Erythroxylum guanchezii | reverse complement strand
TGTGTATATTTTACTTATCAAGAAATGGAAGCATATAGTACAATTAATCACATTGAAGAAAAACTTAATTTCTTCTAATTTACTTACTTTTTCTTTTTAATTACTTATTTTTAAAATAAACTACTTAATAAACGAATATTTTTATATATATTTGCCTAAAATTAAATTTGAAAACATATAAAAAAGATAAAAAGAGTAGTAATAAAAGTTGTGTAATTCACTTATTTATTATAAAAGCATTTTACTTATTTCATCATCGTCAACATCTAGTTGAAGTCTCGCTGAGGCACAGGTCTAGAGATGTTCAATATTACGCAGTTTTATTCTTACCTAATAAAGAGATTATTTTTGATATACGTGCAATGTGTCATGAAGATACTACGAAATATATTACTTTTATTTACATAAAAGATAACAAATTAATATTTTCAAACAACTTGTTCTCAAAAATTTTTTTACTAGTATATTTATATATTATCATGTGCCAATAATATAATCAAAAATCAAAAGAGATTTTAAGACGTGAACTTGACTAATGTCAAATTATAGTATTTATGGTAATGATTTACATAAAATATTAAAAAATAATAATTAAATTTAACTTAAAATTTAATTAAATTTGAGAGTAAACTTTAGAGCAATTGGTAAAGTTGCTCGTTTATGACCATTAGGTCATAGGTTTAAGTTACGAAAATAGTTTCTTTGTAAAAATACAAAGGGAATGTTGCATATATTATGATCCTTTTCAGACTCCCACAAAGTGGGAAACTTTGTGTACTAGATACGTTGACTTTTTTACTTTTTAAATTTTAATTAAGTTTGAGAATTGTCAAATTTATCAAATTTTGAAAAGAATAAAAAATAGAATGATAATTTATAGGAAAAAAAGTTTTAAATTAGTCTTATAACTGTTATTCTAAGCGTATACAAGTCCTTAAACTTTTATTTTTATTAATCTTACTTCAACTTTTTAAGTCAGGACCAATTTGTTATGGAATTAGATTTTTTGTTCTGATTATAATATTCCTATTTTACTTCATTAAATCTTATCAATATATTTACGTAGACTTTTATAAATATAGAGATAAAATTTAAAAAAAATAGGGTTAAAAAAATAACTGAAATAGAAAATTTGACCTTATTAGTTTCCTTCAGGCTAAAACAGTCAAACTTATTAGCCTTATTTGACCTGTTTGACCAATTGATAACTGGTCAAACGATGACCTAATGCTAAGGAATCAGCCAAGTGATGGTAAGGACGAGTCGGGGTTTTCAAATTGTCATTAACACTCACGACGTCACCACCTCAATCGTGGAAGTCCTTCCAACCGTCATTGCCTGTCAGATACAGATCAGCTCCAAGCCGCCCCATTTTTGCTTCAGATCCAAACTAATTTTAGACTGCCAAGGACTACCGCCAAAGCACAAGGGTCCATCCTCCTGGCATCAGATCCTCTATCTAACCCTATTGTAGAATCCAAGGACTACTACCAAATCACAAGGGTCCATCCTCCGGCTTCAAATCACCTGTGCTCTGTGGTTATGTCTCTGCTTTAACAATATCTAACCCATCTAATTATTTTCTTTACCAGTCATTGCATAGTTAGATATTGTTGGGAACAGGATAGCTCTCGTAGGAATAACGGTCCTCCTGGCATCAGGTCCTCTATCTAACCCCGTTTTGTGTAAAAAAACAACATTATTTTGGGATATAAATAGACATAAAATGAGATCATTCTGGGAAGACATTATAGGATAAAATGGAATATAAATAAACATAAAATGATATCATTTTTGGAAGACATTATGGGATAAAATAATGTCATTTTTTATGTGAAACATGGTTAGAGCATAATATTAAATAAAAATGATCTGAACTTATTTTTCCTTTTGTCTTAAAGACAAAGATGATAATAATTCTGACTCAACTTAAAATATTTTTTCATTAAAAATAAAAATATCATTTTTTATTTTGTTTATATGAGTCGAGTCTCAAATTCCACTAAGCTTGGACAGTTTGATTCCGAGCTTGACACAAGATTTAACTTTTCTAAAAAATCAGGTCTGAGGCTACACCTAAAGCCTAATCAATATAACTAATTTAACCAACAAATGATAAATTTATGTATTTTCTTCAAAAGTTAAAATTAAATATATTAAATTTAAATAATAAACTTATTATCTGTATCTTTATTTCTTTTGTTAATTTGTAATAATTTTAGATATAATAGTATTTTAGTTCTTTAATTTCTCAATGGCGAAAGGAAATAAAATCAATAGATTAAGTTCAATCCGTCAACCTGATTACTAAATATAATTATCAACAATTTGTTACGATAAAACAACTAAAACCTTTCAATTTATCAAAAAAAGACTGAAACAAGTCATATATCCAATTTAAAAAAATGACTGAAACATGTCAGCATCATTCATTATACAGTCGTAATTGTAATATAAAATAACAATGAAACGATATTGAAAATAAATATAACATAAGGCTTTAAATTACTAAAAAGTTAATTAGTTGAACAAAAAATAAATTTCAGCCTTATTTTAAATAACTAGACAAAATAACTTCTACATCAACATAACCTTCAATGTGTCATAAGAAACCTCCTCACCCACCTAAGTCTTCGAGAAGACGCAAGACTGAAAAACACAAGCAATTGTGTAGGATGATCAGGAATTTTATCTAAAGCAGTATCCCTTTCATCATCTGTGAGTCCCACTATCTCACTCAATGCACTATCTAACTGTTCAACTATTTGTTGAATATACGTTTCAGTCCCAATACTCTTACACAATTTATCTCCAATTTGATTCATAGTATCACCCAATATCCTGGCAGCAACAATAAGTAAATCGGTACGGCTTGCTTCTCCCGTATCATTACTCCTTTTTCTCCTCCTTGTTGAAATATTTTCAGCTTGTCTTTCAATATTTGAGGTTTGAGATTGTATAAAGGATTTATCTATCTCATGCAAACCATACTCATATTGATCTTCACCACCTTCATTTATCCCACCTAGCTCTTCCGTCGAAATTGAGTAGCATCTTTATGACTCTTTAACCAGATGAAAAAAAAAATCAATAATTTATATAAATTACAAGAAAGTAGTAAAAGAAAATACTTGAAACAAGATAAAATACTTACACTTAAATAAGAATCCCATACATGATCTTCAGCAATGATGATCTTTCTTTCCGTATCCCATCGAAATCCACTAGTATCTTTCCTTATCATATCATAAACAATGCTCCACTCTTTCTTTAAAATCTTAATCCTAGACTCTATGTGAGGTTTGGCTCTTAAGTTTGAATTAGGAAGCTTTGATGCTACCATTCTTTCTAATTCATTGAGATACCCAGCTTTAAATCCAGTATCAGCATTATATGTTCCCACATTATGCAAATCAACCATGCAGGAAACTAGGGCAACATTCTCATCATAAGTTCACTTTCGTCTTATTCGTTTTGAACTTTGAGTGTCAATAGTTGACGGGGAATTTATCGACATATTTATCTACCAAATTAAAGCAATACTGATAAATTAAAAATAATCCTCATAATAAAGGAAAAGCAAAAACATTCATAAAATTGTTCATACCAATTAACATTAAGCATCAATAGCTAACGAGAACAATATAGTCTACAATAACAGCGTACAATATAAACAACAAAGAGTACAACAACTTACATAAACAATACTATAAAACCTCCTAACACTGAAAACAAAATAGAAAACCAAAAAAATGTCAATTCTCATTTTGCCTAGATGTTCATCATTCACTAAACATTTTGCGTGCCAATTCAATTCTCCAATTTGTCCAAGCATTAGTTGGGTCAATAGCAGTAATAGACTCCTCCTCAACAACTGGATTGGTATGAAAATAATCCCCTAAATCACTCTCTATAGGATCAAAACTCATCTCCTGCCTAATAAAATTATGAAGCAAACAACAAGCTAAATATAATCACCTTGAACAAAGTTTTGCTAGGATAGACAACGACCTATCTGTTTACTGCTGAAAAATGGACAATTAAACTTTGGATATCATTTTTATGAACTATATAAATGAATGTTCTGACTTCATATGACCCAGTTAGTCGAAATGACGGTAACAAGCATAATAAGCACATAAACTCAGTCCTGGATGAGCAGACTTGTGAATAACCAAAAGAATAGCTAAGCCACTAAAATCTGTACTTGCCTTCTCCACCAAGTTCTCCTTTGGAGGAAGCAGCATAAATTCTGGAGTTGTGCCTAGCTGACCCGAGACAGCCAGGCTCTGGTCTGAAACAGTAATTTAATCAGTGATGAGGACAACATACATCATCCCTAGAATATGAAAACTAAATCTGGTAAGATCCAATGAAGTAGTATTCCCTCTACAAAAAGACGAGCAACTCTAGGAATTATATTGCATTTTGGTATTGCATAATTACAGGAGGGTAATCAATAGGTTTAATTCAATAGCATGATTCCACTTAGAGGCTTCAACTTATTCAATATAGATCCAAAGTTTAGAAATTTAAAAGATGTGGAGAATCACCTTGATTTAACCCAGAAAACATTCCAAACAAATAACGGTATCATTCCAACCTGATGATCAAGATATAGACTCCAGCCTAATAATATAGCTTCTTTGTTCACTTTTTTGTTAGACACAATCACAGAGATTTTGAAGAGAAAACAGATAATAGGATAATTGCTTTCATTTTGATAAACATATTGTGAATTTAGGTAAACAGCTAAACATTCTAACAATCCTTGAAATTACACATCAAATCAGAATATATACTTTCAAGTTTCAAGTTTCAAGTTTCAAGTTTCATTTTTCTTTTTTATTTTTTTCCCAATCTTCAGTCAATTGGGGGAAGGAAAACCATAGAGTAGTCATCTCTCTGTCAGTAGAAAACTCAAAATCTCAATGATATTTAAATTAAACTTTGTCTTTTCGCCTTAAGCATTCGATGAATAGCACGAGGAAGAACTTCCTACCATTCCCAATCAATTATCCTCCATATTCCCAAGGTCAAAACTAACTTTAAGCTATTTAATCACCAAATCATGCAAATGTCACCAAAAACCTCATAAAGTAATTACACATTCTACATAAGTAACTAGCAAAACTGATTCGCTTGCAATTATCAATTATAACTCATTGAAGAATTAGCATAACAAAGCTAATCATAAAAGAAAACAAAAACATAACGAAAATATAGAACATGATGGCCATTCAGAAATTCAATTTTTTGGGTTTTCACTACATAATTTCCAATTTCATCCAGTCCCTTATTATGTCAACACAACCAAAATTCCAACAAAATAATACCGTCAGCAGAAATTCAGCAGGTAAAAGTGGACTAAAGTTTACACTCACGTGCCCTCTTCTGCTCCTGCTCATCCATTTTCTTGGCTGCCTCTATCAAGCTCTTCTTCAAATCCGCAATCGGATTCCCAAGAAAGCCAGGGTTTGTCGCCGCCGTCTTCTCCTCCTCAAATGTTTTCCTTAACTCCCTCAATCTCTCATTAAACTCCGGTGAAATCCAATCCTCGTCCTTTCCTTTAACCTTTGGCCTCAAAGTCCTCAAATTTTTTCCGAACTCTGCATAAGTATAAGTTTTAAAAAATTCAGAACTTGTTGACACATCGGCGCCTGTGTTATCCTTATTTAATTCCTTCCCAAAAACATTTTCCGGAAGCTCTGTCGTCCTACCAACCACGGTGGACTTAGCGACGTGGTTTTCATTTGCAGGTTTTAGCCTCAAACTGCTCATAAAAGACGACATGGGGGTTGTATCTCCACGGCTGTTATTCACATTCTCTGAATTCTTGGACCTCCTTTGTTGCAAACTCTCTTTTAGACTGTCAAATGTGAGTACCCTAGAAACTGGTTTGTTGCTGATGTCGTTGCTACTACTAGAGCTGAAAGAAGACGAGGCTGAGTCCTTATGCGACTGCTGTGGTTGAGAATTGTTAGAGTTTTGTTCTGAAAATTGACCATTTGGCCTATAAAAAGAAGAAGAGAAGAGGTGGCAGAAAGAAGGGTTAGTAAGAGATTTGTGCTTGGGTCTAGAGAGAGAAAGCGCCATTGAAAGAGGTGTAGACGGAGATGTGTTAAGGGTGTTGGTTCTTAGAGTTGCGAGGGGTATATGAACCGGGTCTCTTTTGATGGGTTAGACCGGTTGCCAACTCTTGTTTAACTATATCCAACTCAAAACCAATTTAATTTGACATGATCTATGGATTTTGAATTCAATAAGATAAGATCGAGCCGTAGACTAACATCCAAAAATTGAAAAAAAAAAAATTGGTCCTACACTAAGGTATCCATCCACGGATCTAGTGACTAATCCCTTCGCTAGTTTGTAGACATCTCATAGGGTGAAACATCTGACCTAAGAATTAAGAATTTAAGGCTGCTCCATACCCAAAATCAAGGATTGAACCTGACGTTTGAATTTCTTGATTTATTTTCTTTTAAGTTTTTTAATTTTTTAAATGAAGTTAATTTTTTAAAAAAATTGGAGCCCACAAATTATAATTAAAAAGGGGTTTTATGGATTTAATTATTTTTAAAACTAATTATGGATTTAATTATTTTTGGTCTCATATGAAAGACCAAAAATGAACAGGACCTGATCCTGGTTTAGAGTACAGCTGTTCCATTTTTGTGTTTTCGTGTGCTTGAGATGACACGTGGCAACGAGAATTGATCCCCCCTCATTTGACGCGGAAAAGTGAGAAACCAGCCATCACGTTCACGTGCCGGTTTCCTCGTTGTTATATACAAAACATTACCCTGATATTCCGTTCTGATCTCTTCTATCTCCTTCCGGTTTTCTCCAGCCAGGTCGCACCTTCTCCGGTCAACGGAGTTGGCTCCGGCGGAGAACCCCAAAGCACATTCAGCGATCATAACCGCCGGTTCACTTCAGGTGGTCAGCATTTCTCTCCGTTGACGGCCAAGCCACAAACGCCACCATCACCACCTTCGTCATTTAAAAATATTCATACATGTCAAACGACGAGGTTGTCTACCTTCATGGAGACCTTGACTTGAAGATCGTCGAAGCACGTCGGTTGCCGAACATGGATTTACTGTCGGAGCATGTCCGACGATGCGTGTCCGCATTGACCTCGTGTCAGCAACCCTTTTCTCCACGTAAGCAACTGAGACGCGGACACCGTAAGATCATCACCAGCGATCCTTACGTGACGGTGTGTGTCGGCTCGGCGACGGTTGCTCGCACGCGGGTCATCTCTAACTCGCAGAACCCGGTTTGGAACCAACGTTTCAGGATTCCTCTGGCTCACCCTGGGAACCGTATCGAGTTCACGGTCAAAGATGACGACGTTTTCGGTGCTGACTTGATAGGTGTCGCGTGGGTCCCCGTCGAGAGAATAGTCTCCGGTCAAACGTTTAGCGAATGGCTTCCCGTCGTTGGATCAAACGGCAAGCCGCCGAAGCCAGATTGTGCTTTGCTTGTGGAAATGGTGTTTGTTCCATGTGAGGACAACCCTTTGTTCCGATACGGCATAGCAGCGAATCCTCAAAAGTATGGAGTCCCAAATTGCTATTTTCCTGTGAGGCACGGAGGGTCCATGACTCTCTATCAGGACGCACACGTGAATGAAACAATGATGCCGGAGATTGAGCTTGACGATGGAAAGATCTTTAAACACGAGCAGTGTTGGGAGGATATATGCCACGCGATATTAGAAGCTCACCACTTGGTTTATATAATTGGTTGGTCGATTTATCATAAGGTGAAACTTGTACGAGAGCCCACTAAGCCATTACCGAGTGGTGGCGACTTGACTTTGGGAGACTTGCTAAAGTACAAATCTCAAGAAGGTGTTAGGGTGTTGATGTTGGTATGGGACGACAAGACTTCGCATGATAAGTGTTTCATTAAAACGGTACGATGTTTACATCTTGTCTGGTAATAGTTCGTAAATCACGTACTTCGAAAAGAGTATCATTTTGTTATTTTTGGACTTAGTTGTTCAAATTGAGGGATTCTTTGAATTCAACTGTTTCATTAAAAGGGTATGATCTGCTGTCTCGTAATAATTCGTAAATTACATATGCAGACAAGGAGTTTGAACTCCGATGACATTGCAAACGATATGTTAAGGCCTTACCTCGCGAACACTTAGAGTGCATTATTTTGTCATTTTCGGGTTTAGTTAATCAAATTGAGGTGAATGTGATTGTTCAAGGAGTTTACTTTGGCTGCAGGCTGGACTGATGCAAACTCATGATGAAGAAACTCGCAAGTTTTTTAAGCATTCTTCTGTGAATTGTGTGCTGTCACCGCGTTACCCCAGCAGTAAGCTTAGCATTTTCAGGCAAAAGGCATGCTTTTGAGTCTGATAAGTTATCCAATTCTTCAGTTCTTATTAGAGAATAAAAAAGAAGCATTCAAATTCAATTGCATTAAGGTTCTGGAGGAAGAAAAACCAACTTTTGACTCTGATTTCTCCTGGCCAAAGGGAAACTGTTGGAATCATTTTGAATTAGCTACAATCTTTTTAATCATTTTTCTGTTCTTCATTGATAAACAACTTTTGGATCTGATTTCTCCTTGCCAAAAGGAAATGATGATGATCTTGTTAAATCTGTGTTCCAGGTTGTTGGGACCTTGTTTACTCATCACCAGAAGTGTGTGATTGTTGATACACAAGCATCTGGAAATAACAGGAAGATAACTGCTTTTCTAGGAGGTCTCGATCTTTGTGATGGCCGATATGACACACCCGAACATCGATTGTTTCGGGATCTCGATACCATTTTCAAAGATGACTATCATAATCCAGCAGTTTCTGTGAGTTCGTGTAAACAGCATTTTGTTATTATTTAGAACTCTGTATGAACAAGGTCTGATCTCCTTTTCTCGATGATAGGCAGCAAAGAAGGCCCCTAGGCAACCATGGCATGATTTGCATTGCAGAATTGAAGGTCCTGCTGCATATGATGTGCTTACAAACTTTGAACAGCGTTGGAGAAAAGCTACTATATGGTCGGAGTTTGGTCAGCGTTTTAAGAGAATCAGCCATTGGCATGATGATTCCTTAATCAAGTTAGAAAGGATCTCATGGATTTTGAGTCCATCACAATCTGTTCCAAATGATGATCCTACATTGTGGGTATCTGAGGAAGATGATCCAGAAAACTGGCACAGTCAGGTTATTAGCATTTTCAAGCAGATCCGTTACTGTCCTTCTCATTTTGTAGTAATGAGATCCTCACCATGCTTCCTAAACTGACAGGTTTTCCGATCTATAGATTCAGGATCTGTGAAAGGATTTCCTAAAAATATTTTTGAAGCTGAGGCTAAGGTTTGTTTTTCATATCTGAATTGGCTTATATCTGGAGATAGAGGAACTTGACCATGTTTCACCACTTTTTCATTGCTGAATCTCATAAATCTATACATGGGATTCCCTTTATCTGCAGCATCTTGTTTCAGCTAAGAATTTAGTGATTGACAAAAGCATTCAAACAGCATACATTCAGGCGATCAGATCAGCACAGCATTTCATATATATTGAGAATCAGTATTTTATCGGTTCATCATATGCTTGGACTGGCTCCAAAGATGAAGGTTAGAACACAATCTTACACATATTTTTCTTCTTTGATATTTTTTGCTCAGCAGTTTGATTTTGAACTCTGCATACGAACATTTCTCTTGAAAGTTGCTGCTCTTTGGTGCGATTAGGTGCTCATAATCCAATTCCTATGGAGTTGGCTTTGAAGATTGCTAGCAAAATAAGAGCAAAGGAGAGATTTGCAGTTTATATTGTCATACCAATGTGGCCAGAGGGTGTGGCTGATTCTGCTTCTGTGCAGGAAATTCTCTTTTGGCAGGTATGTGCACCACCTTAGTTCTGCTTTTTCTGTATGTTAACTCTTCTTAATTATCACCAATATTTTCCTTATTCAGGGACAGACAATGCAAATGATGTACGAAATCATAGCGAAAGAGATGAAATCCATGAATATTGTTGATTCGAAACCGCAAGACTATCTGAACTTCTATTGTCTCGGTAACCGCGATAACATCCCTAGAGAAGAGTTGGATTCAATGAATTTTTCTGCTCATTCTGGCGAATCGGTAACTATGCAATTTGAAACTTTTACTTTTACGTGCTTGATTAGACCATTACGTTCAAAAGTTAGATCAGAAGAATGAGAACCACACAAGAGTAAGCAATTCAGGGATGATTCTGAATTCTAAAACTTCTCTGAATTGTTTTCAGATGTCAAATTCTCAAAGATTTCAACGTTTTATGATATACGTACATGCCAAGGGAATGATAATTGATGATGAATATGTCCTATTGGGGTCTGCAAATATAAATCAACGATCTATGGCGGGTTCAAGAGACACTGAGATTGCAATTGGAGCATATCAGCCCAAGTATACTTGGGGAAGTAAAGGCAAACACCCACGTGGCCAGGTTTTTACTCTCTCCTCTCATCATCTCCCCTGTCAAAAGTTATGCTACAGGCTAGTTTTTCCAGGAACCGAACCTTTTTTAACATAAGCTACTGAATTATCAGGTTTTCGGGTACAGAATGTCTCTCTGGGCTGAACACTTGGGGAAGTTGGAGAGTTTGTTTCAGGAACCTGAATCTTTAGATTGTGTCAGGACTGTGAACAGTATTGCTGAAGAAAATTGGCAGAGATATGTAGCAGAAGATTTCAAGCCATTGCAGGGTCACATTCTGAAATACCCTGTGGAGGTTGATGAGAATGGGAGACTCAGTCCATTGTCAGGACACGAGACATTTCCTGACGTCGGTGGTAAGGTGCTTGGAACACGCTCAAATACTCTTCCTTCTGCGTTAACCACATAGTTTTTTGTTGAAACTTGGTTTCAAGTTCTTACCAGTAGTAAAAAGATAGCTTGTAACTTGATCGATTCTTTCCAAATTTACGGTTCTTTGTACTAGTTTTGCAGTTTACTTGTAACTGTTTACTGGGTTGGCATCGAATCCAATGCCATTGTACCATCATGTAAGTAGATTACACCGAGAAGATGATGGAAATACAAAGGGACTAGAAAGCTTCTTCCAAGTTCATTACACAGACTAAAATAACAAATCCACACTTAATAAAGTTTTGACATTTATAAACCACACAACAACGTCTCAATCAACCTTATTTTTAACTAATAGATAAGTTGTTTTTAATATACTCATATTATTTGTGATTTATAAATTGATTCTTAATATTAATATTTAGTTTACATAACTATTATGACATAATTTATTAATTAATGATTTATAAGTACGAAGACATATTCTTGTGGTAAAAGCAAATGGAGATCAAATTGGTTCATCACAGACAGTATGAGATGAGCGAGTCTTCATAAGAGCATTGAGTTAATTAACAGTGATCTTTCCCACCATACCTGCACCTTGGTGAGGAGCACAGTAGAAGGAGTAATCACCTTTCGCTGTCAAAGTAACAGCAAAATTTTCACCAGGTGCATTTAGAAGATCCTCATCACTCATGGAGATCTTCGAAGCATCAACTCCACTTGGGATCTCGTCTTCGTCAAAGACAACGTTGTGTGGGAACCCAGCATTGTTCTTGAAAACAATCTTCTCTCCAGATGCTACAGAGAGGTTGCTGGGAACGAAGGCCAATGAACCATTATCACCTCCAAGCAAGATCTCGATGGCCATGGCATTAGAGGCAAGCACTGCACTTGCTGCGGTAGTCACAAAAGCCACACCTAGTTCCTTCATTGAAGCTTTGACACTGAACTTTGAGGAGGGTGTGGTTGGTACCTTGAGAATGGCGTTCACTTTGGTTGAAGATGCACTGTTGGTCTTAAGACCGGTGAGAGATGGGATGGTTAGAGCTCCAGAGGTGACACCGGCCATTGCTTAAAGTTTCTGGTATTGAAGGAGATCAACAGATTACGCTAAGAAGAAAAGGTTTAAGTAGAAGCATGTGTGGCTTGAAATTGGAGAAGGATGAATTCGTGGGTTATCTTTTGAGGATTGATATGATTGGTGGTTGGATACTGGTTCATGACGTGTGAGAGATGTGACTTAAGCTTGACAAAGAACCAATGGGGATATCGATACTTTTCGAAGGACCTTGGCACGAAAAGGAAGTATAATTATTCGTAGGGCTTTTAGAGAAACCATGTTCATCGGAAGGTTGTGTTGTTTCTTTTTCTGTAAACCTCAAATCTAGGGAAGTCTAATATTATGAACTCAATTGAATAATGGTTAATGCACGAAAACGAAGTACAATGATTCGTGTAGGGCTTTAGAAAAACCATCTTCACTGGGAAGCTTGTGTTGTTTCTTTTCCTGTAAACCTCAAATCTAAGGAAGTCTAATGTTATGAACTCAATTGAATAATGGTCAATGATTCATATTACGAAATGTGCAGGCACAAGATGCTCAACCCAAAGTACAAAGAAACCTTAAAGTAAATTAAAAGGTTTGAAAACCTAAACATAGTACTGTGTCCTAAAAACCTACTTAAGAAACATATTGCAAAGCAAGAATTGCTCCTTTGTGAACAAAAATGATGGCACCCTAGCAGATGAAATGGTGGTTGTTGATACATAATCAAATAACAAATCGTTGGTATTACCAAATAACTAAATAAAATAAATAGACCTTCGTTCTGATCATATATAGACAAATATATGCGTGTCGAGCTCCCGAAAGCCCCTCGTTAAAAGATACAGCTACCAAAGAACTTCCAGATGTCAAATCCAATTTTCGGTTTTCCTAGGGTGAGAGTAACAACACATCCACCAATCTTTCGCCAACCATACTCAATCTTGCTATCATATGACAAATCTTCCAACAATAGTGACACCACACTATGATGAATCATATATAATCAATGTGTAGTCCTACACTTTCTATAACTAATAACTAATTAAAACATATAGCTAATAAAATAGACTAAAGATAAACCCACACAACAACACGTTCAATTTTCACATAGCATAGTCCAAAATGTCTTATTTGATTCAATTTGTATATAAACATGGCTTCCTGAATTTCACCATAGACCCAATGCCAATCCAATGTATACCAGCTGACCCAGTTCATTACAAATACACCATTGTCAACAGTGCTTAAAGTGAGAAACTATACACAAGGACCATGAAAACTAAATCTTCCAGTAAAAAAGAACAGAATATACACTGAGCCTAAAACCATTTCACCTCATTAGAATCGGAACCCCTTGTTAGTACCCTCTTTATTATCATCACCATCCTCCACATCAAACAACTTGAATCCACCATCCCAATTCGAATCTCTGTAATTGAACTCAGGGCTCACGTAGCAGTTCATATCGTGAAACAGGTTCAAATTATCCACCAGCTTGTGAAACACATTGCATCCGCAACACTGACAAAAAATTGAAAAAGAAAAGGAACAAAATAACAATAAGAAGTTTGTTATAATGGAGCGAAACGGTGTCGTTCAGGAGAGAAGAACAAATTACTTGGACGAAGACAGTGCCGTCAGTGTAGGCGTGAGGATTTATGGCGCGAGTAGTTCTTTGACCACAAACATTGCACGTGAAAGCCACGCGCATCCGCCTCCGTGGCGATTTGGTGAAGAGCGACCATGGAAGAGTCGAGACGTTCTCTGTACTAGACGCGCCCTCAGGTCCGGCAGGCACGGAGGGTCCTTCCATGCCCGAGCCGGTGGTCCAACCTCTCACGGACGCTGCACTCAGAACCAAACCCATCGCCACGTCCTAAACCCCCAAAAACACATCATTAATTACCAATCTACCATCAACTAAATAAACTTCCATTGAAGTTCTCCGTTTACCTTCGAAAGAGTCGGGTTGTTGAAGAAAGGCACGATGCTGGAATCGTTGGAGTCGGATCGGAGATCCGAATCGTTTCCATCTTCTACATCGGAGCAATTCCGTCCAATCAAAGCTCAATTCAAACAAGAGAGGATCGAAGAGAAAGGAAAAAACAAACAGTGAAGGATCTTACTTTTGGAAGAAGTGTTGAATCGGAGGAGTCTGATCGGAGAGTCCTTCCATTTGGGCGAGAAGAAAGAGATCGAAGCAGACGAGGAGGAGACGATTGCAGGGGAAGAGCTCAACGTTTCCATTATCGACGATTTTTATTTTTTACAGAGAAATATCTTGTCCTGCTCCTTTATGGTTCCTTTGGTACCGGTCCTTCGTGTTTTTATTTGATTGACTTGGGCTTTAAGCTTGGTTAATAGGCTTTTAGTAAATATAATTTGGGCTCGTAAAGCCCAACTATGAGAAATTTCTTCTCATTTTGTTTGAAAAGTTAAAAAGGAAATATTACAACACTACATGAGCCCATACGTGCTATACGTGCTAAAGCACATTTATTTAGTACACTAGTACATGATAACCACGATGACCCTAGCCAACCTACGAACTGGAGTAGGCAAGATGTGTCAAAATCGCTGACGTGTTAAACCCGTTGAAGCTTGAACCAGCGGCGGCCGTATAAGCACCCATATTAGGAAACACCAACCAGTCGTTAACCTGAAGGTCCGGTAACAGGTGGTCTTTCATGACGGTATCAAGTGCATCGCACGTAGGCCCAAACACAGTTGAGGAGTAAGCACGAGTTGAAGTGCATGCGAGAGGTTTACACGTCAACGTTGCATGATCGAAGATGATACAGTTCATGGAACCATAAATGCCGTCGTTGATCCAATACTCACGTAGCTCACCTCTCACACGTTTGCCTATGACAGTTGTTGCCAACGTGAAGGCTGATTCGGCGAAGAAACGTCCCGGTTCGGACATTATGGTTAAACCCTGCTCGCTTGGGAAGTAGGCTTCGAGAGCTGATTTGATGGCTATGGCAGCTTCATCGAACTGTAACCCACCGGTGAAACCACCACCGATGTTGAGTATCGTCATCTTAGGCATGCCCATTTTCTCGGTGATCTCGAACACGCTTTTGGCCTCCTCTATAGCGCCTCCGAATGCGGCTGGGCAAGTGGCGGCACTTCCAATGTGGAAGGAAACCCCGGAGAGGGTGAGTTTTGCAACTTGGGCTGCTTTGAGTAAAGGCACAACCTCCTCCGACAAAGCACCGAATTTTGGACCTAACGGGCACCGCGCACCGCTCTCTTCCGATGGTTTGATTCGAAGCAGCAACGCACATTTCGGGTGCCATTTTCGGATCTTTTCAAGCTCGTGTTTTGAGTCGAAAGTGGTGAGGTTTACGCCGACCCTGGCGGCGTACTTGATGTGTGACTCTTGCTTACAAGGGTTGGCGTAGATAATCTGGTCCGGTGAGATTCCAAGAGACAGAACGGTTTCAATCTCCGCCCGGCTTGCACAGTCAAAGTTGGCACCGAGAGCAGCTAACCAGCCGATAAGAGCTGGTTCAGGATTGCACTTAACAGCATAAAATGGTTGAATCATTGGGAGGTTTCGACACCACTTGTCCATTTGCTCCGAGATCACTCCTAAATCGAGCACGTAAAATGGTTCTTTAGCTTCATTTCTCTTCAAAACAACAGATTCAATGAAATCTGTTAAGCCATCTTTTGGCAGAGCCGCGACCCTTCTTCCTCTGACACCTGGTGCACCAATCAGAGCTTGAAGGTTCCTGCTGCTCGAACCCATTAGTAGGCTCATAAGTTTTGTTCAATGAAAAGAACAATAGCTTGAGAGTTCAGGAACCGTTCTTCAATGGCGGTTTATATGGACAGGTAGAAGAAGTCTTTCGTGTGTTTCATGCCTTGGAGAGCCAAAAATTCAAATCAGCGACCGTGTACATACCAACTCTTACTGGTTCCTCTTTGAAACACGCACATTCATGCATAAAAAAGTACGGCCTAAGGACTAGAGTCGGATCTAGTAACAATCACGTGGAATGCAAACACCTGTATTCACCTGCTACCCGCCTATACAATGCAAACAGATAGAATCGCGAAACAGCTTTGTGACAACTTAGAGAGACTAACGCGAGAGTTTGTCTAGGGCTCATCGGGTGAGAAAAAGAAAATGTATCTACCCAATTGGGAAACAGTTTGTCAACCCAAAAAAGTGGAGGTCTAGGAATCAAACGAATTCGATCTACCAACGACACCTTATTGTCTAAATTGGGTTGGGTGTTGAATACACAACCCCAAGCTTTATGAGTTTAGAAGTTAAGAGCTAAATATCGCATTGACCCACATCACATCCCTCAGACAATAGAGCGGGTCGGGGCTTTGAGTCTATGAAAGGGAAAGTCTGTGACTTGGCAGGTAGTTCGCAGCGGACTAAAATGGCAACAAGGAAACGAACAGAAAATCCTATTCTAGACGGATAATTAGGTAAAGGATCGAGGCCCACTTATTCATGTGGCGACTTCCCCAACCTCCGAAAGCGCCCTCTACGCCTCTGTTCCGAACTTTAGGAATGCAAATAACACCTGGAAGTGGAGCTTGATCCAGCAGTACCTCCCTTCCTTAGTTTGTCTGGACATCGCGGAGACCCTCATTAAAGTCGATAGTACAGCGGAAGATACTCCCCAATGAGGACAAACAGCTCATGGACGGTTCACAGTAGCGTCCGCTTATGAATTAATCAAAGGGAGACTCACTGATGAGCATAGTAGCTTATGATATTTAATTTGGAAATGGGCAGGACTCCAGCGCATTCAAGCTTTCCTTTGGTTAATGACCAAAGGCAAACTGATGACTAATCAACAAAGAGTGACCTGTCACATTGCTACGGACAACAGGTGTCACTACTATGGACACGAAGAATCTACCTTTCACGCCATTAGAGATTGTCCGAGAGTTAAAGCCTTTTGGGAAAAACTCCCCCCGTAGATAGTGGATACGGACTTCTATTTACAGGATGAGGTGTGGTAGGTAAAATCTAATCTTACGAAGAACCACCAAGTGCGACAATTCAACTGGATTTCTCTCTTTGAAGTAGCCTGCTGGTTTCTATGGTACTCGCAAAACAAAAGTGTATTTGACTCTGACTTCGTTTGACCGGAAGCAAGAGACAGAGCAGTTCTGGAGTACATAGACTGGATAGAACGAGCTAGGGTAGCGAAAAGTTGTGTGCTTCCAACCCAAGGACTTCCCATGGGCAGGCTAGTTGGGTGGACCAAACCGCCGAGGACTGGGTTAAATTAAACACTGATGGGGCAGTAAAACAAAGCGGAACATCACTACTGTTGGAGGCATACTACGAGACTGACATGGTCAGTGCTCCGACAAGTTTCTACAACGCATTGCAAGAGTAATCCCGCTCATTGCAGAATTCTTGGGAGTCCAATCGAGTCTCACTTTAGCCTGGACACTAGGATATCGACGAGTTATCGTCGAAGTTGACTCTCTTGAAGTTATAAATATTTTGTCTTCATGCAATCTAGTTTTATCTGATAAGCAACGTTTGGTGACAGGTACCCGAACACTACTCCAACGACCTTGGGAGGTACAGCTGCAACATATTCATCGTGAAGGGAACCAATGTGCGGACCACCTAGCCTCAATTGCAGCCCTAGTCAGTCTAGGATTGCATTTTCTCTAGGAGCCCCGATGACAGTTTTGGATTTAATCTACCGGGACAAACAAGGCGTTATGTACCGCCGCAATATGCACTAGCTAGCTTGCATTTGGTTTTTCTAAAGTTTTTCTTTTCCTTTGTATAAAAAAATAATCACGTGGAATGAGAATCAAACTTTTATTTATTTGTTTGGTTATTGATAATAAGCAAAATAGGAACTAAGGTACTGAGTTGTTCGTAGTTTTGCTCTTGCCTCTCATTCTCTCTCTACGAGTGCAAGTTTGGGTCTTGCCGTTAATATGCAAGGGGAGTTCTAGGTACTATTTCTACGTTCTTCTCTCTTAGGTTTTCGATCTAGCTTCATGGAATCAGGGTTGGAAAAGCTTTCTATCCGGGAGAAAGAAGACAACGAGTTCGTTATTTCTCCAGAGGATGTTCAGTCGGAAGAAATTAATTATGAGTTGTGATTGTTGGGTAAACTGGTCGGCGAACGAGTGGTTAATGCGGAGGCACTAGAACGTACATTGTTGAGCTTGTAGCGCCCAATGCGAGGAGAGTATATTAAGCCGATGGGAGCAAACAACCTCTACATTATCTAGTTTTATCATCATTTCGATTTGAAGAAGATGTTAGCTGGAGGTCCGTGGTCATTTAATAAATGTATCCTGCTTGTTCATCAATGGAAGGAAGGTGAGATCCCAGAGAATATCGATTTTATCCACACAGACGCCTGGGTTCAATTTCATGGCCTCCCATTGGGTTTTGCTTCTGAGGCGATAGCAAGAAATATTGGGAACATGATGGGTACTTTTCTGGAGTATGATACGACTAATCGAAGGAGCTCCTGAAATAGTTATATGCGAGTTTGGGTTCGACTAAATGTGGAAGAACCTCTGATGAGAAAGAAGAATATCAGAAAACAGGGAGCTTTTCAGGTAGAGATAACGTTCAGCTACGAACGCCTCCCTCTCGTGTGCTACCTATGTGGCATAATCGGGTATAGTGAAACAAACTGTCTCAAATTACTGGAAAGGCCGGAGGAGGAGCGTGTCCGGGAATGGCCGGAGGAAATTCAGGCAAAAGTGAGAATCCGCAAGGTAAGGAACATGGTGCAGTGGAAACGGGATCCCGGTAACGGAATTGGAGTTGATTTGGGAGCAAAAAATCCGGACCCCGGATTCTCTCCTTCTACAGCTAAGAATCCCCATAGAATAGGGAATAACTTCTCTTTCTATTCCAAAAAGATAACGTTGAAATCCTCTGCAACTTTTAATCCACACGTGGGATACAATCCGCATGAATCCAGTGGCAACAATCCTGATATGGGAGCATCTAGCTCTTTCCCAATTGAGAAAGAAGCCTCGATCATCAATATTGAGGAGAGTAAAAAAAGACCCAAAAAAGTAAATACTAGCACTATTGTCGTAGAAGAAATGAATACTGACGATTTGATTCTCCCCGACTCACCACACCATTTACCAACGGTCGGTCTTGCTCAGCAGACCTGCCGAGAGCCATGAATTATATTGCTTGGAATTGTCGTGGAGTAGGCAACCACTAGACAGTTCGTTCTTTGAAGGATTTAGTTAGAATTAATAAGCCTTGCATTTTATTTTTAAGTGAAACTCTTACGACTTTGGTTAAGATTGAAGAAATAAAAGTTTTATTGAAGTATGATTTTTGTTTTTGTGTTGATCGGCTTGGTCGCAGTGGCGGCCTGGCCATGTTCTGGATGGAAAATGTCTCAGCTACTGTTACTGGTTATTCTAATAATCACATAGACTTAGTCGTCGACGACTTGATAATCCCAAATGGAGACTTACTGGTTTTTATGGTTTCCCAGAGTCAAATAGAAAGTGAGCTAGTTGGGAGTTGCTGCGCTCTCTTTCCCGACTTCACAAGTTACCCTGGGTTTGTTTTGGAGACTTTAATAATTTACTGTCCGTCAACGATAAACTAGGTGGAGTGGATTACCCTAGTTCGTTGGTGGAAGGTTTTCGGCAATGCATCATGGATTGTAATTTGGTGGATGTTCCTTTGATTGGGTTTGGCTACACGTGGGAGAGAGGTTGAGACTTAGGCTCCATCACGTTGGAAAGGTTGGATCGGGAGTTTGTTAGCAAGGACTGGATGGATGTCTTTCCGTTTCACAAACTACATAATTTGGTGTGTCCTAGTTCGGATCACAACCCAATTAAGTTGGAGGCAGCCCGTAGACTTCCCATTAAGAGAGCTCGTCGTTTTAAGTTTGAAAACAAATGGCTTACAGAGGATGGATTTGTCGAGTTTGTTTCTAGTTTCTGGAGGGCCAATGGCGATATGAATATCCTCTACCGATTGAAGGAATGTGGGCTTAGCTTGCTTAACTGGCAGAAGCATCATGCAAATAATTTCTCTGATCGAATAAACATCATTAAGCGGAACATGGAGTCTTCTCGCCAAAACCATCATTTTGCTGTTCTCCGAGTACAGAAAGCTGCATTTAATCGACTCTTAGCATAGGAATATATCTACTGGAAGCAACGTTCGAAGATATTCTGGTTGCAATATGGGGAGGCAAACTCGAAATATTTTTATGCGCAAGCTTCTAAAAGGAAAAGAGTTAATCATATTACCTCGCTCATCGACGACAATGGGCAGCAGGCTATGGAAGATGAGGGAATCGGTAATATTATTCTTGACTATTTCAAGAAACTGTTCGCAGATTCTAGTGATTCGGATTTCGCACACTTTGCAAACATCAATTCGGTGGTTACTCAAGTGGACAATGATCATCTTCTTGCTCCCTTACGGATTGAAGAGTTCAAAACAACAATTTTTGAAATGCATCCGGATAAGGCTCCGGGACCCCACGACATGAATCCAGCGTTTTTCCAGAAGTGTTGGCATGTAGTGGGGTTGGATATTTTTTAAAATTGTCGCAATTGGATGGAGCAAGGGGAGTTTCCGACCACCCTAAACGATACGGTGATAGTCCTGATTCCTAAAAAAGATAAGCCTACATGTATGAAGGACCTTCGACCTATAGCATTGTGCAACGTTC
>JAOTAX010000006.1:774508-792123 GCA_025629825.1 Erythroxylum guanchezii | reverse complement strand
ACTGTTTATTTATAAAAAAAGTTATTTAAAAAAAATTATTTATGAAACACAATTTTAAAAAAGAAAGAAAACTTATTGAAGGTGTCATTTTTTTAATAATTGTATGTTATAAGTATTAATTGATAAAAAATTATAAATTTTTGTTTGTGGGTTAGTTACTTACTGGTACTTAAACAAAAGATTTATTTTCTTCCTAACCTTTTCAAATCTTATTGAATTTATTCACTTTGACATAAAAAAAAAAGGGGATTAGAGATAGTTTTTGGCAATCAATTCAAAATAAGCAATTCATAGTTTTTTTTAAAAGTCGTGACTCGTGAGAGTAGATCGTAGAAAATAATAAAAAGTAATAGATATATTTTTTAATTTTTAATTTATTTTTTTGTCAAATCACTCGATATTCAATGCCACATGAGCAACCGATTAGTCCGGATTCGAGCCAGATAGGACCCTTATAAAATTGCGAAACTCTCCCTCACGAATTTTAAAACGGTTCCATTCCTAAAACTCGAACTCAAGAAGGTGGTTAAATTTCTTTGACTAGCGGTAAAAGGGATAATAAATTTTTTAAAAAAATTGATGGAGAAATAATATAATAAGAGGTCAAATGTAAGTGGTTAAATGTATTTTTGCATAAATTAAATGGACAAAGCAGTGATATAAGCGAAGCAAGCAAAAAGGTAGGGCGTCGTTAGAATCCACGTAGATGCGCGCTTATGGGTGCGCATTGCGCCACTTCTTTTCAACGTTCTTCTTTTCTTAAGCTCCATACTTGTCAGGCATGTCCATCTATATATATATATATATGTTGAGTGAAAACATAGACAAACTCTCAAAAACCGTATGCCTTTAGTTACAAGTATGTTGAAGCTTAACCGCTTCCATTTCCAGTGATCGCCGAGAGTCTTCTCGAAGCATCGTCTTCAAGAACTAAGCAGCAAACGGATTCTTCGTCATGGGAGATACAGAGAGTTGCAGCAGTAGAGCGGTGGATTTTGTTGCGAGTCAGAGTCGAAACCAGAGGCAGAAGATAGAGGTGTACAATGAGGTGCTTTGTCGACTCAAAGAGTCCGATGAAGAAGAAGCAAGCCTTCCTGGCTTCGAAGACGAGCTGTGGGCGCATTTTTATAGACTTCCTACCAGGTAATGTAATATTACCGAAGCTTGAAGTTGAATTGATCGTTGCTTTAAAGAACTTAAGAGAAAGATGTGATGATAAGTCTGTAATTTAATGGAATCTCATGTTTGGTTCCCGAGAAAATTTTAGTAACCGACTCCGTACCTTTCCTGCTTTAATTATTTTTAAATGTCACTTCGTCTAATCAAAACGTACTTAACTTATATTAAGCGTGATTGTCCTTTTCGTATATTAATATTTTATATACTTAAGCAGAGTTCATATTTTTGCAGGTATGCATTAGATGTGAATGCGGAGAGAGCGCAAGATGTGCTAATGCACAAAAAATTACTACAAATGGCACATAGTCCAGCAACGAGGCCGGCAATTGAAGTTCGTGTTGTGCAGGTATGAATGCGATATTCGGTGATTTGATACAGTAATACGCTTTAGGTATCTTGAGTTTTGTTGCTTTCCTTTTGGTTGATGCAATATGCTTATAGATTCTTCTCTATGATTTCTACATAAAATTATTTTTCTACTAAGCTAATGTCGGTTGCTGATGCATTATTCTTCCATTATTTTGCTATTATAATATTGCGCACAACTTGTTGTTTTTTTATAATAATAATTAGAAAAGATATGAGAGAAAAGAAAAGAATGTGTAACTTGTGATTGCTTATAAAACATTTGTTTATCTGGTTTGTTTGCAAGTTTGAATGATCAAGTCCTTGATTTTGAAACATAACTGAATTAGTCATTCTTCACAAGAATAGTTGAACTGCTCTTGAGGCTGAAATTGACAACTTACAAGTTGTGTGTTTGACCAGTTTGGCTTTTCTTTTTTGGTTTCAAGTTATTATTAATAACAGTAATTTATTAAGAGGTCTATGTATCTTTTATCTGGGCATTTCCTTAATCTTTCAAAGATGGTGTGATACAATTTTGCCTTTCTTTAATCACATTGTGATTGTAGCTTCAAAAATCTTGATGGGTTAAATTGTCTGGCCATATCTCTTTTACAGGTTCACTCTGTAATTGACGGAAATTGTAGCGGTTTAGATCACGTAGACTCTCCAAGACAAGTGAATGTTCAAAGTTCTCATTTTTCCAACAAACAGAGGCATAGTTTTGCAATTTCCTTGTGTAGAATTTGATATTTGCTTTAATGAATGATTTTTTAGTTACCTTAGAAAGATTCTTTTCTCCATATCCTACGTTCAGCAGCCATCCACCCCCAGCCTTTGGCTCATTTCCTGATTTTGATCCTACTTATGAAGCTCAAAATTCCATAATTCACGGTCCACTTTACTCTAGGTAATGTTTCTGAAGTGTTCTCTTACAAAATAATTGTGTTGTTTTACATTGGTTGGTGACTTGATGTGATTT
This sequence comes from Erythroxylum guanchezii, assembly GCA_025629825.1. Taxonomy (NCBI): domain Eukaryota; kingdom Viridiplantae; phylum Streptophyta; class Magnoliopsida; order Malpighiales; family Erythroxylaceae; genus Erythroxylum; species Erythroxylum guanchezii. The sequence continues at coordinate 789,617 of JAOTAX010000006.1, read as the reverse complement.
TCATAACTAGTGGCAGTTCAATTTTGTTTACAGGTTCATCAATATCACACTTGCACATAGTAACATGCATTTTCAGATGTTTATAGTGTTCTGTTTGTCCATGATAGACCACCTTGATTATGTGTTTTAGATTGAGAGAGGGAAACGACCACCAAGATCTGTAAAATTTTTTGGATGCATGTTCTTCTTCCTCACATGTCTGGCCTGTGCTTACTTGAGGTTGATCAGTAATGTTTCATTTACTTCCGGAGATCTTTAATAAAATAATTTCACGTATTTGTAGGTTGATGCATGAAATTACAATTTCGACAAAGGATAAGCCAAAACTCCTCAGTGAGGTCTGATTTCATTTTAGTTACTTTTACTGTTTCATCTGCAGGTTCTTTTTAGTTCTTATCAAGTTGTTATTAGCGGGTTTTCAGATTAAACAATGACCGTCCACTTATACAGAACTGTCGTATTAAGAGAGAAAAAGTCTTGATAATAATGAATCAACTTTGATTCCTGTGACGACTTGCAAGGCCTATGTTCTGGGGAAAATAAACTTCATACTTCGAGTGATGAATTGAACATTAAGGTTTACCGCAGTCACACATTGTTACAGTGTAATGTGGTTGTCGTTTCTATTTTTTTTTCTTTTTAGTCGTATGTTTATTCACTTTTATCTGTCCTCAAATACGTGTGTGTATTAAATTTCTGCTTCAAAATTGCAGTTGACTTCTTTGCTATCCGAGATTGAGCTGAACATTCAAGAAGCACATGCTTTTTCCACAATAGATGGGTACTCCTTGGACGTATTTGTTATTGACAATTGGGCATCAGAGGTACTTTACAAATCCATCAAATAACCCTTTGTCCTTTTGAAGGATTCATAGAAATTATCACCATCTGTAGGCCAAGAAAATCTAAAATATGGTTAAGTTCTTGATGTAGTTTCGTATCTATAAATTGTAGGAGACTGAGCAGTTGAGAAATGTGTTGGCAAGAGAGATTCCAAAGATTGAGGTAGCTCCTCTAGTTGTAATTTGTGTTATATAGATGATATATTCATTGACACATCAGCTAAGCCATGGTACATACAAACAGCTGGAAGTATGGTTGTCTAAAAGCCCAGTTTCTACAGCAAATCTACTCAAACTGACATAGTAAATTCTGGCCTATTTTCTAGCAATATTTTATAGTTCTATGTTAATTATCGAAAGATGAATCTCTTCGCAGATAGTTAGCCTTTTAACCTTACATTTGGTTCATCTCTTTATACGTTACAAAATTGAAGTGCAATGCAGAAGTACAGCTCGTCGAAATCTCAAGTCCAACCTGTCATTGAACATCAGCAACCAGGAATCAAGCCTATAACCTCTCATGTGATGATACCTGCTGACCAAATCGATGTATGGGAAATTGACACAAGCCTGTTGAGATATGAAAATAAGATTGCATCTGGATCTTATGGAGATATGTAAAGAGCTCATCCTTTTGACTCGATGTTTTCTTCTGGTTATGAATATTGATGGAATGTTTAAATTATCTGAGTTGCAGGTACAAAGGGACCTTCTGTAGTCAAGATGTAGCTATTAAAGTTCTTAGGACTGAGAATTTAAATGATAAACAGCGGAGGGAATTTGCTCAAGAAGTCTTTATCATGAGGTTGGTAAGATAATTTAATTATGGTATTAGCTTGCTATCTTTGGGTCCATTAATCATATCATATGCTCCCAGTTTCCTCATTTCTTCTTCTTATTCTTCACCTAATTACATTCTTAGTTTAGCATTTTCAGTCCAGGAGTGGTGCTGAAAAAGATTCTCCTCTGTTTGCTAAGGGTTTATATGCTGTTTGTTAAAGATACTTTTATCGTCTAAACACCTCTAAAGAAGAACATTTCATTTACTTACCAAGTCATCCATGATTGCTATGCCAGGAATAGTATCATTGTAGTTGTTGTCATTTGTGATCTCAACCATATCTAGTCGGTAACATGTCTCTAATGTCAGGAGTTTTACCTTCTGTGTCTGTCTTAAGACTTCTTTCAAATTTGTAGGAAAGTTCGGCACAAGAATGTAGTTCAATTTATTGGTGCCTCTACTAGACCTCCAAGCCTGTGTATTGTAACAGGTATAAGTTGCAAGATCGTTTTTATGGTTCCATCTGTTAACTCTATGTCAGTTTATTCTGTAGTTTCTGTACTCCAACCATAAAAAGAACGTAAAGTTTATACTTTTGTATATCTTTCGCAGAATATATGTCTGGCGGAAGCGTGTATGACTTTCTGCATAAGAAAAAGGGCAGATTGGATCTTCCATTCTTCCTGAGAGTGGCAATTGATGTTTCCAAAGGAGTGAATTACTTGCACCAGAATAACATAATACATAGAGACTTGAAAGCTGCCAATCTTTTGATGGATGAAAATGCAGTAAGATAATCTTTTTTCATTTTCTACTTATGTATTGCAGCATTCTTGTTCTTGATTTTTTTAACTTGTTTTCGGCAACGTGCGCTGGTCTTTCTGATGGAAACTTTTCTCCAAATTTGACTCTCTGCACATACTATTTAAAATATCCCAAAAAAGTGTCCAGTCCCAAGAATTCTTAGGAGAATGATATACGTGTCCGATTGAGTTGACTGTATTCCTTGTACAGAATTTTTATTTGCGGTTTCAACTTTCAAGACCGCAAAACTTTACCATTTTAGTTGTGAATCGTTATTCATAAATTTCGAAATTGTGGCCAATAGGTTGTTAAGGTTGCTGATTTTGGTGTTGCTAGAGTGAAAGATCAATCTGGTGTCATGACTGCAGAAACTGGAACTTACCGCTGGATGGCACCAGAGGTTCGTTCTCGAGCATTTGTTCCTGATATTTATCATCTGGTATGCTTTGAAGAAACTGGAGTTGTGGGAGTCTAAAATCCTGACAGTTCTCAATTTTGTGGGGGCATGTACCGATATGATTGTACAAATTTTCATAATGGTTGATTCAGAATATGAAGAATCCCCCACTAATTGTCTTGTCTTTAATATGGTTCTTGTAAATATTGGATTAATGACTGGTAATTGGAAAATGAATTACTTGCTGTGTTTCATACGTTCATATTGAACCACAGATGAAAAACGTGACTTAAAAAGTTAAGTGATGTTAGGTTCTGGTTTGCGAGTTGACGATAAGAATCACTTAAAAAATGTAATTGCACTGAAGCTTAAAAAACTTCAGTATTTGCCCCAGGATTTCTCGTATCTTTGGTTTGGCCTGTATTACAGAAACCATTGGTCGATTAATGACATTATAGTGATGGACTGTTGCTTTCGGGCCCTTAAATGTTTCAGTCTGCTCCCTAACATGTGATTTGATCTTCAACGCATCAAAGGTTATTGAGCACAAGCCGTATGATCATAAGGCAGATGTCTTCAGCTTCGGGATTTTGCTGTGGGAGCTACTTACTGGAAAGGTAATACACTAATATCTAATGAGATGTTTGATTGAAAATACTGTGTAATACTTTTTCCTGTCGCACAGATGCTTCCTTTTAGACAATTGATTTGCCATTTTCTCATTTTCTGACATCTTAAAGTCATAAAAACGATCAGCTGAAAGTTTACACAATTCCGAATGCTTTTCTGACTCATGCCAGCTTCCATACGAACACTTAACTCCATTGCAAGCTGCAGTTGGCGTGGTCCAGCAGGTAATCCCATTCGTATAGCTTTATTGCCTCTTGATGGCATTTTTTGTTTGGTATGTTTCCGTCAAGCACGTGAGTTGATGACTTTTTGTGCATACAATGAGCCCTTTGTTCTCAAGGAGACCCACGGCGGGTCTGGTAGAAATCTTTCTCAGCCGCTAATTTTCTTTCCTTTAATACCATAAGTTGGGTGCACTTCAAATGAAAATAATTTTGGACAGTCTCGAGGCAGGCCATGTCTCATAAAAAGCTCGAGCTGGGACTGAAATCTAATCGGGTTTCGGAAAATTGGGTTTGACCCACGTTTGATAGTTGAATATCCTCAAACTCGAAATCCGGTCCTAATCCTAATTTTATTAGTAAGCGTAAACCCCTAATTTGACCTTATTGAACTTTGCCTCTTGACTTAGTAGAATTGGAAATGTAACGGAATTTTGTTTTACTGACATCCGTTATTGACATGGATTTCAGGGTCTAAGACCTCCAATTCCATTGCATACGCATCCGCAACTGGCAGAATTGCTACAGAGGTGCTGGCACCAAGACCCATTTTTGAGACCTGAACTCTCTGAGGTTTTGCCACTTCTACTGCAACTTGCCAGGATGGTATGGAGAATCTTTTTGAGTTGATCTCATCCCTCTCTCCATGTTGATCTATTTCTCTAACAGTTCATGCTTAGAAAATGTGTGATTTTGAAGTAGGTAGCCGATGAGACGCGGAAGAGAGGTCTGATGGAGGGGTTTCTAACCGCAAGTTGGCAAGGCAGAGGTTGAAATTTAGAGTCCAGTGTATATTTTGTATATAGCAGGAAGGATCCAACATCTTGTTCACGAGTTGCTCCGTTTTAAGTTTTGATTTATACTTTGTTCTGATCCACGTGGTAGCGTGATTTTCTTGATGCCAAAGTTTTTTCTTCGATAACTGCTTGTGGTCTTATTCTTGAAATCATTAGTATCATGTTTACATTATCATCTGACTCCTAAATCATAAAAGTAGAACAATCGGGTCTGACCTGATCCGATTCGAATTTAAATGATCGTATTAAAAAATGGGGTCAAACTCAAACTGAGTTTTGGTTCGGGTAGATGGTCCAGCATTATGGTGGACCGTTCTCAGTGCCAAATTCTCGGGATAAAATGGAAGGGAGGACGTGTGTTTATTAAGAACAAGAGAAAGCAAGGGGTTTAGAAGTCTTGGCTTAATTTCTCAACTGTGGAAGAGCGAAATGGCAAGTCCAGTGGAAGTATATAGAACACCATTTGTCAACAGCAGCCTGTCTCTTCGAGAAGGACGTTAATTTTCAGCTCATTCTTGTCAGCCTCGCCAAAAGGGCACGTAAGAAACCTGCATAACTTCCTCAAGATTCAGGTACTACACACCTATTATTAGTTTTACACTTCCTTTCGCTATATTTCTGATTAAAAAAGATTTGATTCTATCTCTATAGCCTTTTGGTCAAATAACAGCTTTTGAAGATGAAAGCATCTATCTTTTTGGTATACAGTCACTTTCATCCCATTCTTAGCTGTCATACTTGTTTGTCATACATTTTCTAGTATCGGACAATTAACTGTATTTTAAATATATAATTATTAATGCTTCTATTATAAGATTTAAACACTGAAATTTAAAAAATTAATCATTTGTAATTCGATATAATTTGTGTTATTGTCGTGTCTAGAATCTTGATTAATTGGGTGGTTTTAATTAGTGGTACTAGAATCGAATTTAGGGGTGCTGATCTTTTGTGCTGTTTATTGTATTTCAACTCTATGCTATTTAATATCATCTGCAAATTTTACAATAAACTGCGGGCGAAACTAAATGGTACAAAATTGAAACATCATGTAATATACGGAGGATCTCACGCCATTTTCGAGAAGTATGCACACGAAGGAAACAAGACCTTATATGGCACGAACCCATTGGCAAAGGCAAGCAGATATCCGTGGTTGGACGCTGAAGGGCAGAGCTTAGATTTAGACTGTAAATTCGTGGACACTCCAAAACCCCTCAAGCCTATCAATTGGCCCAATTAACAGAACAAACCCATTAATATCAATTATGTTTTAACTTAAAATCCATTTCGCACCATCTTCAATGGAATCGAGTTCCAAGCAAGACGAGGAGATTGAAGGCTACAACAGCAGCAACGTAAAGAAGGCGAAATTGCAGTCAACACTCTCAGCTCTACTCAACGATCCCATTCTCTCCGATGTACCGAAGAAACCAACTTTGTCGGACGTTGACACTCTCATCAGCCTTGAATTGGGCAGTGCGATGCGAGTCTCCGTCCTCAAGCTAGATGGCACCGAGTTTGGTATCTGTTTAGCTCTTTGTCGTCTCTTATTGACATTCTGTCGAATATGTATCGTGCAACTCTTGAGTTGTTTTAATTCTCGTTTAATTCTTGGGTTTTTGGTGAAGATGTGGCGGTGATGAACACAGCAACGGTTGAAGATCTGAAGCTGGCAATCACGAAGAAAGTGAACGAAATGGAGCAATCTAAGATGGGCCATCGTCATATTTCGTGGTAAGTTCAATTTCGTTGAGAAAAGTGCCAAGCAAGAGGATTTATTGGAAAGTGGTAATTGTTCTTAATCGGTAAAAGTTACACTGGTTTACAGGAAACATGTGTGGGCCAATTTTGCCTTGTCACATAATAATCAAAAACTCCTTGATGACAACTCTGTTCTTCAGGATTTTGGCATACGCAACCATTCTCGGGTACGAGTTCTAGTGAAGATATATGTATACAGATACATCTATTATTTGGATTTCAAAATAGAACAAGGCTTTTTCCCCGGAACATCGTCGTTTAGTTAGGAGTATTAGTTTGTTGATTCACTTGATGCGCGTGCAGGTGCAGTTTATTCACCATGTCGTGTCAAAGAGTTCAGGAAAACATTCTAAACGCAGGAAACATCGATTCTTCCACGGCCTTAACAAGCAATATTGAATTCTGCATGCTTGTTTATGTCTTGGAAATTTGACAGCAACATGTGTAGAAGTGAATCAGACATTAGACATCTGAGGATCAGGACGTCTGTGCTTGACGTAAGATTTCACGCATGTTTCTTGATAATTACTTGTGTACTATATTCAATTCACCTCCATGCATAACTCATATATGGATTTGATTTAATATCAGACAATCAGAATTCTATCATTATCAAAATGTGTTACAACTTTTTATTTATCAACAGGATGCTTTTATTTTATACATTAATGATCAATATGGTATTACTGCATTTGGCAGGCTGAAAAGGGAAATGAAATCGATTGCATTTGATGTAATCTTACCCTTCTTGTATCTACGTATTGGACATAACAATATATTGTTCTTATCTCATGTATTCCTTAACAATAATAGTGTTTGTATCTTCATTTGGCAAGTCTTTATAACGAAGTAGGAACTTGGCCTTTACTGCAGGAGTGAGCTATTGATCACAGATGATTGATGACACGGCCATCGGCCTACAGGTTCTTTGGTTACATAGTTATGAAAATGGAGTAGTCATATGGGTTAGAGTAGGGTCATAAGACATCTATGGATGTATTAGACATGCTCATCAGCGTTCCTTATGTACATGCTAGACATAGGAGTTGCCGACCACTGCATAATACCTAACTTCTACAGCTTTAATGGTTGCTTCTTCCAATTTCCATGTTCTGACGCAGCTTCTGTCTCTCTTTATATTCTTTCAATTCTCTCTTGTACCTTTCTTTGTCTTTCAATCCAATATTCTGGTAAACCTGACAAGCAAAATAACAAAGTGATCCCTTAGTTATGCCACATGCAATCAATAACAACCAAGGAAGATGAACAAGTTCGTGTTCTATGTGCTGTAATACCATTCTCTCTTCTGCACTTAGATTGCTCCATGACTGGCCAATCATCTTTGTAAACTCTCTTTCTCTATTAGGATATAGAGATTTTAGTTTGTAGTGCTTTTCAGCAAAGAAGAAATTGTAACCACTGCGGTTGGGTTTTGGGTAGCTAGGGTCACCGGCTCTTCTGCTCCTCCTCCTCCTCATCGAATGGCGACTTCTACGACTCTGAGTGTATGGAATAAGGGCATTACTGTTTTCAGGGACAAAAGTTGATGGCTCAGAGTGGTCCGGATGGTAAAGCACTCCTCTAAGAACCTCTGAACCCAGTTTCACAGACACTATATAACCGCAATCAAATTTTCCCTCAATTGTTCCAACAGCTGAAAGATGAGAAGACCCTGCAGAAATGATCAGGATGGTTAAATTTAGCAGGAAGCTTAAGAAAAACAGTTATGGTATTATGTTAAGCTGTGGAAAACTGGTTTAACAAGCATGCTCTTCATAGTTCATAGTTATCACTTTTCTTATCTATATGGATGGAACCTGCAGTCACTACCCTTCTGATGCATAATACTACTGTTGGCTACACGTAATCATCAATAAATTATGCATCTTTTAGTAAATAATTTGATTCATTAGGCATTCCGTGATGCCTTAGAGAAATAACTTGTCAAAAGCTATTTATGTAACATCAAAGTACTGATAACATTTCACAGCTAAAGAGGATATGAGGTTGGATTAATCTTGACCACAAGAGAAACAAATCCAAGGGGTAGACAGAAACATCAGAGGATAAAGGTTTCACACTTACGAAACTTCATATGATAATGGCAGTGACCTTAGCCACATACTCAGCTTGTAAGATAAATGTAGTGGGACCACATGAGAGTATTTCTGAAATCACTATAGTATCCATGGCCTTATAAGACAGAAAGCTTCCCAACTAACTAGGCACCTTATATCCTGGAATTTAAATATACTTGGATGATTATACAAGTTGGAAGATCAATACATTTGTGGTGTGTGTTTGATATTCCATTTATCCTCCGAAATTTTCCTATATATTCAAAACTCACCTTCGCTTGGTGGATCAGGACTGTCACTTGCAGGTTTTGGAGAATATTCCACAATAGCCAGTTCAGATCTGAATGGAGAAGTGTTGGTAGGAGAAAGTAGAGCTGTGAAGCAGCAACAGGATTAGTAAAAAAGAAATAGAGGAAAACAGAGGATGAGTTAATTAGGGACAGAGCATCCATAAATAGGCCAACAAAGAGAGAGACAGAGATAGAAGTCAGGGTGGGGCAAGCAAGTGAAGCCAAATCATAAAAAAATGAAAAGCAAAATCAGAGTTACCTGTTGGACTACACAGTGGACCCTGAATCTTAAAGAAATGAACTCGCTCATAGTGAAACAGAAGACTAAAGTAATGCTTTCTCAATACAAAAGAAGCACTTGTTGTAGTTGGAGAGAACCTGAAGACAGAACCTACTTCCCTCCATTTCTTCTCTGCAACAACCTAAACCGAGAGATTCAGGTTTTTCCTCCATTAAAGCTCTGAACTTTCACTAACTCGTAAAGCAAGTTACATGTGTGTAAAAAGACTCGAACCTTTTCATATCCACCTCTTTTTGTAGCTTCCACATATAGAACATGCAAATCCAGTTCTTTCCCTCCGATCACAGGTATCCTTCAGTACCAAAAAAACAAATAACACATGAAAAGAAGAAAACAACCAAAACCCTCTTCTCCAATCCCAAGAGGAAGTGTGTTTTTGAAGAGCAGAGTGGAAATAAAGCTTACATGAACTTGGTCCCCATTACAAAATGGAACCTCCTAAGAGTGTCCCAGAAAATAATGGGGTCCTTGGCAATAACTTCATGAGAAGCAAGAGGAGCAGGATAACACTTTTCAGTCACACCATCCTTATCATCTCTTTTAGCCGTCGCCGGTGACATTTTCTCGCCGGAAAAAGGTTAAGCAGGAACGAAATATGAAGAGTTGATTTTTGGAGAAAGAACAGTAATGATGGTAATAAAGAGAAGATGATTCGACTATATGAGAGTAATTAAAAGTGACTCTTTTTCCTCTATCTTAATGAGTCTTCTGAAATTAAAAGAATAGACGTGACGCGTGGAAGGTAACGGTTATGCAGCAGAACAAATTGGCTTTTTCTGGGATTTTGAATGGCCAATCCATTATCACAAATCCTTTAAGCCCTTATTTATTTCACAGACATAGAAGCTATGTTCATTATTATTACACACTACTTGTTAACTTTTCTCAGCCTCTGGACTCTCTCCTCATTTCTCAATCTCTTTGTCTCTATCTCTTTATCTCTCTTCCCTGTAGTGTCATTCGGAGACTGACATCTTCTCTGCAAAACTGTGAAAGCTTTGATTTGGGCATCTTTTATTTTTATTTCTTGTTATTAGTCTATTCCTTTTTCTCACAGAAACGTTGACATGCACGTCCCTAGCTAGTTTGGTTATGGCTTCTTGGTCTTGGTCAGTTAGAATCTGACCATATCTTAGCGTACATCTGTAGAAAGATATAGCCTTTCTGGACCAGCGAGTGTATCGACTATCGAGTGCATGAAGAGGTCGGGTCAGGTGGGTACAGACTACATGCTTTGATTCATTAAAAGAAAAAAAAGAAAAGAAAACCCCCCTTTTAAGGGTAAGTGGATGACATGCTTGATTCATTTTTAAAAAAGAGAAAAAAAAACTTTTAAGGGTAAGTGAGTTTCAATCTAATTCAGAATAATAAAATTGATCCAATCCAAAATTATATTTAAATTAATTAACTTGGAGTAAAATTATTCTTTTGTAACTTTAAGGTTACAAGTTTAAATTACAAGAACAATCTCTTCGTAAAAGTATAAATGAAATATTATATATATTATATCTCTTTTCGATTTTTACAAAACGGAAAATTTTGTGTACGGAATATATTAATTTTTATTTTAAGTAGATTTGATTCAAAATAAATATTTTAATCAATGTGTTCTAAATAATGTAATTTTGATGTTTAAAATCTATTTTTGTAAAGAAAATTTTGTGTACGGAATATGTTAATTTTTATTTTAAGTGGATTTGATTAAAAAATAAATATTTTAATCAATGTGATCTAAATAAAGTAATTTCGATGTTTAAAATCCATTTTGGCTTTACAAATAACAAGTTTGATTGGCCGGTTAATCCTTTTTTTTTTTTTGAAATTGACCGGTTAATACTTGACACACAATGTAGTATGAATTGTGATATGGAAAGTGATAGGCTATGCTCCTAAGCTCTCGCAGCCACATCTTAGTGTACGGTTTTCCATATAAAACCAACTCCAAATTGGTAATGGAGAGAGGAAAAAGGATAGAGTATGACAGTTTTGGTAGGCCTTTGGTAGTGTGTGTTGTGTTGACCGAAAAGGGATTTTGATCTAAAGGCCCGGGTTAGTGTAATTAGTTGATAAGTACTTTTGCCCATTTGGTCCGACCTATTTTCATTTTTGTAATTCATCATTTTAATGGTACGGTATTATTAACTACATTTAGTTTACAGTTTGGATTAAAGTTTTTAAAAGGAATACCAAGCTTAGATATTTTGATTGGTATGGATATATACAGTACAGTGTCACCTTTGCATATCCTACCCGTAGGTCTTAGGTATCGATCATTATTCAATCCATACACTGAAATTAAAAATATGTTTAAACTAACTCAGGTTCCTACACAATATATTGCGCACTACAAGATATTCTTCTTCATACATTGATACAGAGATAACAATCTTGGCATCTTCGTCTTCTTGAGATTGCTCCTCAATTAATTCCTCAAAAATCGTTTGCATAATGAATTGGTAGAATAGATTTAAGCTGTTTCAACAACTTGAGAACTTTCCTCTTTTTGTGAAAACATTTATTTGTAAAGTGTCCATGTTGTCCACTGAGAAAACATCGAGTCGGCTTATATCAATGTGAGGACTTTTTGAAGAACCGAACAAATCTTCTTTTTATACTGCAGACGATCAAGATCTAGACGATTCTAGCTCTTGTACAGGTCTAATGATAGAAACAATTTAGACTTAAATCTCTACGAGAGATGTTGAAGTAGCCTACATGTAAATCTACTTACAAAGCTAAGCCAGAAGTTCCTGTTATAACTCCAACTCCTATATCCTGTATGATGGCAAAGCCATACGAGGAAGACTGTTTTTTTTATTAACCAGGAGTATTGACAATTCACAGCGGGTTGTCTATAACCCTTTACATCTAAGCCACAGGAATTATTTCACAAAGAATTATGCCAAGTAGTGCTCCAACTGAAGTAACTTGAATGTCCTGAAGGCGTTGATTTTTTAGTCCGACTTGACTTGAACCTAAACAGTGTTGATATTTCAAGCTCAAGTCTAAGATCGATTAGGTTTAAGTACCCTAAAATTCAGTCGAGTTCGATTAAATTTATTATTTTTAAAAATTGAAACGATGCAAAACTTGGTTGGGTCTAATTAAATTATTTTAAAAATAAAATGATATCGTTTTATTTACAAATTTTAGACTTTAAATCGGACAGCCTGAGCTTGATCTGAAATTCGAAAGTTTAGTTAGCAAACTTAAATAAAATATTAAACCTCAAACTTAATTATTTACAATTTTGACTTTTATTGACATTTGAATTTATTTAAAATTCAATTAATCTGGCTTAAATTTGGTAAAAATTAAAAATTTTGAAAAAAATCAAAATTCGATGTCCTTCAATTTGGACTTATGTTTTCTTTAAAAAGATTGGGCAAGACCCAAGTTTTACTAGCACCCAAGTTCAGCCCATTGCTATGTCTTCTTAAGTTATTAGTTTATGAAGATTTGTTCACTCGATGGGTTTCTGACTTTGAAAGATGGGATTTGAAGGTTATAATGTTAGCTTCTTCAATCTACTGTCTTTTACACAAACTTGCGTTTGCTCTTCCTTCATCTTCTTCCCTTCAGTTTCACACTTTCTCAACTATAGACTCATTGGTTTCCACTTTAATCTGTTCTTTAATCTCCTGCAATTCCGTCTCTTATTGCCGAGCACTTCATTGCCAGATCATAAAATCAGTGAGTTATAAACATGGCTTCATTGGCGATCAACTGGTGTCGGGTTATGTTAGATTGGGTTGTCAAAACGATGCTCAGAACCTGTTCGATGAATTGCCTGATAAAGATATTGTGTCCTGGAATTCATTGGTTTCTGTGTTTTCTCGCAAACGGGATTTTGTTAGTTGTTTGAATGCTTTCTCAAGGATGAGGTTTGAGTTTAGGATGAAACCCAACGAAGTTACGGTTTTACCTGTAATTTCAGCTTGTACAGACGAGGGAGCTCTTAATGTTGGCAAATGCGTTCATGGGTTTGCAATGAAATCGAGTTTGGTTTTGGAGGTTAAAGTTGCGAATGCTCTGATAAACTTCTATGGGAAATCTGGACTTTTTGATGCTGCTTATCAGTTGTTTGAAGAAATGCCGATTCAGAGCTCTGTATCGTGGAATTCAATTATTGCAGTTTGTGTTCGCATGGGATTAGCTGAGAGAGGGTTTGGAATTTATGTAATGATGAGAAGAGCTGGAATTGTTTCTGATCAAGCAACTTTAGTAACGTTACTTCAAGCTTGCGAAGTTGTAGGATCAAGGAAAATGACAGAGGTAGTTCATGGTTACATCATTAGCTCTGGTCTTAATCTGAACTTAACTATAGGGACTTCTGTGTTGAACTTGTATGCCAAATCTGGTTTATTGAATGCTTCACGGAAGATTTTTGAAGAGATGACAAATCCAGATGCAGTAGCATGGACCGTGATGCTTGGAGGTTTTGCTCTTCATGGATGTGGAAGAGAAGCAATAAATCATTTTGAACTTATGGTTGGAGTAGGAATGGTGCCTGATCATGTAACCTTCACTCACTTATTAAGTGCCTGTAGCCATTCAGGCCTTGTGAAGGAGGGACAATTCTACTTCAGGATTATGTCTCAATTTCATGGAATTGAGCCAATAATGGATCATTATGCTTGTATGGTTGATCTTTTGGGTCGAGCCGGACTTTTGAGTGATGCTGATAACCTTATAAAAAGCATGCCAATGGAGCCAAATTCTGCAGTTTGGGGAGCTCTTCTTGGTGCTTGTAGGGTTTATGGTAACATTGAACTTGGGATTGAAGTTGCAGAGAAAATGTTTGTTTTGGAGCCATCAGATTCAAGAAACTATATAATCTTGTCGAACATGTACTCTGCTGCTGGACAATGGAAGGATGCTTCAAAAATGAGAGCTTTAATGAAGGAAAGAAACTTGACAAGAAATAAAGGGTGCAGTTTTATTGAGCATGAGAACCGAATTCATAAATTTGTTGCAGGTGATCAATCACATCCCATGGCAGATCAGATATACAGGAAGCTGGAAGAACTTGTTATGAAAGTTCAGGAAGCTGGGCACGCTTCAAAAACAGAATTTGTTCTTCATGATGTTGATGAGGAAGTGAAACAGGATTTAATTAATAAGCACAGTGAGAAGCTAGCTATTGCATTTGGAGTTTTGGTGACTAATCCTGAGATGCCATTAATCATAACCAAGAACCTTAGGATATGTGATGACTGTCATGCTGTAGCAAAGCTGATCTCACTGATTGAGAAGCGTGCTATCATAATTCGAGACACGAGACGATTTCATCATTTTACCAGCGGGTTGTGTTCATGTGGTGACTACTGGTAGACATTTTGAGTTGAGTCGAACTCAAATTCAACCCATAAAGTTTGAATTAATCAAATTTTAAGTTAAATCCAGTTTAAACTAAAATGTTCAACATTTTTCCGCCGAAAACTCAAAAGAATCTGACTTTAAGTGCCCATTATTATAATTTGAGACAAGATGAGCTCGGAACTCAGCTCATCCCAATCCGAAGTTGACAGGCCAAGCTCGACTCAACCTGCAGCCCAACAAAACATGGACGAAATGATATCATTTTGAATTTTGAAAATAAAAATAAAAAAGTCAATCCAGTCTTGCCAGCCACCCTAGCCCCATATCTAAGGTAGATAGGCAAGATCATCCTTAATTTTAAACTTAATTTTTTCAATAAAACATAAATACTTGGAACTGATTTTTTTGGACTCTTTTGGACTCGGACGTTGATCTTACATCAATACTGGGCCATTGTGGTATCGGCTCAGCCTAATAAACTGATAGTTTGGTTTCTTCTTTTTGCTGCAACTGAATTGGCAGAGTTCAGTTTGTACTTTCTTTGGTGGATTCGTTTCTTTAGTAATACGACAGTCAAGATTCTTATCTGATGATGTCAGTAAGTGTAAATGCAACTTCCAACAAACACATGATTGCTTTGGTAGTGATGACCCATTCTAAGGAAGGACACCCATGGAATTACCCATCGTATATAGTTAATGATTGAATCTGGTTCGTTTCCATCCGATATCTAAAAAGTATAAATTAATTTTAATATTATTTTTAAAAATTATAAAAATAATATTATTTATTTTTAAAATAAAGATTAAAACGATATTATTTTATAATCATGGAAAATAGGACTTTCAAGTTATTATCAACTTCATTTTGTTACCTTTGGGA
>JAOTAX010000006.1:753648-764533 GCA_025629825.1 Erythroxylum guanchezii | reverse complement strand
TTTAAAAATTATTATTTATAAACTAATATTTATTTTATATATTTTTAATTATTAAATCAAAATTTATATATTTTAAAGTCTTAGAGTTGAGAGAGAAGGAAGTGTTAAATTGTCTAATGTATGTTTTAGATTAAATTCCTAAGGAAAATAATCTGAATACCAAGTGGATGTTGGGATTTAGATTCCAAAGAAAGTGTCACTATTTTCGCTAAATTAGGAAAGTTTTTACTTTCCTAACTACCTAAAAAAACGAACCAAACGTAATAATTTAAATTTTAGGAAAAAGATTACTTTCCCTAACAACAATCCGTGCCAACCAAACAGGGCCTTATAGTCATGTATTTATTAATTGATGTCACGAGTGTCGATACAGCAACGGAGGACATTTTTTTTAAAATTACGCCAACCGTATACTCCGTACTAAAAAAACCCTATATGATAGGTTCAATCGAGAGAGTGTGAGTTGAAAGATTCGAACAAAAGACCTTTTAACCCTACGCCTTACTCCACCAACTTTGCCCTATGGAGGACTTTGCTCATATGAAAGGAAGTTCAAAGACCCTCCGAGCAAGTTGTGAAACAGAGACATGTTCTTTTCTGGGTTTAACCGCTTCAAGAATCTAACAATGGCGGATTTCTCCGATGACCTATTCCTTAGCATTCCACTACCGAAGTCTTTTCATGGAAACAACCTCTTCAGACACATGGAAAACCAATATACATAGGAGGAACATCGAACAAGGGTTGGCACATGATGCTTGAAGAGACCTCGGAGATCACTCTTTTGAACATTAACACTGGAGTCAAAATTCAACTTCCAGAAATCTCAGAACAGAACTCCTTCACCCGATCGAAAGTGCAGAATGAAATTGTTCATAAAGCTGTACTATCTTCGCAACCGGCCACCGACACGGACGACTGGACTGCTATGGTTATTTACGGAGACTCGAAAGAATTGGCATACTATAAAGCAGGTGGTGAAACATGGACTTTACCACAAGAAGCTGGAACAATGTACGATGATGTTGTGCTCCATGAAGGAAAGTTCTTCGCTGTTGATGAGTTTGGGAAAGTGGTAGTCTGTGAGGTGAAATCCTCGCATACTGTAACTTTAGTGACAGAAAGATGGTTCTTTTGGGGACAAAAGTTGTATATTGCGACCATGGAAGAGAGAATTTGTCTTGTTGTTTGATGTATTGGAGATGGGTCCGATTTCGACAGGGAAACCCGTGATTTTAAGGTATGTATGTTGGTTCATAAGCATATAAAGGCGAATCAATAGGACACTTGAAAAATTGGTGATACTTGCAGGACGTTACCACTGTGTAGCTCTACCACCTTACAGCATTAATGGATTGAAGGAAAATTGCATC
This sequence comes from Erythroxylum guanchezii, assembly GCA_025629825.1. NCBI lineage: Eukaryota > Viridiplantae > Streptophyta > Magnoliopsida > Malpighiales > Erythroxylaceae > Erythroxylum > Erythroxylum guanchezii. The sequence goes on along the minus strand of JAOTAX010000006.1, from coordinate 763,160 downwards.
TACTTCAAGGATGATCACCTTCACAACTTGAAAGGCAGTGTTCTTCGTGACGAGGATGGTTTTCTTTGCTTTAGCTTGAAAGATGACACCATCAACGAATTGCAGGATCCTCGATATGCCCTGCTCTATGCTTGGCAACGTAAAATAGTCTGTTGAAACAAGTTTTTATCTTTGCCTTTTCTTAGGTACCTGACAATCAAAATAAGGTTTATTTGATTGGATTTGATAACAATTCTGCCAATAGTTGTATGCTTAGCATAAAATATATTACTGGGAAAACAATTCAGATATCGATAATTGCTTCGTCGAATTCAGCTCGTGATAGTTCAAGCAAGTACAATGTTTGCCAAACTGACCAGAACAACAACACAGGGTCAACATTACCACAACTGTTGTTTACGAGATCGCATTCTCTTCGGCGTCACCATTTTCTAAGCCATTCGTGGTGGTTACTAGCAAATCAGGATAGTTTCGATGATTAAGAGAGTGCAACCACAAGGCAACTATTCCTTCCTTATGTTCTGTTGAAGCAATGTGAGAGTATATATGCCTTATCTTGAATTCCTCTGCCTCTTTTGCATAATCTTTCATTGAAAGTTCTTCATGACTATCCTTCCATTTTTTATTATATGATGCAAAAAGGCACTCGTCCAAGTACAGTCCGACCTCTGGAGCAGTAGGCACATTTATGTTAACGTCCCTACAAGTTTATAAACCACAAAGATTAAGATTAGGCTAACAAATTTTGATCACAGAACACAAAGTATTGAAAGAACATAGTGGCATGTTCTTACTTTTGAAAGGCAGTTTCTAATATCGATTCAGGTGCACAATTCCTCATAATTGCCACAGCAAGTCCTATCATCTTACGAATTTGATGAAGCATGAAGCTCTGCCCTACAACCTCACACTTCACAAACTCAATACCTTCGACGTTAATCGTAGTGTTTGCATCAAACGAAATGATGTATCGACGAGCAGATGGATCTTCAGCCTTGGTTCGGGTGGTAAAGTTATGGAAGTTATGACTCCCCACATAAAACTTCAATATCCTATTGAACCTCTCCTTCTCGTCCTCTCCGTAACTGAATCCATTCCGTTTCTCTTCCTCGTTAATTTTCTCACCATCAAATTTCTTCAAATTCTCTGCAGAATCTGATTCTTTCTTATGATGATCAGAGCTATCCACGCTCACTATAGAAACCTCTTCTCTACTGTGACTTTCTGTATCAGATTGCAATACTGAAGATTTTGTTTCAATCCCATCATGTTCAGAGCCCTCAGATTCCCTTATAGATTCACTATTCAAATTATCACTAATAACATCCTCTGTAACACACGCATCTCCATCGTTCGACGAAATGTCTACTGATTTCAGCTCGAAACTACGCTTACCTACTGCTCCAACAACTTTACGTCCTCTTTCCGAACACTCCAAGCACTTGACAAGCTCCTTACCAGACCCCAAACTAGCGAGAACACTCTCTCTGTCACGATGCGAGCAAGGATCAAGAGCAAAAACAGGAAGCAAATACACATACCTCCTTCGGTCGCAGAACTTCTTAGCGTTATACGACCCAGTCACGCGCTTGTACCCAAATATCCTAATTTGATAGGGTAAGAACGAATTCAACCGCTCCACGAGTCCGGGAGGGTCGATGTAGAACCGACCCGAAACGACCTGACCCACGGCACTAACCCCTTTATCAGTTCGAGCAGAGCGAGCCCAGTCATAACGTTTGGGGTTGCCGCGGTCCTGCTCCGGCACGGCGCTGGAGTGAAAGAGGGCCTCTTCGAGGTCGCCTTCAATGGTTTTGGCGCCAGGGTTCTTTTGCATTCCTTGGTAACCAACGCCGCAGTACGCGAAGAAAATGGCGATCTTGCGGCGTTTGTATCTCTGTTTCTTGGTGGTGCTGGTCGGGTCGCAAGGCTCCTCGTCGGACGTTGTCGTGGACATTTTGGGTCTTTTGATGTCTGGTTCTTGTTGGGTTGGTGGGGTTTTCTCTCCTGGGGTTTCCATTTTCAATGGCGTGAACAGAGGAATGACCCCATCAAGGTTCTGAGCTTTCTGGGTCTATCGTGATTTGTCGTGATTTGGGTGTAACCTCCGATACAACCCTAGAAAAACAGTTCACGAGTGTGAGTGTGCGAGTTTGGGTTTTCATTTTAGGACCAAAAGGCTTGGGCTTTGTTTACACCGAAGGGCCTAATAAAAGATTTTCTTGAACCAAAAATGCTTCCATAGATTGACAGTAGGACGAGTCCGGAGTCAGGACATGCACGTCAGGTCGCCTATTGGAATTCTTCAGGACCAGTCAAGATCTCAACTCCACCGTCGTCGTCGTCGTCCTGGTAGAAAAGTAATGTTTTAAATAGCATTCAAAAAATTAAATAGATATAATAAAAAACTTGAAAAGTCAGTAACTATCATAAAATTAATATATAATAAAATAAAAATAAATTCAAGAAATAAATTATCTTTATTTATCAAGAAGTTGAAACTTAATTAAAGAGGAGGCTTTTAATAAAAATTAACTATTTTATTGTGTTTTGTAAAATTAGTTAATTTACAAAAGTTGAGAGAGAACATTAGAATAATTGATAAAAGTTGCTCCTTTATGACCTGTACATAAAGTGTGTTTTGACAAAAATTGATTAATTTTTAATAAAAATAATTATTAAAAAATTAACTATTTTATTGTGTTTTATAAAAATTAGTTAATTTACAAAAATTGAAGGGGAGCTTTGGAGTATTTCATAAAAGTTGCTCCTTTGTGACCTATGCACAAAGTGCGGTTTGACAAAAATAAATGGACCAATTAATAAATTGATTAATTTTTAATAAAATAATTATTAAGAAAAATTAAGTCTAAAAATTGAATCTTTAAAAAAGTTAGAAGTGAATGAACTGAATTTGCTCAATTTTTTGATTTTAATAATTGTAAAAAGTGTTAGGAATATCTCCTGAATCTCTGAAGGATTCTATTTGACCTCAATTAAAAGTTCAGTTTTGATGAGAATTGTTTACGAATTTCTCTAAATTATCCAAGTAAAAAGATATTTACATGGGAGGGAAAGTGTTGAAAATACTCACATGTGAATGTTTTATATTAGAGAAAGAGAAAAAAGAAGACTAACATATAAGTTTAACAAACTGTTTCACCTATTACCAATTAATTTTAGATTAAAATTTCACTTGAATTCACATATGATCTAGCTTTTTGTCTTGTGTGAGCACGCAAGTCATTTGCAAATTTAACAAAAAAGTCTTTATGAGATTTTTGAGGTATGAATCTCCTTCGACATTGGAAATGTTTTAATTAAAAAGCATAACTTTAATTTAAGTTTTGGAAAGCGTGGATCATTTTGACGCAACCAGAAACAAGAAAAGATTTTGGGTGAAGAGCAAAGCAGGACTGGACAGCACAAAACGACGATACTCAGTTAACGCAGATTGGTAATAATGGAAGTCACTAGCACTACGCTACACAGTATCACATACATGACTTGCATGAGACATATGTGCATTAACATGAAAAAGTGATACTGTGATAGTGAGTGAGCACATGAAAGTTGAGCTGGAAAGGTGCTTCCTTCTTCTCTTCTCTCTATCACATCATAACCAAAACCCAACCGTCGTCGTCGCTATCATCATTTATTCTTTGAAACTTTCAGCAAATAGACATCTTCTCCCCATATCCTGCCTCATCTCTCACCAATTACGAGACATGACATGTTTGTCTCGATACAATCTTTTAGCGGGTGTTTTATAGCCGAAGGAATGATTCAATAGCTATGAAAAAAAGAAGTGATGGTTGGTTATATGTAGGGATGGCAGTCGGTTTTTTATTCCATTAATATCTGTACTATCTGAAAAAAAAAAGGATGGGTTAAAAGATAGATTTTAAATGAATATTAAAAAATAAATTTGAATATAAATCTAGTGATAATCCGAACAAATAGATACTTATATCCTACCCACTTTTTATCAACTGTAATTTTCTATTTTTTCTTAAATATTTATAATTAAATATAATAAAATATTAATATTTTATGAAAAAAACAGCTTTAAAATCTTCACTTTACTACTCAGTCTTCACATTTTTCATCATATTTTATTTTCTTATAGGATGATAATAATGCAAATGATATGGAGATGGAGTTTTGAATGTTGTGGAGTTCACGCAAAGACAAGTTGAAGTTTTGAATATTTCAATCTTTGTTCCAGTTCTTAATTGTGAAAAATATATGTTGTCTTTGTAATAGACATAATGACTTTTATTATTCCAATTTTATTATTTTTTTAAGACATACAAATCAAAATTTAGAATTATTATTATGAAAGTAATTTTGATTTAGAGTGTTCGCATAAACAGGGGCGGATCTACAATAGGGGTAAGTGGGGGCACTTGCCCCCACTGCTCCTAATAAATTTCCTATTAAAAAAACTATTATTTTAAGTTTTGCCGCCATAAAAAAATAAAATTTTACTCCCATTAAAATTTTGCTCCCATTAAAAATAAATTTTTTTCCTGCTAAAATTTTGCCCCACTCAAAAAAATTTCTGGATCTATCCCTACGCATAAATATGATCTTTATATTTTATATTTAGATGTTACATTTTTATGTGCTATACAATTCGATAGATATTCAAAAACCCGAACAATCCAATGAATTTAGATATGGATAGTAAATTGTAAAAATCGATAAATATGAATATGAATATGAATATAGGTTGAGTCATAAAAAATAGATATGAATATGGGTAGAGCAATACCCAAACCGAACCCTACTCATTGTCATCCCTAATTATATGTTATTATGATATGGATAATATTATAATTTTTAATTTTTAGTTATTGCTTTATATCATTCAATTAGAAATGTCAAACATATTTTAGTGTTATTTTCGTTATTTTTTAAATCTTTTTTATAATTTAATTTAATTAATTAATTATAGTTAATTAAATAATATTACAATATAATTAATTAATTAATTATAACATAATTAATTAAGATTTAATTAATTATATATTTTCTTTTTAGTAATTAAATATAATTAATTAAAATATATTAAATTTTGATGTAAAAATAAAATTTAGCAAACTTTTATTTTTCAATATTTTTAGCACACCAACCATTATCAATGTTAATAGTAATCATTCTTTTGGTTTATCATAACATCATAATTATAATGATCATATTCATTCTCATTCATTTTTTCATTAACCAATTTGAACCAAGCCTTCTCTTAGACAAATATACAAATATAGATATTTTAGGCATTTTATTATCATGAGTGTGGATTAATGGTATCAATTATACTGATTTAATTTTTAAATTTTAAAATATTCATTTTTATCTATTTTTAAACTTTAAATTTAATTTATTTTAATAATTTTTGTTATTAAAAATTGATTAATTGATCATTCAATTTTTATTAATTGACAAGGTTTTATAAACTAATATCAATTAATTAATATTTTTAACAATATCTTTTTTAATTAAACGTCCAATTTTTGGATTGATAAGTACTATATCATTTAATCATATTTCAAATTCTTTAATTTTATTCAATTTTTAAATTAGTTTTATGATAGTCTAATACTGGTTGAATTTTTTAAACTTTAAATCTTTTGTCTTACCGATTTAACTTCCAGTCTAGTTTTCAAAACACTGATAATAATTTGAACTTAGATAACTTCTTAATAATTATATTTAAATAGCTTAAACTTTAAACTAGATATAAGTTTAGAGAATTGTTTTAAAGCTTAAATAATTTCTTATCTCAAATTAATATTATTTTAGATCACTCTATTATAATATTAAAACTTAATTAAAGGCTCACTCAAAATATACTTTGAAGGTGTAACGTTGTTACTATTTTTAAATATAAATAAAGATAATAAATTGATTGACCGTAAATAAATATTAGCTTTCATTGAATTGATTTAATTCAAATCTCATATTTAAAATTCCATTTAGTTTCAAAATTTGATAATTTAAGAATGTCACCAATCTGATCTAATCTTTTACTAATTTTATAATTTAATATTGTTTATTTATATCTTTATAAAAATACTTAATAATGTATATTTTTAATAACTTATTTAATTTAAGTGATAAAAAATACACTTTTAGAAGAAAATATACCTTTTTGTTTCCAATATCAAGTGTCGAGTAGTTAAACCTAATCACTAAAAGCTACTTAGGAGTTCCCCCCCACTTACAAGGCAAAAGCAACATAAATATTATTCTGTTTTTGGGCATCATTTCTCCACCTAGTACCTACCTACAACATAATCAAGCTCACATCTCTGTGTTCTACGTGACCTTAATGGACAAGGTCACAATATGTCGCTCATTGACAATATAACCAAATGTATAAGAAAAAGAAAAGGCCAACTTTATAAAATAATTTCCACGGTTTGGCTTTCTTTATCTCTAGGCAAAAGTGTCTCATCATTTCTATAAACATTGCAATTCATTTGATCATTTGATATTCTAATTCATATTTAATGTTTCTATACCTTTCAATATAGTATTTATCGAAAATATTAAAAATATGCACCAACTAAAAAAATAAATGTTGGGAAATATGATATCGTCGTTTTTCAAAGTCTCTATTGAGTTTAATGTAATTAAATATTTTTATAATTTACAAATTAATTGAATACATCTTTTAAGTTTTTGTTATTGAATTATTATTTTTATCAATTCAATCAATTTTAATTACAAAGCAAGAAAAACATTCAAACTCATATCAAGTTATATTTGGACATATTGTAACCGATGATTAAAAATTTTAACTAACTCAGCCGCTTTGATTTTTAATTTTTCAGTTCGAATTATTTTAATAAATCTTGTTATTAAAAATTAATGAATTTATTAATTAATTGATCAATTTTAACAATTTAATAACTTATTAGAAAATAAAATAAATCAATTAATTTCATCTAAAATCATTTTTTTCAATTAAATTTTATTTTTTTTATAAATAATGACAATTTCTTTCAACCATATTTTAAATTATATGCTTTTATTTAATCTTCAAGAGTTGCATAACAGCTTAATACTAGTTGTACTTTTAAAACAATTTTCAGAACGTTGATTCTAACAATCAAAATATATCATATAAAGAAAACAAATTTAAATTTCCGAAATACAATCCAAGATAAATTAAACCTTTTTATATTAATTTAATAGAATATCTATTAAAATAGAGTTTTATTTTATTAATTTAAAATTTTAAAATTGTAACGACACGTGTACAATTGACCATACATATCAATTATAATAATCAATGCACAAATCTTTCTTATCTATGACATAAAATCAATAACATGAAGGTTTTTCATCAATGCACTAAGTTGTATACATGATTGAATAGTACAATTGAAAATTATTATTGCATGAGAGACCGCATGCATAAAAAGTGAGAATGGGACTGAAGGATTAATTAAGAGCCTCTTAAGCCCTAATCATTGATGGTTGGCAGCACAAATGAGAATGTTTTAATTTAATAAAAAAAAGCAGGCCTTCTTATATTTAGAAGATGGGATGAGATCTTTTTGTTTCGGTTATAGTGTTTTTATTATATTTTATTAAATTTTATTTATATATTTATATGAACTTTATATAAATATATTGATAAGATTTAATTAATCAGAAGATTTGATATATTAAAAGATTGAGGGCTTGAGAGTGGAGTCAAGTTTATAATTTTATCTAATTACGTAATTTGTGAATTATATAAACTATTTTGTATATTATATTCTTATTCACTCAAAAAATGTTAGTTATACATTTGAAAAAATCAATATTGATCTTATTGTTATAAACAAATGGTTGATTATATCAAAATTTGATAATTTAAATATTTATTACTTCAATTTTTAATTATTATTTACCTATTTAAAACTATATTTTTATATTACTTGTACTCTTCAATACCAATTTTTAGTAAAAAAATTAATGTAAAATAACAAAATTACTCTTATATTATTTGTTTTATGTGTATAAATAAGCGAAGTATTATATCACACCCCCTAAGAGGTGCTCAAGTTGGTAGAATAGAGGGGCATGAGGTCAAAAGATCCTACGATCGATTTTCCCTACCTATGCTCTCTCGGTCGAGTTTGTTGTGCAAGACTTGTCTAATACGTAGTACCCAGTTGGCATGATTTGTAAGTTATCGCGTTAATTTAAAGGTTTATTCAGTGCGCATCCAAATGATAGTGATTGTGAGTTTATTTGTTTAACGAAAAAAGTATTATATCATGTAAAATTTAAATACATTATTCAAGAACGATTCATCATCTTAAATAGAGAAGTATCCTTTCTTGGCATAAAAATTTTCTTGTGATATTTGTTTGATTTATTAATTTATTTGTATTTTTTGTTACTTGGGTATTTATTTATTTATTATACTTTTTAATTTTTACCTTTTTTATATTTATTAAATGATTTATTATATTACTTATTTTATATTTTTATTTAAACGCTTTTATTTATTTTTATTTTATTAGTATTATTATCTTTATTTTGTTTTATTTTTAATTACAATTATTTATATATATATATATATATATATATACACACACCTTTTTTCTTTTAATTTCTTTTTTAATATAGGGTTATCTGAAATAGTCTTTCTACCCATTAGGGGTAAAATTGAGTATTACTGGATCTTTCTAGATTTTAAATATCAGATAAATTTTTACTGAATTATTTTTGTAGTCTTAAGTAGAGATCGGATTATCCAAAAAAAACAATTTTAATAAAGTAAATAATAATTTAAAATGTGAAAAGAAGCTGTAATCAGTTCGTGTAATTCATCATGTAAATAAAACTTTATTAGTCAAAAAATTATTAAATGATAGAACCAATAGGTTGACATTAATGGTTAGTGACTTAAAAAGTGATTAGGATTCCAACTTGCACTAATTAGCACCGGTGTCATTCATCTCACGCGGTTGACAAAACTTGCTGTTGTCGTCAATCAACATTTTGTCTGCCACTCTTTTTTGTACAGGATTTATTTTGTCAAGGTCACTTGGTTCCCCACAAATACAATACCAAGAAGATCATCATTCTTCTAGCTCATGCCGATATTAATTGCCCCTATCTGGTGATAATTTCATGTGAAAATAAAGGGTCTAAACAATTCTTCCTGAAGTTTCTCTAATCGGCATGTTTGCTTTTGCCTCAATTGGGGATGATTACGAGTTCTAGCTTTTGGGCTTAGTGAGGTATATGTTGTAAGATGCTGTTTTAACTTATCTCATCTATATATTTATACAGGTTTTATATAAATATGCAGATGAGATAAGTTAGAATAATGTTAGAACAGTAAAAGTGGAATAGGTAATTTAATTCTTTAAAACTAAGAAGTAACTATTTAAATTTTGGAGTAAAATTGAAAAGTTGTATAGCTTTAAATTTTATTAATTACTTCGTTTTAATTACATGGAGCAACTTTTTTGAAAATATATAAGAAAAGGATGTATATG
>JAOTAX010000006.1:718368-739960 GCA_025629825.1 Erythroxylum guanchezii | reverse complement strand
AAAACAATATCACGTGAGCTACCAAAGTCAACAACCCTCACACCACACTAGGATTTTCTTTTCTTCTCATATTCAAATAAGGACAATATCAAATAAAGATCAATCCAAAGGTCATGCTTATTAGGATTATCTTTCCAAATCAAATCCCAAACACCTTCCAAACCGCAACCACTAATTTAGGCATATCTTAAAAAATTATTAAGGAAATTCCCATGTCCAATTAAAATGTCAAAAATAAAAATAAGATATATTAAAAATAAATCCTAACATAACCTTTTTTTTTAACATCTCCACACACACCACCAACATATCCTTATTTTACCTCATCACACTTATAACTTACATACATGTCATTTTTGGCAAATATGTCAACTATTAAGGAACCAAGCTCATATTCTCAAGCTAGAACAAATGAGCATTGGTAGAAAGCGATGAAGGATGAGTTGGAAGCCTTAGAAAAAAAATCAAATCTCCGAGCTAACTATTTACCTTTTAACAAGCGAGCAATAAACTATAAGTGCGTATATAGAGTTAAGTACAAGAATGATAGTACTGTGGACAGATCCAAGGCTCGTTTAGTAGCAAAAGGTTTTCATCAAGTTAAAGGGAAAGATTATTATGACAGTTTTTCACCTGTTGCTAAAGAAGTGACGATAAGAACATTTCTTGCTATGGCAGCAACAAAGCCATGGCAGTTGCATCAATTGGATATCAATAATATATTTTTACATGACTTTCTAGAGGAAGGGGTTTATATAGAATATCCATCGGGTTATACAAAAGCATTTGATGGCAAGATTTGCAGATTAATAAAATCATTTTATGGCCTTAAACAGGTGTCGAGATAGTGGAATCGAGAATTTTCTCAACGTCTTCATTAGTTTGATTTTCAACAATCTACTTATGATAATTGTTTATATGTTAAAGGAACGGTTTAAAGTCTTTTAGCTCTAACCGTTTATGTAGATGATATTCTTCTTACAGGTGCTTCAGAAGCTGATATTTCTGCTGTCAAACAAGTTCTATATCAATAGTTTGCTATCAAGGATTTAGGCTTTGCAAAATACTTCATTGGCTTGGAGATTGCTCGACATCTAAAGGAATTTATATTAATCAGAGAAAATATCTTCTTGATATTTTAGAAGATGTTGATCTAGCAGGTGCAAAGGCTAAACAAACTCCTCTTCCAAGGTCATATAAATTTCAGGTTGAAAATGATCCATTACGTACAAATTCAGTGTCATATCAAAGGTTTGGTTGGTCGTTTATTATAGTCGGGATTTACTCGCCCTGATATTATGCATTCAGTCCAACAATTAAGCCAATATGTTCAGTCTCCTCCTATTGTTCATTGGAAAGCTGCTTTACATTTTTTAAAGTATCTGAAAGGATGTCCTTTAAAGGGTATATTTTATCCTCCATCATCTTCTTTCAAAATCACTACATATTGTGATGCATATTTAATAACTTGCAATGTTACTCGACGCTCTCTTACAGGTTATTGTGTTTTTCTTAGTTCTTCTTTGATTTCTTGGAAAACAAAGAAACGACTTACAATCTCCAAATCTTTGGTAGAAGTTGAATATCGTAGCATGGAAGCCACAATTTGTGAATTACAATGGATTACTTATCTTTTACGGGATTTTTAGATTCCTACTCTCAAACCAATCTCTTTGTATTGTAATAATTAAGCAACTTTATCTATTACTGCTAATCCCTTTTTTATGAACGAACGAAACATTTGAAAATACATATTTATTTAAAGGGGAAAAATACATATTTATTTAAAGATTTATAGAATTAATTTATTTTTAAAGTGATTTTTTAAATATGTAACAAATTAAATTTATATTAAATATGCATTTAAAAAGGAATTATAAAAAGAAAATAACAAACTTTGTGATTTATGTAATTTAGAAGGATTATGGACACCTATCGCGAAAAGCCATAGAAACACCATCAAAATGTTAAAATTAAAATTAACCAATCAAAAATCAACATCATGGGAAAAAGATGAGCTTTACCACACCAAAGTTTATGGGATCTTCTAGCATAGGGGTTCAGATATTCTGTTACTATTACCCTGTTTTAACGCTATTTTTATCCAATATGTTGTACATTTAGATATAAAATAACATCATGTTCGAATAAAATATGGTTAAAATAGGCTAATGAGAATGTATTAATTTATTTATAGCAAATACGGCCTGACTAGAGCCCCAAGCGCCAAACCAAAAACTTAGAAACTCCGAATATAAACTCGGATTGGCCCTTATTTAAATCACTCTCTATTATTTTTGCCTCCCTCACTCTCGAATGTTCAGAGAATGATTTCCATTTTTGCTTCTACCTTTACGTTAACTTTGTAAATACCATTGATCCTTGGCATCAAAGAATGGGACATCTGACTATAAATGTATTAAAGCATTTGAATGGAATAAATGATATCCACTGGAAATTTGTCATTTGTCTAAACAAAGTAGACAACCTTTCCAAACCAGTACCATTCATTCAATTAAATGTTTTGAACTTTTTCATACTAATTTGTGGGGTCCTTACAAACATGCTTCAATAATGGAAACCATTATGTTTTGACCATTGTGGATGATTTTAGCATATATACATGGACTTTTTTGCTTAAACACAAACGCTAAATTGTTCAAACACTTCAAACCTTCTTCAACCTTGTCAAAAACCAGTTCTATACATCTATTAAAATTATGAGAACAAACCATGGTATAGAGTTTTTTGGTATATCTTGCATATCTTTATTGTCAATTGTAGGCATTATTCATCAGAAAATATGTGTTTATATCCCTCAACAAAATGGAGTTGTAGAATGCAAACATAGATATTTGTTGGAAGTTGCTTTGATGTTTCAATCATTTGTTCTGTTTCGTTTTTTGGGTGAAGCCATTCTTACAACCACCTATATCATAAATAAACTTCCTTTATCAACTATTTCCTGGAAAACCCCTTATCAAATCCTATTTCACACAGAACCGGCTTATTATTTTCTCAAAACCTTTGGTTGTTTATGTTTTGCCTCAGATACATTTCCTCACAAAGATAAGATTGAACCAAGAGCTTTCAAAGCTATTTGCATAGGTTATTCAGTTGGACAAAAGGCGTATAAGATGTATGATTTGGAATTACAAAAGATTGTTATTTTCAGGGATGTCATCTTTTATGAAAATATTTTTCCATATCAACATATTGTTGCAGATGATACTAGTATTCCTTTACCTATAATTTGCCCACATTCAAATAATCCAATCACCCATTTTCATCATTTCCCTTCTATCAATGTTTCTCAAACTAATCTTGTTTATGTTTCTACACCTGATGATTCCTCACACCATACAACACCCACTCATACTGAAAATCCACATTTACCAACAACAATTGACAAACTTCTTGTCAGAAAAAGCGTCAGAGTAAAGCAACAACTGTTGTGGATGAAAGATTTTACTTCCAATTCAGCACAATCTTCTTCATCTTTTAAATCTGTTTTAAGTACTCATCAGTCATCTCCATACACACCACCGACATATCCTCATTTTATTTCATCACACTTATCTCCTACATACATGTCATTTTTGGCAAATATGTCAACTATTAATGAGCCAAGCTCATATTCTCAAGCTAGAATAGATGAGCATTGGCAGAGAGCGAAGAAGGATGGGTTTGAAGCCTTAGAAAAAAATAAGACCTAAGAGTTAATTGATTTACCTCCTATCAAGCAAGCAATTAGCTGTAAGTGGGTATACAAAGTTAAATGCAAGAATGATGGTATCGTGGATAGATTCAAGGCTTGTTTAATAACAAAAGGTTTTCATCAAGTTAAAGGGGAAGATTACTATGACAGTTTTTCACCTGTTACTAAACTAGTGACAGTCAAAATATTTCTTGCTATGGCAGCAGCAAAGGTGTGGCATTTGCATCAATTGGATATCAACAATGCATTTTTACATGGCTTTTTAGATGAAGAGATTTATAAGAAATCTGCACTAGGTTATGCAAAAGCATCTAATATGGAGACCAAGTTTATTGGTTACAAAACAGGTTTACTTGTTATTTAAGTCAATATGGAGACCAAGTTTGTAATACAAGTAACTGTTTTATTGCTGTATATAAACACGTAAATCATGAATAACAAATTAGTTATCGATATTGGTTTTCTATAATTAGGCATGATTTTAAGTTCGTCGTAATATGTTTGGGTTTAAGTTACAATATGTAGCGAATGTGGTTTTTTTATTGTAAATATGATCATAATTATAATTGTGTTGTTTATAATAATATTTATTATTTGCAATTGAAATATAATTACATTTCATAATTTAAAAATCTTCCTTTTATTTTTGACTTAGATTTATAGAAATTTTAAAAGGATAGATATTAAATTAAAAAATTTAAAAAGTATGACATTAAATTCAAAACATTTTAAAGTATAATATCAAATATTGAAAGTTTATATCTCTAAATTTTTTTTCTTTTAATATAGGAATAAGGTTTTTTAGGAAGTGAAATTGAAGAATTTTGCAAGCATAGGAGAGATTGTCGTTTTGAAAGGGGGAAAAATACATATTTATTTAAAGATTTATAGAATTAATTTATTTTAAAAGTGATTTATTTTAAATATGTAACAAATTAAAATTATAGTAAATATGCATTTAAAAAAGAATTATAAAAAGAAAAATAACAAGTTTTGTGATTCATGTAATCCATAGAAACACGATCAAAATTTCAAAATTGAAATTAACCAACCAAAAATTGATATTATGAAAAAAAAGTTGAGCTTGACCACACTAAAGTTTATGGGATCTTCTAACACAGGTGTTTGGATCTTCTGTTACTATTAGCCTATTGTAACTCTATTTTTGTCCAATATGTTGTACATTTAGATATAAAATAACATTTAACATTGTGTTGGGATAAAATAGGGTTAAAATATGCTAATGAGAATGTATTAATATATTTATAGCAAATGCGGCCTGACCGGAGCTCTAGGCGCCAAACAACAAATTTTTAGAAACTCCGAATATAAACTCGGACTGGCCCTCATTTAAATCACTGTCTATTATTTTTGCCTCGCTTCACTCTCGAATGTTCGGAGAACGGTTTCCATTTTTGCTTCTATTTCAAACTTTTAGCATCCTATCGCTCGCCGTGATGATCTCGTCGCCGTTGATAATCATGGAGTAAAGATCGCAGATCGTTATGAATGGTAATGAGATCTTCTTGTTTCAGTTGACTCGCATTGCGTTTGTGAGGTTCATATGCTCTTTTTTTTTAATGTAAAGAACTGACGAATCTTTAATCAAATTGTCGAGTTCTAGTTTCTGTTTTGCGTTCGACTAACTTAGGCTATTAGATGATTTTCGATCAAATTTCGCCTTCGAGTTCTCAATTTCTCAATCGATGAAAATGCTTAGTTCTTTCGATTAGCTTACGTTAACGGTGATTTTTCACCAAAACGCCGAGTTTTGATTATTCTTTTTTTTTTATTTGGTTCGATGCACTTATAGATGTTTTTACGATAAAAATATCGAGATCTAGTGCTCCGATGTTCATTCTATTAGATTGCATTAACAGGTATTTTTATGAAAATGTCGAGTTCTAATTGTGCGTGCTTTGTTCGATTAGCTTACACTAACATATGATCTATAGGTGAAAATTTCGAGTTTCATTCTGCATTTTTCGTTCGATTTGCTTATACGAACAGTTGATCTTGTTTTTAAATTTTAGTTATGGTTGGATCGGATTTTGCTAGAGTAAACATAGCTTAGTTTCTTGTTCTGGTTGGTCAGAGATCCAGTCGGCGAATAAGTCAAAGAGTTTGCTGAGCTAGTCGGTGTTGAATTTACGCCAGACCGTATCCCTTTCATGGCACTGACCTCCAAGCTGCCGAGGTCCTATTTCAGGCTGGTGATCTAAACTTGTATCATTTTTGTTATGTATGATTTTTATTTCTTTGAGTCTGTTTTTGGTCCTGTTTGTTTCAGTATAGTTTGGATGGAGAGCCAGAGGATTGCTTGATCAAAATGCGCTTAGCGAGGATGCAAAATACCTACCTCGCGGGCTTAGCTCGATGTGATTAGGTGACGATCAAAGTTATGCGGATTGAGGATAAGAAAATGGAGGCGGACACTATATCAAGGGTGAGTTATTCTGGTTACATTATGATCCCGGTTGATCGAAAATTTTTGTCTTGATAGATATGATGATTATTTGAAAATGAATTGCATGCATTTTACTCTTTTTGTGGAGTCACGTTAAAAGGTCACGAGTACACCCACCATTAAATTTGTCTACGTATATCTTTAGTTCGCTTCTTCCCTCTCTTATCTGTCTCTAGATTCTGTTCTCCACTTTTTCACGGGTTTTTTGGCCTAGCAAGGATGACATTAGCAGTAGTGGGGAATATTGCAAGGAATGGCATAAAGCAAGCTCACTTCACCAAAAAGCAGAATTGCTTTGATGATTTCATTTCTGCCGCTGACTACCCTGTATCTACTGGCTATACCTAGCCAAGTAAGTTCGCGTAGAAGGTGGAAACAATGGTGGGGATTGCGTAAATCAGGTAAAAAGTTATGACCTCTTTGCTTGAATTCATTTTCAGTTGCATCTCATACTGTTTTCATTGTTTGCTAGGCCTTCTATTGCTATTATAATCTGATAAATAATAAGAGATTATGTTTTCCAAAGAAATAAGCTGTTTGGAGAAAAACTAAGCATTTCTTCAGTTCTTTTTCAAATTTCGTACGCGAGAGTGATACGAGTTATATATTTTTGTAAGAGTGAGACCCTTTATTTAGGGAGAAAAATTAAACATTTATTCAGTTCTGCTCTCACTTTATTTATTAACTAACAAAAAGCTTCAATAAGTCTGAACTTTTTAAATATTAATTTTCAGATTACAAACTTCGGTGTTAGTGACTTCATAATTACTTCACAAAGCTTTGTTTAGGATATCAACCCTTCGATAATTGTGTAGTTCATCTTAGTGACAGTTTCTCAATCTTTGGAGTTGCTATTTTGGTTTCAATCATATATGGACTTGAATTTTTAAATTTTTGAATTTTTTATGAGAATTTTTCGGGCTATTTAAAACTCTCTTTTTTTTTAAAAGGTTCAATATCGGACATGTTTAGTTCAATTATGGTGACCTCCACTTTTGTTTTTGAAAAAATAAAAAGAATGGTATTAATATTAGCAGAGCTAGAAAATATCATTACAATGAGTCACTTAATTTGACTACAAAAGCAGAAACCTCAAAATAGAGTAGATCAATTAATTATAGCAAATCACATTAGCTAAGTGTCTTTTGTTTGTTGTCAGCAATAAAAATGACACTTAACCAATTTAGTAGATTAACCTTGAACGTCACTGGACTTCAATGAGTTACTGACATGTATTTTGAAAAGTAGATAAGTCGACCATTAGTAATTATTAACCAATTTACTAGATTAACTTTGAACGTCACTGGACTTCAATGAGTCACTAGACTTCAATGAGTTACTGACATGTATTTTGAAAAGTAGATAAGTCGACCATTAGTAATTATCTTCCACTAAGCACTCAAAAATTACGGTTCTCTTTGAATATGTGGAATCTCTCATCGTGGATTGTTTAACTTAACCCTCTTGTAGTCCATATGAAAATTGATCATTTAAGGAGAATATCTTTTCTTTTTGATTTTCTTTCTTGTTGATTTTCTTTTGAGATTAGGGGAATGCTCATGAAACTTTTCTTCTATGTCAACAAGTTCGTCATTAACTTGACATTAAACGTATCTTTATAGTAAAAAATCAAAGTTTTACAAGTTCCCTTGAACCTTTTAGCTACGAACTTTCTGTATCGTATTTATCGAGACTGCGGTTTTATGATGCATCAAGAATATGAGTTAGGAAATTGTAGGCTCTTTGTTTTACTCTTTGAACAGCAAGGTGATTTTCTTTTGTCAGAGCTTTAAACATTTTTTACAAATCGTCACTTTTATCTATGAATTTGAAAAGTAATAAAATATACAAGTACCAGTAACACTGTAAAGGCATGTGGTGATTTCAGAATTGAGTGGTATTGAACTTCGAAGACTACTAAACATATGCAAGTATCAGTAAAAAGTATGTGGTGATTTAAGTATTACGTACAAGTTATTTGAAATTAATTTTTTTTGAAGTTAAGAGTTATCTGCTTTTATTTGAAATTAAATATTTTTTTGAAGTTAGAATTATATGCTTTTATTTGAAATTAAAGTGATTTAAGTATTGTGTAGAAGTTGGTTGGAATTAAATGTTCTTATGAAGTTGGAATTATCTTCTTGGGAGTTTTGAGATGTAAAAAGTCAATATTCAAAAAGGTGATATCAATTGGTATGATAAAATTTTCCGGTGACTAAAGAATAGCATTTCTGTTTCTTTTGATTAGGGAAGTGTTTTAAGGAACAGACGTGTATGACACATTATAAAAATTTTTAAAAGATGGCCAGTTCCATAGTTGGCTTAATGGCTTTACTATTTTATTTGAAAAACATAAGGTCGATTTGGAAACTCAGGTCTTCCTTAGTTCAGTTAATTAAAAACAGCTAGAATGTTTAAATTAGGTGAACATATTCTCTTATTCAACATTTATAATTTTGTTATCGTAAAAAATTATAGTAAAAGTGAAATTAAGTGAATAATATAAAAAATCAAGATTCTCATAAAATTAAAATGAGAATAATTACATGAACATTGATTAAATTAAATTTTTTTAATCTAACATTAATGTTGAAGAAAACTAATCATTTAATTTCAAATTTTGGTACTTAGTATATGTTTCACAATTTTATACTTACAAATGGTATAAAACTATTCAATTCGTAATGTTGTTATACCCTTGTGTAATTATTATCGATATGCATTAACAAAATATTTATTTTATTAATAATTAAATAAAAATTTAAAATGTGTTTTTGAATAATTAAAAAATAAGATTAAATTTGGAGGAATATTTTCTGCCTAATTTAGTTTTCTAAAATAAAAATAAACACTTGAAATTAATTTTCACAGAAAATAAAATTAAGATAATAGTTTTTAAGTTTAAAAATACTGTTAACAAATTTATTTTCAAAACGATTAATAAATATTAATTTTTTGGTTTTGAAAATATTTTTAACTAATATAATTTTTATTAAAACAATTTAAATTTTAAGCTGTTTGTTAAATAAAAAAATTTTCCTTAAGCAATTTGATCTTGATATTTGTTAAACAAGTATAAACTCTTAACATTATGTTTTCTAAAATAAAAATTAAACACCTAAAATTACTTTTCATAGAAAATAAAAATTAAGATAATAATTTTTAAATTTAAAAATACTGTTAGCAAATTTATTATCAAAATTTAAAATTAATGATTTTCAGTATTGAAAATATTTTTAACTAAATATAATTTTTATTAAAAGCAATTTGAATTTAAGCTATTTATTAAACGAATAAAAATTCTTGCCTAAGCAATTTGAACTCGAAGAAATTTATTAAACAGATATAAACTTTTAAACATTTGGTAATTTAGATCTGAAGATTAAAATTTTTTATTGCATTTACTATGATAATAGATTTATGATAAAAAAATCAATTTATGGTGACAAAAAAAACCAAGTAATAAACAATCTCCTTTATTTATCGAATTTAAAAAATGAAAATCAGGCGATAACATGTTGAAATATTTATGATTTTGAAATATAAATGTATAATTGAGTTCAACTGTTTGATGTAAAAATCTCTAAAATAATCGAAACAATTAAAGATTGTGAACGAAAACTCTCTCTCTCTCTCCTACATGATTCAAATTATTCGATGTACAAAATAATCAGAATTCGTGTTTTTACAACTTTTGCAGCATTCCAGCAAAGCTTTTAACAGAGGAACGGCAAACGGCTCCTAAGGGTCGTTCTTTACCTTTCTAAGTCAGGTCGCTGCCCTCCACCAGCATATATTTGCCTGCATTCGAAATTTGGGTTTCGCCAAGAGACGAACAAAAGATGTGTAATAATATTATCAATAAAAATAATTAGAATTTCAAATATTAATAAAACAGAAGGTCTAATTAATATATTATACATTAAGTAATAATTTTCTTTTTCATTTCACTCAATAGTTTTGTAGATAATATTAATCTAATTTTAAAGATTAATTACATTTATGACTGCAAATTAAAAGCAGTGTAAATTATATTTTTTACAGGTATTTATAATTTTATTATTTGCTCTAAACGTTAAAGTAGTAATTTATTTGTTTAAGTTATTTTTTAAAATTATAATTTTCACTTCTAAAATATATTCCCTTTTTCTTTTCCCTTTTGAAAATGCAAAATTTTAATTGGAGGAATTTTAGCCACGATGAATTACCTAAATTACATAAAAAATTTTTAATTTTTTAAACTTACAATTACATTTAAAAGACAAGTAGATGGGGCATAGCTAAAAGTATAAATGATTTGTTTTAGAAATTTTAACGTTACGATTTTTATTTTAGAAATTTTAGCAATACTTTAAAAGCGTCACTTTGCTTATGCTTTGGAAATTTAACAACACATTAAGAATTAAGAAAGCTATAAATTTTCTTTTTATTTTTATATTTAGGACCTATTTTTATAATCTTAAGAGTATTCCATATTAAATAATAAAAATGTTAAAGAGCATTTATGTCTATCTTTTTATATTATTTATACATTTATAAATTCTTTTATGCTATTTTAATGTTTCTTATACTTTTCAAACATTTTCAAACTTGAATTAAGACAACTTCTCTAACAAATTAAATTAAACAGAAGCATAAAAGGTTTTGGTAAGGTTTGGTCCTTAAAAAACTTTAATGTGTTGACCAACTAAAAAACCGTAGTGATACTAAAGTATTCTAAAGACTAATTTTCGAATAACAGTTACATATATATTTAACTTGTTTCATAATTTATTGTGGAAACAGAAAACAAACTTCTTTTTTCTTCCTTAGTACAAGTAAAGTTGGTATTTGAAAAAAATCTTCTTTTTAATTCACAAAATAACCATTTTTCCTTCCAAAAATGAAAACTAAGTAATATTTAAAACATATAATAAAAATATAAGAAGATAAGTTATTAACAAATAAAAAAATTAATCTACATAGTTGAAACTATGCCAAAAACTAAATCTTTGATACAAAATTCAGTCTTTTTATTCTAATACTTAATTTGAAATATTAAGTTCAGAAAGTTTTCACTAAGAATTTCATTATTTCTCAATAAAATTGTGATTTGCTAATTAAATATAGTGAAACATTATTATTAAATCAACAAGGAACCAATAGTTTAAAAATTATTTGAGTTACGTTAGGTACGAAAACAACAGTATTATTTTGTAACTTTGTTCTAAAGTTATTCGAAACGAGAAAATTGTTAAGTATTTGAGAGAATCAAATTTAAACAAACTTTACTACTGGTAAAACAAGTAAATCTCTTACAAAATATGTTACCTACAACATAAACATGTATAGGTGAGCCCAATATCTTTTCCCAATATTCCAGTAAATTTGAACTCTAGTATTTTTTAGTGTTATCACTCTAAATCAATTACAATTGTTAAACCCCAACTAATTTAGAAAGCTCTCATAGTTTATAGTGTTTCATCAGTTTCTACAATACTTGAATATCTTTTAATCATATATCATCACGCACTATCAATGAAACTGATACGTTTATTTAATCGAATGCAACATCAAATTGCTGAAGTAATTTTGTATAACATATAATTATGCACATTTTATTTCAATAATACTTAATTTTTATAATTAAATTTTTTTATTTTTAAAAATTAATTTTTTTATTATCGATTATATTATTAAAAGCTTAGATTTTGATGATATCACTAAGAGAAGATTGATTAATTATTTGACACATGCAATACTAATTTATATTAATTTTATTAATATGATTTCTTACATTTCTTTATATATATATATGTATCATTTTTTCAAGAATAAGCAATCATCATCGCTCACCGTTTTAGGATATTCTTAACTCCATCCTGTGAGCTGAACATACCTTCTCAATTTCCGATAGGAAGGATCATTGACGTTATTGTCCCATCATATTCCAGTTGATCACACAATTTCGATCTAAGACCTTAAGAAAAATGTACATAAAACAACGCTGAGGATTCCTACTAGAAACAGGGAACACTAGAAATTCAAATTGCTTGATGAGGATTGTATGAAACTTACCAAATAACTTGTTTTACTCTGATATGATCTTCTCGCTTACGAATTCAGGAATTCATATGAATATGTTGAATAGAAGTGTCATATGAATTGCTGAATCGCTAAGCAGCTTGAAGCTTCATCAAATTTCAAACAATATCTATCAACTTGACCTTCTGGATGTGTTGATTCACTATGAACTCTAAGCATCTCCTCGTGACATAGAGCCATATCTAAACATAGAAGAAGACATATGATGAGTAAATACTCCTGTGATGAAGAAATGCAAAATGAGAATATAAACATGACGATGTTTTAGACCACGTTTATTGATCCAGCAATTTATCATTCATCGTTCCAGAACAACAGAAGTAATTGCCAGTATTGAAGCCTTTTTATCGCCGAGACACACAACAAAAAGAAGAAAAGAAAATAACTACTAGGAGATAACATTATCAGTAAGTTAAGAATTTGAAACTCCAGACATCACGAGATTATCTAGTAAACATACAAGTAAGGAGAAGTAAAGGAAATAAAAGCAAATGCGGATAAGAAGAAAAGAAGATAACTACTAGGAGATAACATTATCAGTAAGTTAAGAATTTGAAACTCCAGACATCACGAGATTATCCAGTAAACATGTAAGTAAGGAGAAGTAAAGGAAATAAAAGCAAATACGGATACCGGATAATCGTACAAACAGTTGCTAAATCGTGAAATCTTGAAAGTTATCGAATACTTTATCAAAAAACAAAAAGACAAAGAGCAAGTCCACTTCTCAGTGCGCATAATATGAACGCAGAACAAGTTTTTGTCAAGCATTACATCACGTCGAAGAGAAGTCGTTCACAGTCGTAAAACAGTTGCTAAATCGTGATCGGACGATTTTACTTCTACTTTCTCCGAAAACACAGAGCCAAATCAAAGTTGGCTTCTCAGTGCACAGAATAAAAACTGAGAAAGAAGCTCATCGAATTGATGACCTGACTACCGTTCGACGAGATATTTAACAAAACATAACTAATCATAACATTACGTCGAAGATCAATACAGTCCTAACCTCCTTGCATAGCAAGTGATTCACGGTTTGAGGAGTCAAAGATCAAACGGCAGCGTCTTTGAGAAGCTCCATCACCTTGCCGTCGTCGGAGAAAGGAAGTCTCTGGATCTCACTAGACATTTGAAAAACAGTTCACTGTAGAGCAAATGAAGGCGCGTACTTGGAACGTACTGCAAACTTATATATATGTAGAGAAGGAGAACATAAAACGATCTCAACCGTTCGTTTAAATCTGAGCGAGAGATTAGGTAACACGTGGCATAAAAGCGGTTACTAAATCTTTCCCTTTTTAGAAAAGTTTTTCTGCTTACCCTTCGTGAACTCATGGGATCTCGCCAGTTAATTACTAGACATGCAAATAATCATTACATTGATTTAATCGTAAGAAAGAACAAGTACAGATCTGCTGTTCTGTTCTGCTGTGCCCCTATTCCTGAATAAATCCTAACCATCTATTACAATCATCAATGGTTTATTTGGTGATTGTAACGGGTAGTTGGGATTTATTCAGGCCCAAGTAACATAGGAGAACAAAACAGCAGATCTGAGGCCATACTTTAAAGCATTTACTTGTTAGTGACTCTAATTTATGAGGGTTGGTAAATTAAACCTACCCTAATCATCGAAGTTTTAAGTTTATTAAATCTCAAACTAATTTCAAGTTAAATTTTAAATTTAACACTAGGGATCCTCTCTCCAATATGAAGATGTCCAACTTTGTTTAATGTTCAAAATGATGTTATTTTAGACATTGGACAGTTTCTAAAATACTCAAAGCGACGTCATTTCAAATATTGAATAAGATTGAACAAAATAATATTAGACAGAAGATTTGAACTCTAAATTTAAGAGATGTCCAAACTAAACGGCTTAAATTCCTTCTCTAAAGCAGTCTTTCAATTTAAATTTCAAAAACGATAACATTTTAATCTTTAAATTTAAAAAACACAAAAATTAAAAATTAATTTTGAAAAATAAAAACAACAGGTCAAACTAAATTTGTCTCCTTGCCCTAATTATACTCATTGTAACCCTATATTTTCAAAAATTCAACATAATTAGAGATACTAAATTAATCATAATCATGTCTAGTCAAACTATTTTAATCAAATTCACAACATGAGTTTAACTAATCCTCATAAATTAAAAACTAAATTAAGTCAAGTTTGAGCTAAATTGTTTACAATCAACTAAGCTCAAGCTCAAACTTGACCAAAAATTCGAATTCAAAGTTAGTATCTAACGAGCTCGAATTGGTACATAATGTTAAATTGTAAAAAGCTTTCTTATGGGATTTGACTGATTTAAGAGTTGAGGATCTTGAGAAAAAATTAATAATTGAATTTTTAAGAAAAGAAATAAAATTCAAAAGGGAATTAGGGATTAAAGTTAACGAGTAGGCATTACTTCACCATCAAAAGAACGTATCTTCAATCCAATTGAAAACCACTAGCACACTCGCTCCCCTCCAGATACAATTGAAACAATTCAAGACCCTAACAGAATCAAGCTACAAAACTTAAATAGGCTTTTGCAGTTCAACAATTCATGCCAATTCAGCACTCACCAAAACCGGAGACTTCTCCACAGTGGTTCTGTCGCAGATATCGCGCCAGCTCCCTACATCCTATCTTCCCTCTTACGTGGGGCGCAAGTGATGATCTCGTCAACTCTGAGAATCATCTCAGCAGCCTCAGTTGCAGAGAGTAGGATGGCTTGCTTAACTTTGAATGATTCTGAAATCCCCAGCTCAGCCATGTCTCCAACCTGCAAATGATAAAACAACCACATTCAACAATGGAAAGTTGCTTCTCCAGTAAATTCTATGGAGCTTCAAATCATTTACACCAGAGAAAATGACAAACAATGTCACAAAACTCAAAAATGTTACTAGAAATTTTCACTTCAAGCCTAGTCCCAGGAGCAGAAGCAAGTGTTGATGTTTTGTGCACCATTTAGAAGTTAGGTTTGTACAAGCTTTAAAATAAACATAGAATGTCAGAAAAAAGTGCTTACAGATCCAGATATAACATCAATCCCTGCATTGCATCCTTCTTTGTGATGCTCAGCACGAATCTGTGCTATCAATTCAGCACTATCCAATCCAGCATTGTCAGCAATCGTTGTTGGAATTGCAACGAGAGCCCTTGAGAAAGCTTCAATAGCATGGGATTTCTTTCCTGGTGTTACACGGGCCAGCTCATCTACTTCCTTTGCCATCACCATTTCTGGCCATCCACCTCCAAGGAGAACCCTACTGTCATTGACAGTCTGTGAAAGCACACACAGGGCATCATGCAAAGACCTTTCTGCCTCATCAATGACGTGATGGCTGCCAAGAAGCAAGAACCAATTAAAACGTACACCTAAGATCCTAAGTGAATACAAGTAATCTCAACACCAAATTTGAATCGACAACGTCCATGTGTCCAAGCTATGAAAAACTGAACAGAATACAGATTCACTGGAACATCAACTCCACAAATCAATCTTTATTAATGATCAAAAAAGGTCTCGACAATTCTCATCAGTCTATTCACCAACATACCAAGATTAGTTGGAAGTAACGAAAGACCATGATCAACACAAAATAGAAAAATTCATGCTTGGACTTTAGAACACGCAGCCAAATTCCATAATCAGCATGAAAGTAGCATAAATTTAGGATTTAGTAGCTAGGTTGACTTAATTCCATGATATCTTCATTACAATTGGACAAGGTTCTAAATAAGAACAAAATGATAGACATTATACCTTGCACCTCTCAGTACTATTGTGCACGCCTGACCCATTTCAACACCAGAAAAGTGTATCAACTTGTCTTCTCCAATCATAATTTCCTCAATAAGCTTGCAATGTCCAAGTTTAACTGACTCGGGATTGTCAAACGTTGAAGCAATTTCACCACCAGTTACTAGAGCTAGGCGTTCAATCCCATCAAAATCAGCATGCTCAATAGCAAGTATTCCTGCATTTGCAAAGAGCTCCTCTGGGAAATTGTAGATTAGTTGCCTGTTCACGAAGCAATTAATCCCATGGCCTATTATCTTATCCACCTTTTCTCTCATTTTTTGTTTCTCAGCTGCTTCTATATCAGCAACCCTAGACATTGACTCAACACGAACACGTGCCCCATATATCTTCACCTTGTCAGTGTCCATGGCAGTATTTGCCACCAAAATCTTGGCATTCTCAATGCGTTTTGGTTGTCCTATTCCTATTTTCTTGTCAAGAATAAATCTGAAAAAGAAAAATCAACCACTTTGAGATTACTGAAAAAATACATCACAGTCAAACAAATGGGTCTAGAATAACATGCCAATAATTTGAATTGCCTCCAAGCTATATACTAGTATGTACATATACCCACCCCTCGTCGAGGAAGGAATCCTTCAATGATCCACCAGGCTTCTTAATAATTTGAATTGCCTCCAAGTTTGTGCTACCCTGCCATTGCAATCAGAGAAATAATATATACATTGTCCTTTAACTTTCAGGGTTATACAATGTCTGCAAATACACAAAAAGAAAAGTTAATTGTGTTATATTGACAGCTGCGATCACCTTTAGCCTCATGACAGCATCTACAGCCAGCTTTGCAAAGTATTCTTTGTCCTGTGATAATATTTTTGAGCTTAAAGTTGTCATTGCAATCTTCATCAAGTCTGACTTGAACTTTTCTGCATCAGTGAATTTCTACCATACATTAAAGAGAGCTCATGGCCGAAGAAGAAAGACATAAAAGAACAATCAACTTAATTTGGAATTTCCAATTGAATACAAACTCAATGCTCAACAACAAGAAGTTTCTAGCATGGAAGTTCTAAACAGCTTGCATCACTGAATAATACCCAAGTATCCAGATGCTAAATAGAAAATTTTTATAAGTACAAAAAACTTCTATAGACAGTGCATAATACCTTCGTTTTCTTTGTTATCCACAACCCTTTGCAACAAAGCATTGCGAGCACATTCAGCTGCCATTCGAAAACCTTACAACAAAGAACCACCATTCCCCATTTATATTAGTTAAATTTAGCTATAGCATAGCACATTGAACCTCTTTCTATAATAAACTATAAGAAAGGACATATAATCATCCCACATTCTGTAATGGGTGAACTTGAAATAGGTAGAAGCAAAGAATATACCTGCTATGATTGTCATTGGGTGGATTTTCGCAGCCACTAATTTCTCTGCCTCCCTCAAAAGTTCCCCAGCCAAAACAACAACAGAAGTGGTTCCATCTCCAACCTCGTCATCTTGAACTTTTGAAATGTCTAATCCACAAATTAAGGAATTTCACCAAGTAATTTTTTAAATTTATATAACAAAACTCCATGATGTTATCCAACAACATATAAGACAGCCAACTGCATCACATATTCACAATCTGATTCCAAACCAACATCCTTCCAACCTCAACCACACAGACACACACACATAGAAAACCAAAGAAGAAAATTTAGGCACCTTCATTGTAAAGCAAGAAAATTAACGGTAAGGATACCAACAAGGACTTTTGCAGCCGGGTTGTCAATGTGAAGGGACTTTAAGATGGTAGCTCCATCATTAGTAACAGTGACTCCCCGTCCCCTCCCTGTTGATTGTAAGATCTTATCCTAAACCACCACACCAAACAAGAATCCTCAAGTATCAGAAACGAACCAGAACAAAGGATAACACAACCTTTTCATTTCACAAAGACAAGGTAAAAAACTTACCATTCCCTTCGGGCCTAGAGTAGTCTTAACCAAGTCAGCAATAGCCATTGCACCCACAAATGAAGCCTGTCGAAACAGATCACACACACACAAGCACACAAAGCCAATTACATCAGGAAACAAGATACAATATTTCTAGGAACCACAGATCATATAGCCTAAGCACCATGTATTATGAAATATCAATATCAGTGTACAAGACTCACCATTCTAGCACGCTCGCCTTTTTCTTCGCTAGCATCATCTTTAAGAATTCTCCCAACCTGCGACATTCACACTGTGTAAATCTCTTCAAGAACAAAGGTTAAAAGAAACAACAGAAAGCGATTAGATTCATAAGTTATCGTACCGCCATTGACAAGTATCAACAGTAGAAGCTCAAAGTAAACAGCTGCTAAATTAAAAAATCTGAAACAAGAAAATCAGAACTTTTATTTCACTAAAATGCACCGAACCGAACCTTACCATACGAACAAGGAAACGGACCGAACCTTATGATGAACTCGAAAGTGAACTGAAAGAGCAGAGCTAGGAGTTTTTGGATCCCGCCGAAACGGAGTTAGGGCGTCAAGCCGGGGTTTCGCTCTTGTGGGAAATAAATTCAAGAAACTGTTGAATGATATCAACGTAAACGAGGCGTTGAGAGCCGTCCAATCTTGGATGTACGGTGATGATGATTATTTTTAATTATTCTAAGCCTCTTTCTTTTTTATTTTGTGATGTACGGTAGAAGTTTTTATACTCTAATAATGTTAGTCTATGCTCTTGCAGTCAATTTATTTTGGTTGTAAATATTTATATGACATTATTATTAATTAATGAAAGACATTCTTTATTTTTATGTATTTGTTAATTATTTAATTATTATTCGTAAAGATAAAATCATTGGAATAATTACTGTGTAATTGAAATTATGATGAGATCATAATTATGAGATTCAATTTACACTTATGTATTATTCCTAAATGTTCCTAATTGTAGTTTCATCAAGACTGGATATAGTTGAAACGGTAAAATTAGCACACATTATGTTTATTTCTTATAAAGAAAGTAATTGATCTCATTAATTAAAGTATAGAGATACTTAAACTAATGTGTGGGTGATTATTATAAAATAAGTCACTGAACTGGCCCAATTATAAGAATTCCGAATGGAATATTTCTTATGTGTCTATGGACTATCTCATATTGATGGTTGTATAATTAATCCTCGGACTTGAGATTACCAAGGTATCTAGTGTGGAAATTATTGTGTTTTGATGCTACTTATGAATCATCCTATGATAATTCTGTCGGTAGTAATTGGATACAGTATGAACCATATGTAGATAATTGAGTAAGTCGATAAAGGATTCGTCACTCTAAAGTAATTAGATAGAATATTCTACTGTTCTTGATTGGTAATGATTTATAGAATTCTCTGGCCAGAGTGAATTGAATTTGAAAACTGAATTGATATTTGAAAAGGAGTTTTCAAATTCAATTATAAATCAATTACTAATTGGCAAGAACGAACATAATTGGATTATAAGAGTATACATTATATCCATACTCTGTCCAGTTAGAATATTGGATGACGAAAGGATTAAATTATACATTATAGTCATGCATGGACAGATTAAGTCAATCACTTTGACATTCCTGATATTTGGGTAATCATGATATGTTGATAGACGTCAATCATGATTTATGATTATGAATTTGTTAATTGGAGAATTAAAGATAAATTAAAAGGAGTTTTAATTTATATAATTATAATTGTGGATTAAAATTATAATTTATAATCATTGCCAACTTATTAAGAACCTAATGGGTCACACATCAAAGAGCAATTTGTGAAATAAAAATCAATTTAATTAAGTTGGACTTAATTATAAAGTTTGAGAAATTTTGGGAATCAAATATGAGATATTTGATTTTATTAAAATTAAATTAATTAGAATTAGAATTTAATTCTAATTATAATTAGAGAGTTTTAATTTTAATAAAAGACTATCTTGATTTTTCTATTTAAAGGGAGAGCTTTATGAAAGCTAGCACTTTTTGTCTTCTTCCTCCAAAAGCAGTTTGGAAATTGCTCTGTGGATACCATCAGAGGCTGGACAATTGGACAGCTAGTGATTGATCACTCAGAGAAAAGATTCAAAGCTTTTCTCCGGAAAGTAAATAAAGTAGGATTTCTAAATCGAATGTTGTTTTTGATTCAAGTTTAATCAATTATCAGGATCCGCTCAAAATTCGAAAAATTTTAATTTCCGCTGCGTCCGTGATTTGATCACGGTAAGATTCCAACAGTGGTATCAGAGCCTCCTTTAATTGTTAATCTTGGATTTGAGGCTTGATTATGATTGTTGATTTGTTTTACAGCTTCGGAGAAGACAAAATAATGCGGAAATAGTTTCTGTTTTATATGTCTTTCAAATTGTTTCCCTAGGTTGGCAATTGTTTCTGTCTGATCTGTGTTAATTGTTTATGCATGATCTGAAATTCTTATTATACGATGCATGCCTTGTGGTACTTCTGGAAATTGTTCTGCCGCACCCATGTCTTCTGATTACACATGATCTGTTTTTGAATCCTAAAATCAACAAAAGCATGAAGGAGTATGCGTTTAACCGAAGCCAAGTTTTGCCTCTGTGTATATGTTTCTAGTTTTATGCATTTAGATCTGGAAATCAAATGTCTAGGGTTTATTAATTGAAATCCCCAATTTTTCTTAACCCTAATTTGCGATGTTTGGCTTCTATAAGTTCTTGTGTTTTTGGTTGAATCATCTGCTTGGTTTCTGATTTGCGGATAGTGTATCCTACTTGCGTTTTTGCATTTTTCTGGGTTTGCCATGTTTTCTGGATAAGTTGATGGGTGCTTGTCTCCCATCGGCTGGCAACGTGTTGCCATCATTTGACGGTGATGTCACCTGCGACGAATCGCGAATGCAGGGGACCCATTGTGTGCGACGCCACTGATGGGCGTCCCACGGTGCCTCTGTTGGTGTCTCCGGTGACGCCACAGGCGGCGGTGGCAATAAGGGAATCGTCGGTTGGAGACCTGACGGTTGAGGCTGTGGTTCGTGCAGTTCATGGAACGTGGAAGGAGCCTGCTGCGGTTGAGGCAGTTGCTCAACCGTCGCGGGAAGTGGTTCGAAGAGCTGGGCAACGCGGGAGAAGAATCCAGAAGATGGGAGAAGCTTTGTGGAGAAGACAAGGGGCGCGTGTCCATCGTCTTAGCAGACGTCTCCAACAGAGTGCACGAGCCAGTCAACTCCTTTGACCGCGTGGGGCACGCCCCACACGCCCCACGCGTGCCAGCATTTGGCGCGTGCAGTGCACGCGCCAGACACCCCTCCCTCCCATGTTTAATATGTTTTTAAATTGTTTTAAAACCCTAAATTTGTCTTTTATTAATTTAATAGAGATTAAATTAATAAATACTCCTAATAAAATAAAAGGTGTTTTATTAAATTTGAAAATTGTTTTCAAAAGGAATATTTATTAGGAAGGGTTTTGGAATTTAATTTAATTTTTCAAGAGTTGAATTATTAAATTAAATTTATTTTCAAATCAACAATTAGAATCAAGCCAAGGTTGTAA
>JAOTAX010000006.1:685946-718268 GCA_025629825.1 Erythroxylum guanchezii | reverse complement strand
CTCATATTCAATTACTTCGTTATATTCGGTACAAACAAGCTGTTTATTATTTATACAAGAATCAACAAATGAAAGAACAACGAATTAACTGCTAATCGGTTATCAGTTAGCGGTTATTTCTAACTGCAACTCCCTCCAACGAATCAGCTACTATCAGTCGATGGGTGCTCATCTCCCATCGATTGGCAACGTGTTGCCATCGTTCGACGGTGGTGTCGCCTGCGACGAATCGCGACTGTAGGCGACCCATCGCGTGAGACGCCACTAATGAACGTCGCACGGTGCCTCTGTTGGCGTCTCCGGTGACGCCATAGGCGGCGGTGGCGATAAGGGAACCGTCGTTTGGAGACCCGACGGTTGAGGCTGCGGTTCGTGGAACGTGGAAGGAGCTTGCTGCAGTTGAGGCAATTGATCGACTGACGTGGGTGGCGGTTCGAAGAGCTGGGCAACGTGGGAGAAGAATCCAGAAGATGGGAGAAGCTTTGTGGTGAAGACGAAGGGCGCGTGTCACGTCGACTGGCGCGTGCAGTGCACGCGCCAGTCAACTCCTTTGACGACATGGGGCACGCCCCACGCGTGCGAGCGTCTTGTGCGTGCACCTCCCATTTTTAATGTGTTTTTAAATTGTTTTAAAACCCTAAATTTGTCTTTTACAATAATCATATTTCATTCAGTAGTACAAATATACACAGACATTAATTCTTTATTAAAACTTGATTTACTAAAATCAGATAACTAAATTTGGCTAGAATATTTTCTCATTATCGTATCTCATAAAAGAATGTGGTTAAAAATGTTTGGATATATCATCATCATCATCATCATTATTATTATATGTTATATCTTTTTTATTAGAGTTATAAACTTAATTTTTGTAGAATTAAATATCTAAATCTAAATTCTTATAAGAATATTCAATGAAATATTAAGATATATAATATTCATACCCTTATATTTTTTTTAAAAGTTATGTCCTCATAAGTCATTTTACACATAAACAGTTATTTTTACCAAATATCTCTAACAAACTGCCAACGCAATCCGTTAATCAAATCAGCTAATGTAATCAGTTATCAGTCAACAGCTAATAGAATCAACTAACAGCTAATATAATCAGTTAATTGCTAAATATGATCATAGTCAACTATTAATTAACAGCTAATACAATCAATTATTACCAAATAGGGCCATAAGCACCTCTACTTCGGATTGTTCTCCAACCAACCGATACAAAACAAAATTCAAAACCTTGAGTCGAACCCTTGCGAAGCCGTTGGAATTTGGAAAAGACCATTCTTTGATGATGTCTCCGCAATCTCTAGTTTGACTTTATTGAAAAATATTATTTTTATGGTTAATATATGACATGTAACATCAAATTTTAATTTGGGTTTGAATTCGGACTGTTGAGCTCAACCCAGCATAAAGTCTGAAATTTAAAATTTTTAATCAAAATTACTAAATTTAAAATTTTTTAAAAATAAAAAATAATTTTGATTAGACTCGATCAGGGCCAAACTTAAAAATAAAATTTTGGACCCAACTTAACCCAACCAACTTATAATTAAAGAGTATCAAGAATGCATATTAGTAAAAGCCTTTAACAAAGCCAGCCAGCTTAGGGTTCAAATGACTTTCTGTAGCAACAAAAATGTACGTATTCAAGCTTACAAACATCAAATTGAAAGCAATCACTTGCTAACAGAAAAAGAATGTGACCTCGAGCTGGGGTCATTGGGACTTTCAAATCTTAAAATTAAATACTCCTCATCTCACAACCTTAACAAGAAGTTCTGTCTTCGCTTAGAGAGGTCTTGTTCTTCGACCACTTGCCTTTCCACAAAGGAGAGCGTTCTTTGGGATAGGGTATTCATCTCTAAGAGATGTTGAACCTGTGTAAATTCTTACATAAAATTGCTGACCAAGGTACTGCCTAGCCCAGAACTCTGACCTCAAGTTCCACATTCCTACGTTGTCAAGTGGCACGTAAATTGCAGTCCAAGAGCTTGGGTATACCTGAATCCAAAACACATTAATCATCAGATTCATATTATTTGTTCAATCTATCTCAATGTAAGATCAAATCCGGACTGCAATCAATGAGACAGGTCGGTTGTTTCATTGTCATCCCCAAATACGATAGCTTAGTATCAGATTTTGGTTTTACCTGAACGGTGCATCGTGCAATTCCATCTCTGAGATTGTACTGGTCCCTGCTAGCTGAACTCCACTGTCCTCCATCCATACTGCGTAGAATTTGTATGAACAAGAATTAGAATATAGCATGGTTTGCAATGGAGGTTCGGATCGTCGTCACAATTTATTGTAATTGAAACTACACAATCGCAGTATAACCCGTAATCCGTAATTTAAAACCTCGAAATTTAGCATTGAAGTGGAAATTATTCACTCCACTACTTACCCAACAACGAAGAAGCTGTAACCATCAAGGTGATAGCTCTGCACAATATCCTCAGTGTTTTGGAAAACGATCTCCACATATGCTCTGTAATCTAGCGTCAAGACTGAAGAGTCAAGGTATATACCTCCACCGTAAGGTCTATCCGGTATACTGTTCTCCCGGAAAACTCCCTGAATTTTAAAGTAGTCAGCGAGTTTAAAGGGAGTGTCTCCGGCGACGAACGACACACTGTTAATGGCATATCTTTGCTTGCCATTCACTTGACCTGCAGAGCTTGAAAGTACTATGGTTCTGGTTGTATTGACCATACCATAATGGTATGAGCCTTGTGGATTGGGCCTTGGCCCACTTGCTGAAAGATTAGTCCTGTTAACAATTTGAATCGAATTAAACCGGACCAGACCGTACTGCTATGTCTAGGTAAGAAGCAAGATATAAATGATAGGGCTAGTTTTACCTAATGGAACGAGCCTGGTTAAGAGACCAGTCAACTTGAATGGTAGGTCCACCTGGAGGGGTGCCTGAAACTGGACCAGCAGAGTTAGAGTAGTGAAGGACTCCGGTGGTGGTCAGGATCGGGGTGGTGAACCGACTAGATACCACAATATAGTAATCTTGACCAGGTTGGTCGGCCGTAAACAAAACAGAGTAAGATTGGCCGACATGAACGTCGAGGGATGAATACTCGGTCTGAACAGTATGTGTTCCCTCCACTTCGACCAACTTCATTTTGTGGTTTTGGATTCGGAAGTTCAGAGAACTCTCCAATCCCACATTTGATATCCTGAGCCTGTAAGTTTTTCCTGAAACCAAATCAAACATGATTTGTACAAACTTACTCACCATAAGTTCTGAAAGGTTTACTGAAGCAAGCAAGATCAATACTGTACCTTGTTCAACTGTCAGGGAGTAACCATTGGAACCACGACCATTGATGAGGATGCCATCAGGGAGAGGAAGCTTTTTGCCATCGTCCAAGTGAGCTCTCAAGTCCTATCACAATGAAACCTTTACGTTTTAATGGTTAAAGGGACGTGGACATTCCTTATTGGTTGACCATATGCAGGATGACAAATTATATATTAATTTTAATTTTAATTTCATCGAGATGAAATGTAGATATAATTTTTATATTTTAATTTTAATTTAGCTACACCTAGCATTATAAACAAAACGATGTTTTTTTTATTAAAAATAATATCTATTTTACAAATTTAATTTAAAAAAATAGAGTGGAACAAGTCAGAATTGAGCTTAGCTACCTTGGGCCTGACTAGGCTCGGGCTCGAGCCTATTGCCTCAGCATCAACTGTCAGCCTAGACTCGACCCGACTTATTGTCATTCCCAAATTTAACCAATTTCAAATTCAAATTCGAATTATCAATATTAAGATCTAATTAAGTTAACAATTTATTTAGAAATAATCAATTATAAATAATTGATCCACTAATCAAAGTCAATAAATTAAATTATATTTAGTCAGATTTAATTTCAAAATTTAACCTATAATTTTTTTAAAATTTAGATTATTATATAATATTATTATCATTACAGCATGAGCAATGCATATACATTGTTTGGATGTCATCAACAGCTGTAAAAAGCAGAAGTCATTTAAGTTACATTAATAGCCAACGCGCACCGGCTTCCAACATGAAAGCATGCAATTATTGAGGATGTGGGCAATTTTTCAGATAGAACACGTGCAAAAAAAAACGACGCGTCGTTTTCTAGCTAACTATTCTTTTCTCGTCAATAAGCAATCAAGTCGAGATTTGGTGGAGCTTACCGTGTGATTGGACTTGTACCAATCTCCGATGAGAACGGTGTAATCGCCGTCAGGATCAGGGAAAGGAACGGGAATGCGCGGACGGCTGAGGATTCTGATGCCGCCAAAACCACCGGCGGCTTTGTGGAATGCCAGAGATGGGAAGTAGTAGAAACTTCCAATTTGGTCTTTAACTTGTAGGATGTACGTGTAGTTCTGACCAGGAGGTATCGGGCAAGTAGTTCCAAAGACACCATCCTCGTATGAATTCCTCCTCTGCTGAATTCCATTCCTGCAAAACACATGTTCCACTTGCTACTTAGGTTGTCCGTAACTTAATTAGTTATGGGCAAGAATTGAACAGCAAATGCGTGATAGGGATAGGGTTGTTGGTTGGTTGGTTTTCTTGTTTCAAGGTAATAAATGAGTTCATTGTGTACACTGCATGTAATCGTCTGCCTCGATTCTGCAAACGCCACACGACAATTAGTAATGCTACAATTCAAAGCCTTGCGATGCCAGTATAGTCCCAACTTAAAATTAAAAAATTATAAAGAAAATGAGGTTTCTATTTTTTTAATTTAAAAAATAAAAATCTAATCAAAATTTAGACTATCAGCTTCTATTGAGTTCAAACTCGAATCAAGTGCTTTGAATCCAATCAAACTTTGATTCAAACTATCAGTCTCGATTGAGTTCGAACTCGAATCAAGTGCTTTGAGTCTAATCAAACTATCAGTGTCGATTGAGTTCAAACTCGAATCAAGTGATTTGGGCTCAATCAAACTTTGGATCAAGCTTAAATTTAGATATAAAATTTTAAGTTGAACAATTTTACCTGACTCATTATAGCCCCTAATTTTAAAAATCAAAATTTGAAAAATTAGCGGAATATAAAATAAATTTAATATGATTAAAATTATCCAAATTATTGAAACTTACTTAAAACACTTAAGAAATTCTAAAATTTAAAAATTCTAAGAAATTCATAAATTTCAAATTCCTCTAACGGCCTTGATCCTTACTGAAAATTAACCCAGAAATTAATAATGCAATGTGAATACAGATGACTGATTTAGACTCAACCATTTATCTCCAACGATTTTGGTAAGTTTCAGCGCAATCGGCGCGAATAGATACAAACGAATGACACCAGAGTTGGTCAGATCTATCCACCTAACACATGAGTGATTACACAAGCAGAGTGACTTACTCACATATGCTAAAATACAAAGTTGCAAAGAAACAAACGTCCAGAAAAGGAAATGCGTGAGCCAACTACTAAACATTTGGCACCTAGACAGTCTCTTTTCTAATACCAAATCTCAGGAGATCCAAGACAAGACGGGAACAGATCTGCTGTCCCGAATTGTTGTGCTCTAAATAAATTCCAGCCATCCATATCTTAAAGGCAAGTAGGGCACAGCAATTTGCTCCCAGACAAAACCAAGTTCAAATCACATGTTTACTCTCAAATCGACGCAGGAAACGAGGAATGAGTAACATTTTGTGTCTGGACAGAGAAAAAAAGTTCACGGGATGAGATAAAGAGATTGACAGAGACCGTACCATGAGAGCAAGAAAGGCTCGTCTAAGCTGTTAAACACGTTGATAATGAGATTGTCATTAGTAACAGAGTGAATATCAGGACCAGGGAATTGCCCATTGATGAGTATACCCTATCAAAAACATCTATCAATCAGAATCTTGTACAAATTAACTATAAGGAGTACTACTTTAATGACAATACCAGATTTGGAGCACAAACCTGTTGGCGAACTCCAAGTGGGTATATGTCCCCATAAGTGACATTCCAGTTGAAGAACCTGTAAGGATCGTCAGCTTCAACAATGGAGAAAAGGGTCAGTACGGCGACGCATAAAGCTTCGAGAAGTGTGCTTGTACCCTTTGAATTCATCGGAAATTTCTACTTTTAGACGGAGACAGAGAGACCCTTTTGGGATTGGGAGTATTTATTATATTGGAATGAGCATAGAAGAAAGCAGAGAACAGCAAGTGAGTGAATGAGTGAGAGAAGGTTTAAGTGGTTTGGAGGAAGTAGAACCAAAGTGAGGGATCATTAGCGGTAAAGACAGTGAAATGAGAGGGAAAGAATAAATAGGAGGTTAAGTCAAATACTTAAATCACGAAAAAACCTAAAAATTTATAAAAAAGGAAAAAAGGAAAAGAAAAGAAAAGAAAATAAAGTGTCGGTAATGGGGTCCACTCATTTTGAATAGTTTCGTGTCAGTTGTCTGAGATTCCCCCACATGGCGGTGTCTGGTGTTTTAGCGGTGGTCTTTTGTTTTTTTTTGACACACATGCGAGGATTAAGCGACGTCGTTTCTTCGTGTTTTTTATATATATTTTTGGAATTAGTTACTTTATAAATGAATCAAAATTAAATAATGAATTTGATTTAAGTCATATATCTTTATAATTTATAATGGGGTTAAATATATCTTACGTTTCTAATTTTAAGACGGATTAATATAATTATTTTTCGTGGATAAAAAACCAATGAAATGCACATATGACAAATTTTTTTTAACGAAAGAGCTTGTAATTACTAACTTTTAAATACGTTCTGGATAAATTTCTAAATTAATATAATAGTCTGTAAATCATATTAATTAAGTATTTTATGCTAAATTAGTTCTGTACAACAGACTCGATCGATCGATAGAACTTAAGTTGAGAAAATTATAACATAAAATTATTTAAAAAGCAGATGAAACAACTCAAAAAATGGTTCACACGGTTAACCTTTTTTCTTTTTTTAATAGAAAAAGAAATTTTAAATTAACATATCCATGCATAACATTTATTCTTTAAATTTAGAAAAAGTCGTAATGTACCGAATTTTCTTTTTATATTTTTAAAAAACAATTTTTACGATAACAAAATAATAATTTTAATATATTAAATTTCATTAAATATGATTTTTTAATTATACATTTCAATTAATAATTCAATTTTACAAGATGAAGAATCATGCAATGATTGGCGGTTGCAATCGTTATTAGTATTACTAATTGGACCCCTTTCCTAAATCGAAGTGTCAAATGATTCCCTACTAATATACGACACATCAATAACAAAAAGTGTTAATAATCATATATAACATTATTGAATTTTAAGACAAAATATATTTAAATTATTAAATTTTTATTAATCAAATTCAATTTTTTTAAAAATAAAACTTGTGTTGTACATTTGTTAAATTTCATGGTTTAATTATTAATTTTAAATTTTATCAAAAAGGACTTGAGCACGCACTTGCTCCTACTGCTATCTTCGATCGTTATACTAAAACTTTACACCAATTTAATGTAAAAAAGTTTGTTAAGAATTTTTTACACCAAATTTTTTTACACTCCAATTATTTTACATCAAATTTGTGATCGAGTAAAATAATTTAGTTATTAGCTATATTAATTTATATTTATACAATAATTTATTTTATTTATAAAATTAAAATAAAATATTATTCATAATTAATTAATATACTCTTTATTTAATACATAAAATTAATATTGTTGTAATTTTATTTTAATTGTAATCTTGAATTTGGTTATAGTTGTAATTTATTATAGCTCGGTTATAATTTCAAGCATTTTTGTTTGGTTTTATTTTTTAAAAAATCAATTTTGTGGTCTATTTTACTTTTAAATTTATGTAGCTTTTATTTTAAATTCACTTTTATTATTAAAATATTTTATTAATCAATTTAGAACACTTATAAATAAGAATTATAAATAAATATTTAAAATAAATTTAATATTCTATTCAATATTTGTGTCTTTTTAAAGGTTTCAATAAAATCTTTGTAATAATATATTTTGTGTAAAGTAAATATATATTTTAAATTTAATTACTTAACAAATTATGCAAATATAAGTGTATAAAAGGAATAGGTAAATAAAAAAATTGTCAAAAATGTCATTTTATAATTTTTTATGCATGAATAGCAACACACCTTTCTATTTATTACACCAAGATTGTAGTGTGTTGGTTGGAGTAATTTAACACACCAAATCACCAGACTGGTTGGAGATGGCCTAAGTTAGACAGGAGTAGTTCTGGTGCTCACGAATTGCTGTGTCCCGCTATATCCTTAAGATCCTATCGATCTAACTTGTTGTAATGAATGACTGAGATTTATTAAGGCAACTGGTTACAGCAATATGATAATAGGGAATCTTTTCCCAAGTTAGCCCGACCATCCACCGCAAGTCTCGGATAGATATGTCAGTCTAGCATCCAAAGCGGAGAGATGAAGATCTGTTTACATTTCAAATCCACACCTGCTTTACGTAACCCACAAGCTTACATTTTTTCTTTTTCCTTTTTCATTTGTAATTTAATAATAATCGGTAAATCACGTATTGCTGATAAATAATTATTATGAGTCGAACTTCCCGTGACAATGTTCAATTTCAAGATATTTACTTTTTTTACTGTATAATAATTTATAGATTAGATTATTAAAAAAATTTATCTTATAAAACCAAAATTAATTTTAATAGTTTTAATCTCACCAAATTCTAACATATTTCTAATTATATTCAATCATATTAAAAAATTTTAAACAAATTAACTCAAATAAGTAATGGCGAAATTCAACCTAAAAATCTTGAGTCAAAATTTGTTTTGACCCGAAATTCTAAACTAGAATTTAAGCCTGATTTGGATGACAGCCAAGTCTAATTAAATTTGATTAAACATATATTTTTAATTTTGTATAAATAAAAATTATGTCATTTTATTTAAAACATTTTTCAAAGCTCAATTAACTTAAACCGAATTTATTAAGTTCGAATCAAATTCATTGAATAAGGTAAATTTTGTCAAGCTTAATTCAAATCCTCCGTAAGGATTTAAAAAGAGAGTTGAAATTAAATCCTAAATATACCCGTCGCTCTAAAAGCTCATTGTCATCTGAGTATTGGACACCAAACCACGTGGGTCACAAGAGGAGCCACCTTAGGACTACCCTCCTGGGTTCTCATCCCAAATTATTTTTCTGAGACTCGAATTTGTGACGTGAGACAAACCCAAGTCATTATTTGATAGTTCTAATATCACTAAGCCCTGGTAAGCGCTTATAAGGGGAGGTGAAACTAAATTTTAAATATACCATTATGTAATTAAAAATGGGCTTTGCTTTTTTCCAATTAGGATAGAGTTTGGGTAAACTCAAATTGTAGATTAAAAAGATTTTATTTTAATCTAATCAATTTAGGCTGTATAGCGTATACTTCTAAATTCAAGTTAACCCAATTTTAATTCATCAGTTTTAGATTAGATC
The DNA here is from genome assembly GCA_025629825.1 of Erythroxylum guanchezii. Taxonomy (NCBI): domain Eukaryota; kingdom Viridiplantae; phylum Streptophyta; class Magnoliopsida; order Malpighiales; family Erythroxylaceae; genus Erythroxylum; species Erythroxylum guanchezii. The sequence continues at coordinate 708,766 of JAOTAX010000006.1, read as the reverse complement.
GAACTGATTTAAAAAATGCTAAAGACCAAGATAAACTCATTTTAATTTAATTATTTTGGAAGCATGCACGAACCTACCTACTCAGTCAAATTGAAATGTGCAAATGCCCTCCTGCCTAAAGCTCGTCCTCTGCTTTGTCACTTGTTAGCATATGTGAACACAGCCTTGCGCCGGTTAACGGAATCAAAGATGTCGTCCCTTGCTTTAATAGCGTAATCATTTAAAGTATCTTCTCCAAGTTGTGTATGCAATAATTGAATGCACCTTTCACGCTGACATATCTCTCGGTTACAGGCTTACAGCTTGCAAGCAATCCTATCATGAAAAGACCTCGTCTCACTACTGTTGACATTTTAGCGGGTAAGATTCAGAAAGCCGAAAAGTCTGAATTTCGAAATCCGATCAAGCTCGAAATTGACTCTAAATAGCTAATTCGAAGCCCCTTAAAATTTAGACTACATTGGTCCTTTAAATAATATTTACATGAACTTTCCTAACATTTCGGTGTTTGCGTGCTAAAATAAATAAGGAATAAAATAATTATTTTTAAAAATATAATAAATAAAAACTATAATAAGATAGATATTAATTAATTTAGTTTATTTTTAAAAATTTCTAACAAAAATATATGCCAATGTTTAATTTAAAAACATAAATTTGAGATAACACAAAAAAATAATAAAAGGACCAAAATATATATTATAATCTCCACTATTATTATTATTTTAGTAAATTAGTAATTTAAATAAATCAACAAATTATTATTATTATTATTGTTGATTTCCTTATTATTAATATTAATATTTTATTTTATTATCATTAATTTTCTTATTATTATAATATAATAATAATAATATTATTATTATTAATTTTTTTCTTCTTCTTATTATTAATTTTCTTGTTATTATTAATAAATAATAACAATAATAATAGGGAGAAAATCTTCTTTACCTATTTTGCATTTCAAGAAATAGTTACAGACATGAGGAGATATCTTTAACTATTCTATATAGGAGAAACTAAACCTGAGATTAGTTATTTTATATATTATTTTTTAACCAAACAAACGAATAACTATTCATTAGTAACAGAATAGCTATTTCGATCAACCAAAAGTGCCCATAGTGTTTTGGTCTGATTATGAAGAAAGAGTGAGGATTTCCCAAAAATTGAATCCCTCGTCAAAAATCCAAGCTTCCACAACTTTTGCTCTCGATTTGCTTTGTTCGGCTACTTTGTCGCGTGTCCTTCGCATCACCATTATCGAGGCCTCGGCTTCTTCCGATACCGAGCTTCGGCAAACCTCGGTTCAGGCCCTCCAGCAGTACACAAGCTTTGCACCATTTCTGTTTATACAATAATTTCACACATTATAACAATCAGATTACGAAACCTGGACATATTATAACTGTAGAAGCAATGGTCACCTGGCTTGAAATGTAACCACAACGTTCACACGTCCCCTGCTCCGGCATCTTCGTTGAAGTGGAAATTCTGAAGTTCTCGCCGGATTTTATAATGTCGAGTATGGCCCTAGGTCTGCATGAGATCAATATGTCGATATGTAAATAGTAAAATAGCAACTAGAAGCCAAATCCTGTCCTGGCTTCAATAGCAGAATAGAATAACTGGGTAACAACCTCATTCTCTCTAAATCTTTAATGAACTCCCGGGCAAAACCACGATATGCATTTGGAGAATATATACCTGGAATATGTAACCCCTTATTAGAGGGATAGAAGATGGATTGTTTCACAGCCAAAAAACAGACAAATGCAGTATATGTAATGAAAAGGCAAGACAGGGATAACAATTAAAGAAACGTGCTCAAGGAAAATGAAGATGGTGGTGGTAAAAGAAAAGAGTAATTACATTCAGTGGAGAAGTAGTCCAGCCTTTTGAAATAGGCATACGTGTGAATCTAGTTAAGGTTCTCCATCACTCACAACTGATACAGTAATGAAATCAGAACATTAAACATTTATTTCTATATTAAATCAAGTAATTAAGAAGCTCAGGATATATGACAATCTCCTTCTCATAGGTGTATTTGAAAGGCTTGCATCTCGGAATCGGACCATCTTCACCAGTCGTTATCGAGGTGCATCTACTCAATCTACAAAGATCCAGTTGTAATAAACAAAGCAAGTATAAACACAAGAATGAGAGCATAATGACGTATGGACATTGCATTACCGAGCAATATCACCACGCAAAATATTCAAGAGAACTGTTTCAGCAATATCATCTGCATTATGTCCTGTAACAAGCTTGTCTACTTTCAACAACGCAGCACCTCGATCTAGTGCCTTCAATACAAAGACATCAAACAATCAAATCAAAGCTAAAAATTTGAGGAAAACATTGTTATGGTAGATAAAGAAACTTGCAATATAGTCCAAATAATACATGTTTCTAATAGTTCAGAAACAAAACAATTTAAAACCATTGATACCTGCCGCCTGAAGACACCACAAAAAGTACAATTGTTCTTCAGACCAATCATCTTCACTATCTCATCCATCGTCCATCCATACAAGTCCTTGTAAGAAACAATCTTTAATGGCAGACCGTACTAGAAAAAGAGTAAGAACCAATTTAGTAGAAAGAAAACTAGCTATGGAAACTTTATCAATTGGCCAGACAATCCCAAGATTCAATAACAAACCTGAACTTCATTTCTTTTAACTGTTTCAAGTGAATCATCCCTATATCCAGTAATCCCTTCATCAACCGACAAAAGGAACAAATCTAAGCCGTAATTGTGCCGGCGATTCAATTCCGATAACACATAGGCAAGCACCGTAGAATCTTTTGCAGAAAAGAACGAAATATTAGAATGCTAAACGGAGGATTAGACAAAAAAAAGTTTAAAAGAATAATTAAATCGGATTGAACACCTTTTCCACCAGAGGCACCGATAGCGATACGCTCACCAGGGTTGAAAAGCTTGTTGTCTACAATCACTCTGTGGATTTCTTCCTCAAACACCTCATAGAAACACTCTCTGCATATCTATTTTTCGATTTCGGAAGATCAGAAGGTGAATTTTATTGAATCAAAATAACCAAACACAAGGAGAATGAATGAGAGAAAATTTGTTTCACCTGGTCTAAGGTTTTAGGTCTTTTGAGAGCTGCTCTCCTCTGGTTACAAAGGCAACAGAGACGAGTCCCAGTCCTCCTGGGTTCTTTTGCCTCCATGTCTTCCATTAACACACTCACCCAATAAGCGCTTATTTAACACCGTCTTTCCCTCTTGAGCCTCTTATTCTTATTCCGTATGTTTTCACGTACACTTTTTTTTTTTAATAACGGAAAAAACACAAATTACAATAGAGACTAACTCTAGCCGTATCCTTTAAAAGAAGAGTGGCGCACTTAGATGATATTTTATAAAAAATGGTAAGCTCGAGTATCGAAGTAAAAGCATAGTTGGTAAGTTAGTCAGCACATATATTGTCCTTTCTATAAGTATGGCGAGAAATAATTACCTAGTTTCAAATGAAAAGTTTATTAATGTCCAAGATCAAATGATTGAAACACAGAGCAAAATGCGAGGCGTTGGAGAGGAGCTCTTAAGCTACGATAGAATCTAGTTCAAATAGCACGCGATGAAAACCAAAGGTCTAAGCCTGCTGAAGCTCCGTAAATGCCCCAAAATTTAGCTGAAAGCAAAAAACAACGAATTATATTTTAAATAAAACTGCCTAATCAATTGCCAGAGCGATTTCTCGTCTTTTTCATTTAAGAGAGTGAAAAATACACATGGCAACTGGAGATACAGTTGGGTCCGAGTTTGGTCCAACCTAATTCAATATTTACGTAAATGTACTGTAATATTAAACCAAGAAATTAAAACGACATCATTAAACAAGCGCAAATAACATCGTTTTATGCTTAAAAGGCCATGCCCAAAACCGATCCCATATGACCAGGCCTAATTTGTCATATTTAAATGTAATATTTTAAAAATCATGCTGAAATTCAAATTTGAAAATTTCAATTAATACAATACCATGGTAAAAATAATTAAAAATTCAATAAAATTAAAAAATTTAAAATATAATTAGCTTTATCGATCAAAATTTTAAAATTAATTTTAAAAATTATTAAGTAAAAATTAATTAATTAATTTTAATTTACAAAACTTATTATTTAACTAATTAATTCATCTATTTTTGATAATAAAATTATTAAAACAAATCAAATCAAAAATTTTAAAACCGAATTAAAAAATTAAACAGTTAAAAAATATGAAACTGAATATCGAAACAGGCTAAATTAATTCATCTATTTTTGACTAAACTGATTTTTAATCATTGCTTAAATGTATGTATCTCCAATTTCAATTAACCACAAAAGATGAGAAATTTACGCGCACAAATTCGAGAACTTAAAATGAAACTGAATATCGAAACAGGCTTGTTCCACAACTTACAATAAGGAGCATCTGATCATCCAAGTATTAGTGCACCTTTAGATTCCAAAACCTTTGATTGTCTACCGATAATCATACAAGACCTAAATTCCTTTGTGAATAAACAACCAGTAATTACGAATATATAGCTTAAAAACAATCCTCGGATTGTACAAGAATTTTACAAGATCAATGGCATTCGATTGCAAAGTGACTAGCAGAAGAAGCAATTGTTTCAAGCAAAATCCTGCCATTCTTGGCCGGTCGAAAACACGATAGCAAATCGCTAGAGATCAACACTTATCCTGTCCACGGTCACCCTGAAGTCGTCGACGTACATCACGCTGCAGTATCTCCAGGTAATCCTGAAGAAGGAAAGTATAATCATCAGCTCACGCATACATTGCAAGCGAGGAAAAAAAATAAATACATTAATAGAGCAATAAAACATAATACTTACATTGGCTAGATCCTCATTGTTGCTCAGTTCACGTACAGCTTCAACAGAAGCGCTTCCATTTTGGTCCACTCTTACTGCATTTTCAACTGCAGTACGAAAAACATCGCCAGGTGTATCAAAATGTCCGATTCTTTGAGCCAATTCCTCGGTGTCGATCTATATAAGGATGATAAAAGGTAAGTGAGTACAGGAAAACAAATAAACTGTACAAAAGACACTCTGGCAAGCAAATGAACCCCTCGAGCGAAACTTGTGAGCAAAGGATTCATCATACCTGGTTGGCTGAATGAATAGATCTTCCATCTCCACTCAGTTTTCCCTCATGAAGTTGCTGCTGGGATTCAGGTCGTGCACCGACAAACGGTGGTGGTGTAGCTGATGCATTTCCAAAAACCTGGGAAACTACCGGCATCATCTGTTGAACCATCCTTGAAAGATCGATCCCGCCACCTTGGCCACCACCCAACCCTGAAAACATATTTCCAAGATCTTGACTGTCGACCTGCTGAGCAATTTGACTGACAGATGACATTACTTGAGGATTCTGAGTGAGCTGTTGCAACATATTCCTCAACAGATTGGGAGAACCAAACCCAGTTTGTTGTGAGAAGTTTGTCAACAAACCATCCAAAGCAGGGCTTTGCAAAACCTGAGACATTTCACCGGCAGCATCAAACTGGCCATCAGATTGTTGCTCTCCTAGAGGCCTATTATCAGCGATATTTTCCAAGGAGGCTGTCAGATCAGAAGGTGTGGTGTCCGGTCCTGCTCTATTTGATACTGCACTGCGGGATGCAAGAGATTGTAAAATCTGCCTGCCACTCATTCCAGTACCAAGGTCATGATCATGTGGGGAAGTGGTTGTTCCGGAATCACCATTCTTGACCAATGATTTCGGTTGCTTGACTCGCTTCTAGACATCAGTGAGAAATCCGTCAATTATTCTTCTCTCTTTTCAATTACAATCAAAAAAAGGCCTTAAATGACAGAAATAAATAAAAAGGATATAATTACATCATTTAATGTTTTTCCAAGACAAGGCAATACATAATTACAGGATTCGATTTATCATCTAATTCTCACAACACTGAACACTGATGAAAATATTGATAACCAACACAGAGCACTCATGTTTACTAAAATATCAAGAAGTCATTGCTCAAAAACACCCCATAAATAGATGAATTAAAGCTACCAGACACCCCATTTAGAACCTAATTAAAGAACTTAAAAGAAAAAAAGTTGAAATACCTTGCGGTCCAAACCCCCCAGCCCAAGTCCTATTGGAACAGATCTAGCACCATCCGCAATGTCATGCTGATTACTGGAACTTGTAACATTTTCTGAAGTCCTTTCTAACTTAAGCAAAGACTGCTCACTTGAGGATCCTTCCGAGTAAGAATCCTTGGCAGTCACTAAATTGTCCCTGGTCTCATTGTTGCAAGCTCTAGTTTGCTCATCCTGTGTTATCCTCAACATAACTTGTATCAGCAAACAAATGGTGAAAGGTCAGTATAAACGATTGTTGAGGTGGACAAAGACATACCTTATGGTCATTATCGGGCACAGTGTCAGCGAAAGGTACACCAGATTCATCAGCTCCATTAACAACCATGCTATTAGAATGTTCATTGTTTGCGTCATTACCTGCACTACCTACAACAATGCTTAGTTGAAATAACGTCATCAAAACCCATAATAACTTGTAACCAAGCATTCATCAGTACTTTTAGAACAACAGCAAGCTACCTGATGCTGGCTGGACTTGCATGTTACCGGTGAAATTCCTTAGTTGGGAATTAATTTCAGCTACTAAAGAGGAAATCGAAGAATCCGGTGGTGGCTGCAGAATTGTAGCACCTATACCAGGTTCTGCAGCATCGGGCACTTGAATACCACCAGCAGTTGAAGGCACTGCAGCTGCAATCACATTTCTCATCGGAAGAACCCTCACAGTGCTAGAACCACCTGAACCAGTATTATTGCCACGTTCTCCCTGGGCGCCTTCTCCGTTACTTCCCCTCGTACCCAGGCTTGACAAAACTGGAGCCATTGAGCTGCCTAATAATAGAGTGTCAGATGGGAACTAAAAAGGTACTCATTAAGTGAACAGAAAAGGGCTAACTGAGCTAACCTGCATGAATATGTATATTAACGTGTCTTGGTGCATTTGGAACACCAACGGGACCCAGAGATGTTGGATTTGAAGGGGGAAAAGTACTGCTAAAAAGGGAATGGGTTTGAAGAGGGAATGGCTGCAAAGCAATTCAACAAATTCAAACAATATAGTCTTTAGCTTGAAGCCAAGTAGATGACTTTCAAATGATATACATGTAAAGAACAGTGCAAAAACTAAGGTTGAAGTATTAATCAATTAGCAATGCACTTGATGTGGACAGAACATGTGCCTGTAGAATCTAACATGTGGAGACTAAGCACCAAATTGCTAAAAATTATCCTTTCACGAACCTGGACCATTATGGGATTAGGCCCCGATGGAGATATATAAACTGCAGGCCCAGCATTTACAGAAGATTCTGCCTGTGAATTGCAATAATTTTTTCAAAGAATTGAACAGTTAGAAATTAAACCAACAAAATAAAGAATTCAGACATACAGGAGATTGTCCCATTCGCAATGTTAAGATTGTACGACCAAGTTCCAAAAATAGAGCGCCGACATGTTGCATAGAAAGGCCAACTTGTGCTGATTCTGTCTGAATTTGTCCTCGTACATTGGGATCAGTAGAAGCTCCATCCTGTTCCAACCGCCTAGCCATATGCTAGAAGGTCGTAGTACAAATAAACAAGGAACAAAGCACATGATCAGATGATATGATCTTCAAGCAACTTATGTTGATAAATTTCAACGATTTCTTGATGGATTTATCTTTTCACCGTTTTGTGGCCAGAAGAATACTAATCCTATGTCAAAAACATGCAGAATGTACCTCTAAGAACCAAAAAGCAAATATATCACTCATCATCACAAAGTCTATTCTAGGTGAATATTCTGGCTCACTTATTTACACATCTATCAGATATTGGAAAAACATGTTATGTTTGCTTCAACATCTAAACAAATAATCAAATAATATCAGAAGCTCTAACTATGACTTTATTAAACAGTAATCAATAGACTCACCATCACTGAAATACAAATGTATATACTAAAATCACATACCTATTTCTCGTCATGACTCAGGATCAAAATACAAAACAAATGATACCAGATTAAAGAAAGAAAAATGAGATTTTAAAATGTAGAAGGAAACAAATCACGAATTTATTGAAAATGTAGAAGGAAACAAATCATGAATTTACCGCTAATGTTGTACAGATATGGCCACTGAGAAACGCTTCCGCTTGTCGTAAGATAATAATCAATGCTTCAGGTGTTCGCAAACCCCGGGCATCAAAAGGTAATTCTGGCCTTGGTAAATCGCTTGCAGTTGTTGAAGATGAACTCTGCTGATACCCTAAAATAACCAAATTGAGTTACTTTCTGCAAGATAAGCACATAAAACTAAACAGGGCCTTTCAATTATCACCATTGTGCGCAAGTGTCTGCTGCATGCGGGTCATAAACTCAGAAATTGTGCTTAAGGAGTCGGGAATTGGCTGAAACAAAAAGAAGAATATAGCTTCAGTAAAAGAGGTACACGTCAATGAAAACTGTATCTTACTAAATATCTAACTACCGAATGAAGTGATGGAATTGGTATGGCTGCAGTTAGAGGGATTTGAACCACTTGGGGCTGCGATTGGAATGGTGGACTGGGTGATGCCTGGCTAGGTTGTGTTTGATTCACTGCAGGGTTCTGACCACCAACATTACCACGCAAACCACCAGCTTCATTTCCTTGTTGAGCCTGACCCATCACACTATGCTGAAATGAAATAATCAGTCATTCATACTACTGATTTAACACAACAGAACTAAACTTGCTCACAATTTTGATGGGAAAAATTCAACCCAAGAACAATTGAATAACAAAAAGTAATCAGCAAATGACAAATTGTGCTGTAAAATGCAACAAGAGTATGCAAAACTGAAGCAATCAACATCAAACTTTCCTTCATGTAGAAGAAGAAAAGGGTATTTTCCAGCACCGCCAAGAATCACTATCATGAAATTGGCCATGACTAGTAACGCTGATTGATTTGGTCCAAGAATGAGAAAGGATGAAAAATAGTGTTAGCCATGCAAAAGTCCAAGTATATATTAATGGCACGGAGCAGGAAAAGAATGTTGAATAGGGTATACCATTAACGAGTGAAATAGTGGAAATGCAAAATGCGAGGATTAACAGCACAGTATGAGAATTTGCCCAATTATATAGCATGATCATCTGAAAATGTGGAATTTCAAGGATACATCATGTCATATCTGTATGCATAGCAGACATATCATATGGTGAACCTTTTCAACTGATCGTGGTACTAACCAAAGTGGGAGCTTGCATGCCACCAATGCCAGTAGTTGCGGCCTGACCACCAATTCCAAGAGAATTTAGAACAGCCCCTATAACCTATATATCACACAACATTACCAAACATATTAATAAGCATTTTAATTTTAAGAGATTTGACACAAAGTCAAAGACCTCAACCTAAGATGCAAATGAAGTACCAGAGAATCTATAAAACAAAGGGAAGAAAGCATACCCGACTCATGTCTGGTACAGCTGCTTCTCCATGTTCCCCAACATTAAAGGTTCCAAGAACTACACTATGTGATATTTGCCCGATACGATTTCTTGGAACACCAGAACCATTTTCATTTCCTAATAATTTAAGTGAACATTATTATTTTATAAGTTTATAAGAAATAAAATAATGCAATCAGAACTGGACCAGAAAGGTGGCATACTAATTTAACACAAATAACTCGATTACCATCAGACACATTTGCATCCCTAGAGCTAGCATCGGCAGAAGGCTGTGGCTGTGATTGTTGTGTTGGGTGCCTTGCCACCAAGTGTAGTGTATGCCCATTCTCCAACTCTATAAATAGTCAAGGGACCAATTTTTGCATAGTGAAACATAATATTCCTGGCTATAAAAATGCCCATTCAGGAGTAGCAATCAATATTCTTAATTTATGATCAGAGATGACAGTGAAGCACATAGAATCAGACTCAACTGCAGTCTTTTCTAGCACTGCATTGCATAAGTGAGCGTCTATTAATACCAAAGAACTTTAACCAGAAAATAAATTAGTGTTTAATGACAGGATACGATATTCAGAGAGGAGATGTTCATCCTTCAAGACTTTCCCCCGGAAAATAAGACGTTGTTGACCAACCGGAACACCGGTTTGGTCTGCTATTTTCTCCTTAAAGACTAAAACTGGCATCTGTAAACATTCCAACAACAGCAACATAAGATATTCCATTTACTGTTAGGATTACTAGGAACATAATACTGCTCAAATGCTAGCAAAAAAGTGTCAAAAGTTTACAAGTGGAAATTGGAGAAGCTAATTTCCAAACTTTTGAGCCAAAACCACAAATCTCTAAGATAAATAATGGTAGAATTTCACGAAAACAAAAATTCATTAGTTGATGCTTACATTCTTGTCAACTTGAAAACTGTATATCTGTGACTCTAAAGTCTTTATATTAATCTCAATACTTGCATCTGAACCATCTACTGTGTTACTTGTACTGGAACCTGCATTAGAATATTGATCTGCCATGATGGACCAACTGCATCCAAAGAATACAACAGTTAAACTTCTGCATGAACACCAATAAATAAGTAATTGCACAAAATTGTTGAAGGCTTATAATTAACAGTTTTGTGAAGACACACGGGATCTGAAAGAGCTGTACCGTTACAAGAGTCATGCATTAAAGTTCCTGTATCTTTTAAGTAGATATTACCCGAGGGTATTCTTGGTTTAGCAAGGCAACGAGATCCCAGCTACCATCCAAATCCTATGTTTTCTTTTAAAATATATGAACAACATTAAAGTGACTCTCTCCCTTTCAAAAGCATTTATTCGTAAAGGGTCATTTCTAACTACTTACACATCTATACCTTCCATTTACAAAAGATATTGGATCAAACTTTCCGTGGTTTTGAAAATATTACATGTCATCATTGCCTCAGTTTCGAATATAATACGTGGCAGTTGCTGGTAAACCTTGATCAGAGTTTCTGTACTTCTCCTCCATATTGAAATAGCACATTAAATGTATCATTTCAGCATACATCATAAAAATCATTATTGGTCAATCTACTAATTTTAACTGCATATTAATAATTATGCCAAACTGGAAACTGAAAAGGGCTGATAATGGGTGATAATCACAAAATAATGCGATAGCAACATTCTCCGTGCCAGTAAGAAAGATCGATCACAAATGTCTCCAATGTGAAGGATAAACCTTCATTCAACTCAATCTATATGTCTACACAAGTGGCAAATTTTGGCTCTTCCAGAATTCCATCAGAGATACAAATGTTCCAAACGCAAACAACCACAACATTCCAATCTAGGAACAAACAGATTATACCCAACAAATGCAATAATCGACGATAACAAGACCTCAAGTCTGCAAAAGTTTACTCTTCACGGTTCCTAACACCAAACAAGAAACTCATCAATCAACATGCAAATGAAAAACGCACGCTCACTACCCTCATCACAAGACAGTGCCCTTCGCATACCACTACATTTAAACATCGTAGAAAAGCCGTACAAGTGGTCTGTTCAATCAAAACCTCCGAAACGACCACATTAACAAAATCAAACACAAAAAAATAAGATCAAAATGAGAATCGACACAAAAGTTAGATAAACAGCAATAATAAACGCTATACAAAAAAAAAAAAATGAGATCAATTTAGGGTTTAATAAACAATGGAAATGAAAAAAATATATATCATCACGTAAATGCACAAACCTCCATCCGTTATATAGCACGAACAGTAAGAGAACGAAATGATCGAAAACCGAGAAGAAGAAACAAACCTGCTCTAACTGGCAACAGAAAAGCTTCGCAGATCGAGAGCGAAACTGAAACAAGATCAAGAACCGAAAGATTTTTAGGAGTGTTTGGAGGATTCGCAAACCAAATTGGAATTTACGAGAAAGAAGGGGGGTACTTTGGGTGCAAAAGAAACGGAGCTAACTTCTTTGTTAAGCCTGTCCCTAAATTCCAGAACAATCTAGACCAAGAAACGTTGCGGTGACGATTAGTCAACCTATACGACGCCGTCTTCAGGGGTTTGACTTCTTGGCTACTCAACCTATCTTTTATTCTAGTTGCGGATCCGACCCGATTCAGATTACTTGCTATGTAGGGTTAGCTACAAAGTTGAAGAGCCTGGCTGTATGAAAAATTTGATTAAAAATTGTGTGAATTTAGATTTTATTTGTTTTATGTACATAAATCCTAACTTCTCATGACACATTACACGTAGGTTTATTAAAAACAGTCTATTAAGGAGCTTCTTAGCCTACATACTGAGAGGAGGTAATTTATAATGTATTTATCATTAACTTTTTTTACAAGTCACAACTTTCGAGGTTCTTATTAGATTGACCACGTTGTCATGCTTACTTTTAAAGGTGCAACACAGTTATTTCTTGGCGGCAGCTTTCTCCCTGAATTTAGGGGGCTACGATTGTTCTTATCATTTCAACTTCTCCTTGGTTTGTTTATTATGAGGTTGGAATTTCTTAGTTAGGCTCTCTTCATGAATTATAGGTGCTTGTGTTTTATTTGGCTGCGTTTTTTTGTGTTTCTGTTGTTAAATGGGTATTGGATTGCTTTTTCCATAGCCACAGTATCCCTAAGCTTCTCTTGAATTGTCTTGAGGTTAGTTGCAAACTTTAGCTAGTTGTGTCTTCTGTGAAACCAGTCTGCGAACTTTTTGTACATATTTGTTTCATTAATTATTTTTTTGATATACCAAAAAAACAGTCCTTTTATTAGATAAAGTAAGGCTGTATATTATCAGACCTCTCTAAATTTTGCGATTCAGCGAAATTTTAAGTGGATATTGATGTGTTACAATTAAGTGGATATTGATGATGATGATAAAATCTTAACATTTTTTATTTAGTATAAATAAACAATAAAGATAACAATAATTAAGTGAAAGTTCTGCTAATTACAACATCTTAAGAAATCCATAAGTACACAGCCTTACTACTAAATAATAAAAATGTGGTTTCTAGTAGAATTACATAAAAACTTATTTGGTATAAATGAGATATTAAATTAGTTGTACTTAACAAATATTCTTATATTTATTTTTATAACTCCAATAATCAAAGATTATTAGACAAATTAGGGAAAATGATAACTTTTAAACTAGATTTTATTTTATTTAAAAATTTAAACCGAACTCGGATCATTAGAATCAATCAATTATCATTATCACGGGATGGTTTCGATTTGACTTGCTCCGGTAAGTATGAATAAATGAACAATTCCTGTAATGCTACAATCACCATGATTTAAGCATTGTCATGTAACTAAATAGGTTAACACTTCATCCATAAAACCGTGCAATATATATAGATATCAGAAACCTATTAACCTTTGGCTCTAAGCCACTGTAAAAGCGCTAGAAGAACCTGTGAAGTACTCTAAAGTAGCATTCTGAGATTTCTTAGTCGACCCAAAGTGCCTTAGCCTGTAAACACCAGAGCTTGCCTCCTCAGGCACTTCCCATTCGATGGTTGCCAGATTAGAGAAGGTAGTGAAGTTATAATCTAACGACCACTTGAAATACAAACTTAAATCATCGTCATCATAAACTGGAACCCAACGTCGTCCCTCTTGAAGAAGTTTCTCAACCACTGCGAATGTACCTTCAGTGAATAGGTCATTCCTGGGGTTACCACTGAAGAAGGTGGCACTTACGGTGTCACCTTTCGTGAATGAGCCATTTCTGGGTTGAGAAACATCTTGTTTCAAGTCACCGAAGTTTATACCACGAGGAAGAGGAGATTCTCCCAGAGGGTCGAGAACAAGTTTGAGTTGTTTAGGTGAAAGATCTGGTGGTGATAAATCTGATCCAACGATCTCTCCCTTTGCCATGGCGCTTGCTAGTTTTCTGAATTCTTGGACATAGGCTGATAAGGTATGAGGACCGTATAGTGTTGATGAAGCCTGCATGCACGTTCCATTGCATATCGTTAAGGCATTAGTTGAACTTTGTAAGGTTTTTGTCTATGTATGTTCGGTAGGTTCAAATCGAAAACTGAATTTTTTTATTAGGTTATAGAAATCAAAATTTTATCATTTTTATTTCAAACTGGGATGAAACCCTTTTGGTACAAGTTTAAGAAAATGTTATTTATATGCCTTTTTCATCTTTTATGATGGTGTGTGATAAGATTAACAATTCAGTTCAATCTGACTGTAATTAGATCAAATTAGTTAGTAAAGTTCGTGTTAATTAAACTTTAAAAAAATCAATATAAACCAAGTTTAAAAGTCAATAAATAAAGTTCGTATTGACCAAATTTTAAAAAATTGAGTATGATTTGAGTTCGAATCAAACATGTTATTAATCCTAATATATTAATCTTGTATAATCCTAACATATTGATCTTGTATAATGTCTATTGTGAAACCTTATATCCATGATGCCCATATTCTTTGAGCCTTCAAGTTTAAATTTCAATTTAAATTTTAAAATTTTTATTAGGTTTAAGATTTATTCAAAATTGTTCATTTCAAATTTAACTTATTAATTTTAAATTGAACCCTTTTCATACAAGAAAGTTTAAGGGCATGTTATTTATATGCTTCATTCTCTTTTATAAAAATGCATTGTGGAGTTGACATTTCGACTCGACTCAAGTCAATTTGAACGAAATCAATAGGTAAAGTATGTAATGACTAGGTTTTAGAAAAAATTGATATGACACAAGTTTGAAAGTCAATAGATAAAATCTACTAGATCAAATTTTGAAAAGAATCAATATGACTCAAGCTAGTTAGCCTATTATCAACCCTAATTTGTTGATGTTAACTAATGTCTATTATAGAAATAGGGAGAATCGGTATGCATACCTCATACCATAATGCCTATATTCTTGGAGCCTTCAAATATAAAGTTCAACTTAAATTTTAAATTTTTTACTTGATTCAAGATTCATTCAAAATCTATTCATTTCAAATTTTAAGTATTCATTTTAGGTTAAACTCTTTTCATACAAGAAAGCCTAAGGACATGCCATTTATATGCCTCGTTCTCTTTTATGATAATGTGTTGTAGAATTGACATTTCAACTCGACCCAAGTTAACTTGAATGAAATCTAAAGTAAAGTATGTAATGACCAAGTTTTAGAAAAAAATTGTTATGACTCAAATTCAAATGTGGATGGCTAAAATCTATGTTGATCAGCCTTTGAAAAGAATCAATATGATCTAAGATGTTTGGTCTCTTATCAACTCTAATTTGTTGATCTATTTGGTCTCTTGTCAACCCTAATTTGTTGATTTTCTTTAATGTCTACCTAAAAAAGAGGGGGAAATTGGCATGCATACCTCATAACGAAGATGCCCATATTCTTCAAAAGTTGCAATATACTGCGAGTATGTGTTCGTGAGTCCTGCTATTACAACCTGGGTGTTATTATTGAATTCTCCTCTGCCATCACTCACTAGTGTTTCTTTTACTGCCTCTCTTAGTCGCCTTCCGGCCATTGTTGTGAACTCTGAAAGAACTCAAAACAGCCATATTTGCTTACATTATCTCGCAAAACACCATTGATCTAGCACAGAAAGAGACCACTTTTATAGCGGAGTGAAAGAGAACGAACCTCCTGGTACAGAAAGAATTACTAGTTGTCCCACCATCAGAATCTGAATTGGAAGAACAGCAGGCTGCACCACGAAAAGCGTCATTTTACCTTAGTAAAAAAAATTTCGAATCAATATTAATAAATAACAATGTAACATTCTGTCTTATTACTTTAAAATGATGAATTCTAAAATATTTTAAGTCAGCAAAATTAAATAAAATGAACCTATTAATAAAAGGTCTGTCACAATCATTTAATATTAAATATTCAAATTTGATTAGACTTAAGTTCGAGTTTAGACTTAGCTTCAAGTTCAGTAATTTTTTTTACTCGACTAATCATAATAAATTTTCTTAAGTGGGAATTTAAACAAGTGTGAAGTTAATAAAATGATTTGATTACACTAAGATGTAAGTAAATAGATTTGATCTTTCAAATTTAAACTTGATCGTAAAGTATTTAATTAATTATAACAAAATTTTAAATTTAAATATAGGGCGATCCTTTTTTTTTAAACGGAAGAACTTGCAGTCACTATCATTTTGATGTACACTAATTAAATCTCCGGATTGACGCAATAGCCTACAAATTACGCTAATCGAGTATTCCGCACTAGACAAACCTTATATGACAGGCTCAATCGAGAAGATATAAGTAGGAGGATTCAAACACAAGACTTTTCAACCCCATGTCTCCCATTTCACTAACTCAACTACCCTAGGGGGCACAATCATATTCACTAAGAGTTAATAAAAAACTATTTATGACTATGAATAACAAAAATTGAAGTCAACTAGTTAATTTTGCTTGAATTTAAAATTAAATATTTAAATTTGATCAGGTTCAAGTTTATATTTAGACTTAAGTTCAAACTTAATAATTTTTCTTAACCGACTACTCATTTCAAATTATCTCACGTTTAAATTTAAATAAGTCTAAATTCAACAAAATGATCTAATCAAGTTAATGCGAAATTTATGTTCAAATTTTTTTAAAAATATATTTGAATAGTTATATGATAAATTTTTTCAAAATCTAAATTTAGGTTGATCTAAAATCAAAAGATTAGATTTAATTAGCTAGGGTTTTGACTTTTGATAAGAAATGATGAAATGTAGGGCTTGAAGGGCTTACCGCCCATGCATAGGGAAAATCCATTTCTCCTGTGGACAGCAAAACAGGCTTAGGCTTCTGGCATTCCACCTGATATGGGCTTGGCTCTTTCAGAACGTCCCTCATTTGTTTCCAGAGCTTGTTGATCTGCAAGACGAGAGTGGACAACGCCACATATATTTTAGGCTCATTGGACTAGAGATAGTCCGGCTCGGACTGCCTAAAACAACATCATTTTTGACCCTTGCCATCCCTACCGACTGCCTAAAACATCATCATTTTTTACTGTTGCCATCCCTACCCCAAAGTTACCGGATTCTGACCTCTGTGTCACCTTGTTGGAACCCAAAAACACCAGGACCATCCGTAGTTCCTGCTGCAAAACCTGGACCAAGAGCTGCAGGACAAGTCTTAACCACTTGGTTTCCATCTAACTCAACCTCAATATCGGTGAAGTTCAAGTAAACTTGGCGGTAATCAATCTTTCCACTCAATATCTCTTTAGCAGACGTGAATAGATCAACGGCCTTGGAGAATTGCCTCTCTCCGATGATCTTAGTGCTCAAGATTTCATCTGGGTATCTGTTATTCGAATAAAAAACACAACTAATCAGGAGTTTTTGGTCATTGAAGTTCAAATTTTAGGCTATTGAAGTGTAGTTCCAAGTAAATTACCCAGGACCTCGGCCTAAGCAGAGTGTCTCATCACCGTGACACGACGAGCGATTGAAATCACAAGGCTGGCCGGTGTCGGAACAAAATGCGCCTAAGACATTTGGGGTCACATCTCCAACGTTGGATTGACAAAACGCACCCACAAAAAGCGAATCACTGTTCTTCCTCACTTTGAAGCTTTGGCTGGTTGTTCTGTCACATGGCTGTCCTCCTGTCGACTTGATTGTTTGTGCTTTTGCAATTAGCTTTCCAATGTCTACCTCGTACATAAAAACAAGTATATGTCATGCTTTAGTCACTTATAGTTTTGGTACGTGACTCCAAGAGCAAGAGTTTTCGTAGTTTAGAGCGTAATCTAACGGCTATGAAGGCCCCGGCCCTAAGGGATGAACCCGAAATTTCAATCCTTTTTGTCATCGCTAATGATAACTGCAAGCTTATATTAAAGCTGAAAAACACGAAAAATGTAAGAAAGAGTTGCCTGGTGTCTTGGAAGAGTAGGCGATTGTTGAATTAGCTTTTGCATTACTAGTGAACCAGTCTTCAAAAAACCTAGCAGCTGCTCCTTTGTTGTCTCCACTAATGAGCTTATTGTTTTTACTCATGGACGTACCATGAGTGGCGTACCAACTGAAAGCTCCTACACTCCTTCCACTACCTCCATCAACAAACTTCAAAAGGGTCATTTCCTTATCAACATCTGAATCGTGTCGACCTCTCTCTTCTTCTGGGTTTTGCTGGTAAGCACTCGGGCTTCTGTTTATTCCTGCATTCTCTACATCACCTACAAAGCACCACACCACACCACACCGCCATTTTCAGAGCTAATGCTGACCATCAGTTTCTTAACGAGTTTGGTTGCTTATAGCTTACCTTTGTTCATGAAAATTGTACCAGCCTTTAGGTTCTGGTGTGCCTGAACTATGCTTTGTTCAATTGCTTTAACAATGGCGTCGAATGATTGTTGGACAAATCCCAGAGTAGTAACAGAGTAAAGCAGGTACTGCAAGTAACCTCCAGGTCCTGCATGAGTGTGAGTCCCGCTTATGGCTACATTTTCCTTGGTGTACAGATCACCGTACCTTGCAATAAAAGGCATTAACAGTGCATGATTACACTTCAAAGGAGTTTAGTTGCTATCATCTCTCAAATTCAGGACGTTATTTATATATAGATCAAATTTATTTTGATGTTATATGATATGTATGTCCGTTATTCGTTAGAAATGTAACATTGAAAAGAACACTTAGGGTGTGTTTGGCTTATTTAGAGGAATAGAAATAGAAATTATAATCGCTTCATTCTTCACTATATTATAAAGTACTGAGTATTGGATATAAAAACACTGTTCATCCAATCATAATATACTACTAATTATCTTTTTTCATTCTCTACTTATTCATTTTTTTTCCATACTAACTAAGCAAACACTCCCTTAATTTTAGAAAATAATAGAAGTTATAGACTTCTTCTCTCTTGTGTTTTAAGAAAATTTTAAATAATTTCATAATTGTTAAAACTTTTGAAAATTTTTCTTGTAAATTTCAATTTTTAGAAAAAAAATTTCTCTTAGATTTCAATTAAAAATAATGATTTTTTAAAATTTATTTTTTAAAAAATATTATTTTAGACTTAAGTTAAAAAATAATGATAAAACGCACATGATAAAATTTTAAATGTAAATTAATTAAATATAATTAATATAATAACTCAATTCAACACCTAAACTTGACTAAATAAATTAAATTTGAATTAAAATAACAATTATAATATATATTAAGTTAAGTCGAGTTTAATTAATTAAGTTCAGTAAGTTAAATTGTCATATTAGCATTTTTATTGTATTTTGTCTATATTTTTTTAACTAAAATTAAATAACAAAGTTTTCTAAAAAATGAAAATAAAATTGATTTTTTCAAAAATTTTAAAAATTAAGAAATTCTCTAAAATTTAAAATATTTCAAAGAGCTGCAAACCTTTTAAGCTGTCTATATCCCCATTCTTTTACCTGGATTTTAACCTCCCAAGCACTTTAATAGTGACTAGCTGTGAAGCCATACCCGCGTCAAGATTCACAAAAGCAAACCTTGCACCACCTTGACCACTCTCTGATACAATGAAAGCCCTAGCTCGCAGCCGGAAATGTATACCGGCGGTGGTTTGTTCGATGTTCGCATAACCCATCATGTTAATTTCGGAAGCTGGGCCGGTCATGTCATAGCTGCCAACTCCGATCAAGTACTCGCCATTAATGGCTCCTGTAAGTGCGCATAACAGGATTCCAAGAGAAAGAGTCGCCAACCTCCTACAAAACATTTTCTGACGATGAACAAATTTGCATTTCATGTACAGATATTTATATTAATCTCATGCCATTAGAGGTTGCTGTACCGTAGCTAGTGTAGTTATCATCAATGGCGGTTCTTAGGATTCTTAACATTTCTTCTTGGGTGGCTCCGTGGGAGGATCAGAACAAGGAGTGCTCTTGTCCATTGTGATGTGTATGGATCACGATCAAATTGACTTGCAATGTTAATTTGTCCATTTTGGACATGTAAATTCTTTTTTTTTTTTTCTAGCACTGGAGTTTACCCCGATGTCTTAAAAATTGGATCCGAAATTAAAATCGTAAAACAAGAAATTTAAAATTTAAAACCGTAAAACAAGAAGTTTGAAGTTTAAAAGATTCAGGTATTAAATAATCATAAAATCAGTTAAAAAATAAATAAAACTAAAAAATAAAAAAGTAAAAATATGTATCTACTCATTAAAAATTTAAAATTTTATTGAAAAATAAATTTGTATTTATTAGTTTTAGTTTATAATAACTTATTAATTTATAAAATTAACTGATTAATTAATAAAATAATCAGTTTTGATCAATAAAAGTTATTAAATTAAATTGAATTGAAAAGTTGAAAATCAAACTAAAAATTTGTTGATTCAAAATTTTTACAATTAAACAGATTAAGCTGGTTAGATTTTAAACCATTGCTAAATAGTGGTTGCTAAACTTTTTTTAACAAATAATATGAACATATATTGTAATTATAATCATAATCGTAATTACAATTATGTTCGATAGCTTAAAACCTTGCTTTTAAAATAGTTATAATCTAAATATCATTTTTCTTATAGGTCTTGTGTTCAATTCTCTTTAGCTACATCATCTTGATTGAGCTTAATGTATAGGGTTTGCCTAATGTGGAATACTTGGTTGCTCTGTTCTTAAACTCGGATCGGACCGATCGGTCTGATCGGTGACCGATAGGTGGTCCGGTCTAGTTTATCCTTCAAAATCGGTATAAAATTGACCCAGTCTGAGCCGGTCAATTGACCGGTCGGACAATTTTTTTATTTTTGAATTTTTTAAAAATATTTTTAATATTATATATAATTAAATATAATTATTGTATAATTATTATGTCACACCGGTTCGACCGGTAGTTGAACCGGTCAAACCGGTGACCAATAAGGCCACCGATTCGATGACTGGTCTGAGTTTCAAAACATTGCTTGGTTGGCATAATTTGCAGGTTGTTACGTCAATCCAAAAGTTTACTCAGTGCGCATCTAAATGATAGTGACTATAGGTCCCTTCATTAAAAAAAAAAAGTAAACAACAACAGTTTTTTGGTTTGTTTCTCACGAGGTGTCTTAAAAAGATCTCAATTATGAGAAAATACTTTTAAGTTATTCACACTTAGACTAATTCCCGCTTGAGCTAAATAGGTTCCTTGTGAGAAACAAAGCTCTGATCCCAAATTTTGTTCTCGCTTGAGCTAGGTAGGTTCCTTATAAGAAACAAAACTCTGATCCTAAATTTTAAACAACTACATACATAAAGACGGTTTGAATCTACAACCTCACTTAAGCTAAAAAAATTCCTTGCCAATTTACCGGCCCCTAAGGTCGTAAAAAACAACATTTATTTACAAAGACTTACATTTATGAGTGGCCCAACTAACTAGGTGACTAGCTGACAAGAAAATGAAGGATATGATCATAGCAAATGTCGCAGTCACTGCCCGTATCGATAAGCTTCAATTTGGGATGAAACACAAATGGAAAACGATGTGTGGTGCCGACGGTGATCATACTCAACTCGCGAGTCTTCTAGCATAATAAATAATTAAATAATAAATGAAATTGAAATTTTATAATATAAAACAAGCGGGTAAAAAAAAAGACATTTATTGTAGTTTGATAAATTTTAAAAAATATTTAATTTTTAAATTTTAAAAAAACTTCTACTTTTTCTTTTAAAAAAACTCTTTTTCCAAACGTAATTTAATTCACAAAATAAGATAAAAAGTACAAGATTCATGAAATAATTATTTTAATCAAATACTGCTTATATAACAATTTAACCTAGTTCTTAAATTTGAATCGAATTAATTAAATCTAACTCAAACTAATAATTTATTATTATTATATAACAATTCAACCTAATTCTTATAATAATAAATTATTAGTTTTGAGTTAATTTTAATTAGTTTGAGCCAAACTGAAGAATTAATTTGAATTATTATATTAACAACATTTAATTAGTATATGTCTAATATGCATAATGCTTATATTTCGCTATTATTTTTGAACTAAAATATAAGGAAATTGATTTTTTTATAAAAATTGAAAACCATAAAAAATTTTATAATTTTAAAGATCACATAATCTTTCTAAAATTTCCTAAAACTCATGAATTGTAGACGAGTCAACCCGTAATATCCAATACAAATACTACTGTATTTCTCACTAGCCAATCATGCATTGTCATCAAGCCCAACCTTGGGTAAGGGCAAACATAATATTTATTCCGGGTCTACTCTTATAAAAAAATAAAGCCATACTCATTCTTTCCTCTTAACTCTCATAAATAATTAAAAAAAATTCATATTTTGTTTTTTTATAAAAACCTACTTTTAATTTTCATAAAAAACAAAAGGAGACAATAGTAACTTATAAATTACATCAATTGGTACTCTACATTAAACAAGTCTTACGAGCTTAATTAAAAAAGTGTAAATAAAGGGAATCAAACACATAATTTTTTAATTTTATGTCCCTCTAATTTACTAACTCGACTACCTCTTAAAAAGCCTATTTTTTTACTTTATTTAAAACTTATAAAATATTAAGAACGGATCAGATTGTCGCGAAGGGGCGGAAGAAATTGCTATATAAAGAAACCGAAAGTGATAAAGAAATTGCTTTTGTCCACTTCGAATGGTCTGTAAAGATCATGGAGCACTTGAGGAGGGGTCATCTCATAAAGAAATTAAAGGTTTTCGGTAAAGCAGAAATTGATCGCTGGTGTTGACAAGTAGGTTTAGAACTACTAGTCAGTTCCCCAACCAAATTTAGATTGCTTTTATA
>JAOTAX010000006.1:661347-675745 GCA_025629825.1 Erythroxylum guanchezii | reverse complement strand
AGCGTGTGAAATGCTGCATAGTATGAGTTACCATTCCTGGACTCAGTTATAGGAAGCCATGCCTCTTGTGGGTCAAGCTTAGTGAACTGACCAACTTCTTCCAAGTAATATTGCATGCTTTCGATCGCTTTCTTCACAGGGCTTGCTATAGGAGTACTCATCAGACGTGAAGAGAAGGGGCTTTTAGGTGTTTTTGGGGCTATCTCCATAACTGGTGACCTTGTAAGAAGCTGAGATGGAGGAGCAGAAATTACAGGACTCAAGTTCATCTCCATTACTGGTTCTTCCAATCTATAACACTTAACAAAAAAGCTTAACAATGGAGATTAAGTTTGGAATGGATAAGAGGGTATCTTATATTTTAATAAGGTGTTGAACTCTGAGTAGGATTTGAGCACCGAGTGATTTATATTGTTTTTGAATGTGCATGGCGAAGGCGAAAGCTTGCATGGACCAATGGTTGTCACATATTGGTTCAATAAAAGGGGAACATATTGACTGACTACAGTTAGTGGCTGCTGTTTTCCATACAAAAGGGTAGCTCAAGCAATTATTGATAGGCTTTTTAAAAAAAGATTAAGATGTCAGGGTTAATCTCAGCATTTTTTACTATATCTGCTTATGATGGTAGGGTTGCATTTTTTCAGAATAGGGAATGAGTACAGCCAACGTTACTTTAGTTGATAATTTTTTAGTAATTAAAATAAATTAATATTATTTTTATTTGAATCAAGTTGTGCCAATCAATAATAAAAAAACTCAATCGATTTAGCTGATTCAATTGTAAAAACTTTGAACTGTCTAATTTTCTTATTTGATTTTAACTTTTTGGTTCAATTTACTTTAATAACTCTTATTATTAAAAACCGATTTATTTATTTATTAATCTGCCAATTTTCGTAAATTAATAAGTATTTATAAACCTAGATAGATCAATTAAATTTTATTTAACAATTTTTTCAATTAAATTTCAATTTTTTCGACAATCTTTTTCAACCATTTTTAAGATCTTCAATTTTATTCAATCTTTAATTGGTTTTATGAAAGTCTAATATTGTTTGAACCTTTTAAACCATAAATTTTTTGTCTTACTGGTTTAACTTCTGGTCTGGTTTTTAAAATATTGGTATTGATTGAATTAACTTGAATCTCGAATATTATCTTTTGATCCGGGCCAAAATATTAATCTTATATAACAATCTTACCATAATTTTACTTAAAATGAGAATTTATAGTTTTCTTTTCCAAAATAATAAGATGTTAGGGTTACTAGTCTTTCGGGATTAGATCACCTATTTCACTTTTGCTATTCCTACTTTGTTCCAACTCATCTTATCCACACATTTATGTAGGACTTTATATAGGTCCTACATAAATGTGTGGATAGGTCCTACATAAATGTGTGGATGTGATGAGTTAGAATAGACTAGGAACAACAAAAGCGGAATAGGTGATATGATATGTGGACTTACATAAATGTGCGGATGAGGTGAGTTGGAACAAAATAAGAATATCAAAAGTGGAATAGGTGATTTCAACGGCAGTCTTTCTCATATGTTAGGATTGGTAATTTTTTTGAACATAAACAAATAAAGCAATGTTATTTTAATCAATAATTTCTTTAATAAACTATATTATTTTACTTCGAACCAATTTAAGCCGCGTGACTCAATTTAAATTTTAGATACAGTTAAAAAATATTAATCTTATATGATAGTCTATATGAATCAAAATTAATAAATTTAAAACTAAGTGATCAACTCAGCAATTAGATTTGTGTGGTCAGGGTTGGAGTTTATATGAAAGTACAATTACAAACTTTACTATCATATCTTATATCTCCATTTATGTTACTCTGTTCTTACCTTAGTGGAGTGGTTAATTCAGATGTTCAATGACGCAAGCAACATTGAATATAGCTTAGATCATCCAAGCAACGTCATGGAAGAAGAAGTCACATGCTGAACACTGACTGCTTTTTTCTCTTTAATCAACTTACCCTTTTCCTGGTCACTTTCTTTTCTCCTGCTCTGTTGACTTGTGTCTCAATTGTGACTCCTGTGTCGGCTTCTTGTGCCAGCTTTATTTGAATCTATACGTGAAGCTAACATATGAGAAGTACCAAGAAATGTCCAATCAAGATTTATAAAGTGTAGCTATCAAAAGCACAAATCGTTTTGGTGGTGGGAGAAAATAAAACAAAGGCCCTCTTTAGTTTCTATAGTGGTATTGCTTTGTTAAAGTGGCTTCCTTTAATCTCTTTACTCAGGGAAACACATTGAATATGTTGTTAGAGCTTTTTTTCACCAAGCCTTTGGTCAAAGCAACAAAATTCAATATTGATGTTAATGTTAATATCTTTGCATCTTTTTGTTGAGTTTTTGTGAAACCGATGGAAATTGTTTTGATTTTACAGAATGTAAGAATAGTTAAAGTTAAAAAACACAATATTTACTTAATTTGATAGCTTAAATGCTATCTACATTTAAGGGTCTCACTTACGTGGTTCCACTTATAAGAGATAGAGTGTTTAAAAACATTTGCAAAAGTTCCTCGTGAACTCACTAATACTCTTTATAAGTACTCTAGCAACTCTTTAACTTCTAATCTTCTTTTCGTAAGTCTCTCTTAGATTGATGGGTAACAGGAAAAAATGCTGTGTGTGTGACTGATGCTACTATCTGATTTTTATAGACTAAATGTAGCAGTTGTATCTTGCAATCCTTCACCGTAGAGGTATGTATCATGTGCCTCTCACATGCATGACTTATGCTCTTTTGCTTTGCGTTTCGACTTAGTTTCTTTGTTACCTTTAGTTTTAGTCTTCTGTTGATGTAAGGGTCTACCGCATACATCCTACATATCCCTAAATCCCCAAAAACTTCAAATCACTTGAGATCAAACCTTTTGATCTTTGTTAAAAGTCGATGTAGAATAATGAATCACTTCACAGTTTGTGATGAAGTTGAAGACAAAGAGAATTTACTTACCACCATTAACTTAATTTTGAATAACTATTATAGTTTCATGAACAATATTGATTTTCATAGCTTTTAAGGCTTAATGTTGTAGGTAGGATTAACAATTTTGGCTTAGGAAGATCAAATTTTAAATTTTAAATTCAATTTAGATCGAGTTAAACTAACAAAATAACACTATTTTGATCTATATATTTAAAGATCTAAAGATTAAAATGACTTTTTGATTATTTCGGTGTAAAACATGAACTTAGGTTGTATATAGAAAATTAGGTCGAATTAGGTCAAAAATATCTGAGTCTGACTCAACAGATTGACAATCCTAATGGTTAGTAGTAGAAGATTTTGTTTTGTTTCCATGTTTTTATTAAATTGCTTTCAATTTTTTTTCTTACAATTGATTCTTTTCTTAAAACTAATTTTAGTAATATACAAAACAATATATATGTATGATATGTAAAAAGTAATTAAAATATCCATAAAGTTGCAAGTCATTTGACCTTAAACCTTATTTTTTAACGGGACTTTAACTTGGTATTGACAATGATTGCAGGTCATTTGAGTGAGTTTCTAAGTAGAAAAGATAATTTAGGATTCAAATAAAATTTTCAATTTTAGGAAATAAAATTTAAGAGAGGAATGTAACTTATAGCCTGGTTAAAACAACATAAAATTTAAGACTGTAAATAAATTATTTTCTTAATTTTGAAAATCATAACAATACTTCTATACTCAAACTTAAATGTTTAAAAGATTTTTTTCCCCCAACACGATTACCTAAATAAAACGACATTCAAACCTAACAACTTTGATATTGTTAAAGAACTAGCCGGTTAGGTAGAGAGTTTCAAAGAACTGGAAATAAGGAGCCTTTATGCTTTGGTTCAATTAATTGGACAATTTAAGTGTTAGGATCTTTGTATCCTTCTGTTGTCTTTTACCACAAAACTGATGAAAATATTTTGATTTTGCACAGTTTAAGAGTAGCAGAAAATTAAAGAACTTAGCATTTATTTGGTTCGATAGCTTAATGCTATCTACATCTAAGGATCTCATGATTAGTAGTTCCATTAGCTTTAAGAAAATAACAAGTTACAAGATATGAAGGGTTTTAGAAAACACTTGCAAAGAGGTTTGGAAACTCTCTCTAGTACTCTTAGATAAGTACTCTAGCAACTCTTAAACTATCTCTCTATTCTTGAATCAGATAAGAATTGTATGTGTCCTTAATTGTGTATCTGTGTGACTCTGATTACATGTATTTGTAACTATTAAAAGTGTTAGTAAGACTACGTTTGATAATGCTTCTGCTTGTGCTTCTCACGTAAATCTCACGTGTCTCACTTAAGCTCTTATGCCCTACGTTTTGATTTGTTCTTTGTTGTCTTCGAGCTTTGCTCAAACACTCTTCACTTCACACACTCTTCCATACCAAGTCATACACCCTCAAATTTGTCTTCAGATTGTTGAATTTTCGTTGAAGGTTTATACAGAACTGGTGAATATCTTCACATTAAGGAACTATCTTATTTTATTTGTTACAATTCTTTGACAATTTAATAGGTAGGTGGTAAATAATATTGTAAACTAATAATTATGGTACATATTCACACACACACACCAAACTAGCTCTTTAGCACACTTTTAGTGAAAAAATATCTCTTGATATGATCACTAAGCATCTTCGATAAAAAAAACATAATCTATCGACATAATTTTGATGGAAAAATAGTCAAATAATATAGTCGTTAAACACTTAAACATATTCAATGAAAATTTAATATCTTAAAAATAGAACCGAAAGTTAAATCAGTAAGATACGAGGTTTAATGTTTAAAAGGTTTAATTGATATTAAACTGTCAAAAAATCGATTAAAGATTGAATAAAATTGAAGAATTTAAAATATGTTTTCGAAAAATTATTTTTACCTATCGAAAATTTTAAAGTTTAATTAAAAAAATATTGTTAAATAAAAATTGATTAATTTAAGAAAATCAAGTAATCAATTAATAAACTGATTATTTTTTAACAATAATATTTATTAAACTAAATCAAACAAAAAAAATTAGCAAATTTAAAATTTTTATAATTAAAGGATAGAGCCAATTGAATTTTTTGATCATTAAGAAAAGTTTTCATGAGCCTACTCTGCTGTGTATTTCTCAAGTCTACCACTATTGCATTAAACAAAGGCTCAAAATGACTAATCTTGGGTCAGGGCCAATTAATCAAGTCCAAGCATTCAGGAAGCATTGTCGGGTCTTCTGCATCTTGACTGATACTAAGAGAGCAAACGTCAAGTTCATTGCAGGTCTTATGAGAAATCCAACCTGAGAAGCAATGACTTATGATTTTTGTTCGTTATTTGATATGCACACATTCTTTAACTTATTTCTTTGTAGGATTCGAAAATAAATAATCCTTTCCCAGGTTTATTTATAAAAACTGTTTCATTACTTCTTCTAAAGGGTAAGAGGTTCCAACTATCATCTTGTAGGAATATTTTTTCTATCGAAGTTAGAATTGTTTTTATTAATAATTAAAAAATTCAATCGGTTTAATCAGTATAATTAATTTTAAATTAGCCAATTTTTTAATTTAATTTATTTTAATAAATATTATTATTAAAAACTAATCAGTTTATTAAGTAATCGATCAATTTTTTAAATTAATTAATTTATATAAATTAAAAAATGAATATATATTTTTTATTCAAGTAGCCGATGGTCATGACCATCAGATTCTCTTTGTGCTTCATTCAGACTTACCACAGGATTCCAGGACAGACGGTGGCTATCCAAACTTGTTGAAAATTGAAGTGCAAGGCAGTGAGATGATTGTTCAGTTAAACCTTATTATCATGCAGGGGGCTTTATTTCTTTCGCAGAAATATCACTAATTTTAAGAAAAGAGGAGGATATGAATGTTGGAAATTCGTGTATACTGTTAGTTTAGTATATGAAACATCATTCATGTACTAAAAGATTGGAGTTTATTTAATAAATTACCAAATATGAGTAGAAGGAACATCTGGCTTTGACTTTTCCTTTCTTTCTTTCTGCATTCAAGCTTCAATAGGTCTGCTTTATAGGACAAGAAGCAAGTCCAGGGAATAGGTCTGCATTCAACCTTGTCTTATGATTACTTATCGTCCCCTAAGGAGCAAGCACTGTGAAGTTCAGGTTACTGAAAATTTGTTGTATGCTGATAAAAGCATAGTTTGATTGATGTTGAAATTCTCATAGTCTAATCTTAAGTCTATCAAAATTTAACTTATCATTCTTTCCACTACAAGAAATTAGCCGTTTACCGATGGTAAACAGCATAATTTCTTCGACAAAAAAAATTACCGATGGAAATCAACGATAGATAAAGGCATCGTTAAAAAGGCCGTAGGTAACTTTAACAACAAACTTTAATTTGTGTTTTCATCGGTAATTTACCAACGGAAGATGTTCCATTGGTATAATTTACTGAAGGAAAACGTAAACGACGTAATTGTCGGAAACATTTACCAACAGACGTAATGTAATGGAATATTTTTCATATTTACCGACGGAATATGTAATACCGTCGCAAAAACAAATCTAATTTACCGGCGAAATGTTTTCTGTCGATAAACCGAGCCAATAAAATCGTAAAAATATGCATATTTACCGATGGAATATATAATACATTGATATTCCGTCGGTAATTTATATTCCGTCGAAAATTAGAAGTAAGATTTTTTTTAAAAAAAAATCCGGTTTCATGATTTTGTGATAAATGCATAATTTTAAGAGTTATCAATTATCTGTGCATAATAAATTAATTTGTATATATATATATAATTTGTTTAATCAGAAAATTAATTGAAGATATACAGTTAAAATTATTTTAATTGATAATAAAAACATTATAATGTACATAACTTATGTTTGTAATTGAAAGCAAATGACTAGGACAAGCTAATGTCGTGGTGATCGTGGGTGCTCTAAGCTGCTAAGCCTCCCCTTCAACTGTTCCATCTCCTGTCTCGGCTGAGTCATCTGCTCAATTTCCTCTCTCATCTTAGCCACCTGCTCCATCTGTTCTCTCATCTTAACCATCTGCTCCATCTCCTCTATCATCTTAGCCATCTGTTCCATGTGCTCCATCCGTTCATTTACGTTATGCATCTGCTCCTCTTTCATGTGAGTTATCTGCTCCATCAATGTGTGTACTGTGACCCGAAGCTCAGTGACTTCATTGCTGTGCATTGGCCTAGCAGACGCTGCTGTACTGGACATGGAGGATTGCGAATAACATGTATTCGCATATAAACCTAGCTCGAATATCCTTCCACGACGGTCCCTACCACTCACAGCATTAAGATACGTCTGAGTCTTATCTACAAGTTGTTCCTTCTAAGACAGTCGCTGAATGGTTTGTTGTATTTGATCCTATTAGGAAGCAATGTTTACATTAGTGAGGGATTATTATTAAGAAATTATAATAATGCATTAATTTCACATACATTCAGTTCTCTACATCGGCTGTTGATGAATGTCACATCGTCATGTTTCTTCGTGTGAGTGTGCAAAAACAACTGAATAAGTGTAGGCCTGATGCCCAATGACTTTTTCTACATGTATAACCTAAATTGTTAGATGTGAACTACAATTTATAAAATTTTCAACAGAGTTTCCTCTATTGTTATGATATTTTTTTCTTGTTGAATAAAGAAAATAATTCAACACAGTCATATATGACACAAGACATTTATACCATTATCATTATTTATAATACAACAAAGCAAAATATTTACAAAATAAGTGTCAAGTTTAGATACTTACAAGTCTATATGCATGCTTGTGGTGGGTTATTGATCCTCCCGTATGTACGGGAACACTCTCGCCCCCCCGGGCCTCCACGTCTGTTGGCGGAGTTACACCCTAAGATGGACATTGCCGCAGGTGATGTCCAATACTCCTGCCAACGACTCCAAATCTCTAAAATATAACGCAGACGTGCACCGGCCTTGTGTATCGCACCAATGAAGTCGCGATAACGTGTACGAGCTCGCTTCTTCCATACTTTATACCAGCGACGAATCCAGGATTTTAGTTTTCGGGAGGCAAGTAGTATTCCTAACAAAATTAATTTTTATAAATTTACTATACATATATATATATATATATATGTATGTATATATATGTATATATATACATATATATACATACATATATATATATATATATATTCTGAATTTTTTTTAAGTTTTGAAGGGGCTATAACCCTTGCTATCCCCCCTGGATCCATCCCTGCTTTATACATGCTGGCGTCGAAACAAGAATCTCAGAAAAATTCTTTCTGAAATAAGAAGAAAAAATTAGACTATTATATATAATGTAATAATATTTATCTAATTAGTGTATATAAATCAATATAAAGAGAAAATAAATATTTATTTTACCTCAAATTCCTGAAAGTAAAATTGCTTTGTGGCCTTATATATATTCTTCCATACATAACCCTCAGGATCAATCATTTCCTTAAATGTGGAAGTCATATTTCTAGAACTCGGTCTAGACGGAACCAGCCTAATATAAGAAGTAATTTTATACTATGAAAAAACTAATAAACCTAAGACTTAATCAAAAGCAAATAGTGATTAATGTGATTTCACTTACTATTGATTGACAATTGTTATATACTTTCTTCCATCAGGTCCCTCAGCTCTAAGCTGGCGGACGTCTCCTCCATCCGATAAAGAGGTATTGGATGATATATGAGTTGGGGAAGGGGATGGTGTAACATAAGGAGTAGTAGGTGATGCCTCATCTGCAACTGTTGGCCCTGGAGGGGGAAGAGGTGAGTCAGTGTGAGTTGCAGACTGTGACGATCCACCTTCACAGTAAGTTGCTCCGAATATGGCTCTAAACCTCGGCCACATAACCTCACGCTGTCTCTTTGGTCCTATATGTTTACCTGAAATTCAATGTTTATCAAATTCTCTACAAATATAATAATTTGAATTCAATATTTTACACAATATATGGAGAAGGAAATAAGGCAATGGAGTTGAAGGTTAACAAATTCTTAACAACAATAAATCAACTTTAACAATGACATAATTATGCATTGTTTAACAAATTCTTATAGATACAATAATAAATCAACTTTAAAGCTTAGTCTAATAATGTAATGCATCGATAAATCACAATGATATAATTAATTTGTTTGATTCCATATGACATGGGAGTCAGTAAAGGTAAATGATTCCTCAATGTCTAGATTCCCGAGAAGGATCTTGGCATGTTCAAACGCACCAATGGAAACAGTGATACTCCTTCCACCAGGTGTAGGCTTTTGAACACCTTCTTGCAATAGCGTTTATGCTATAGCTATACTTGTAGAGGAAATAGTGAATGAGTCACCGCTCTTAGTATGGAAAACTAATTCTCCAAATGAACTACTAGCGGGGACAAATTTACCTAAAACAAAATTCTGTTAAGAACTTTTTAAACTGTGATATTAGAAAACTATTAAACGAACAAAAACTGGATATTAATGCATACGTGATTGTCCAGACGAGGTTTGAGGAATGGACAAATTTTCCACAAGATCCTTTATAGGCCATTGTGACATCACTCTCA
This sequence comes from Erythroxylum guanchezii, assembly GCA_025629825.1. NCBI lineage: Eukaryota > Viridiplantae > Streptophyta > Magnoliopsida > Malpighiales > Erythroxylaceae > Erythroxylum > Erythroxylum guanchezii. The sequence goes on along the minus strand of JAOTAX010000006.1, from coordinate 666,149 downwards.
CCTCTATCGACATACATGTCCTCTTCGAGAATAAAGGAAGCTTAAAGCAACATGTAGATTAGACCATCAAATGTGAATATATATAATAACTTCAACAAAGGAAATGGGATGTACATAATAAGGAAAGAGACGCTGCCCAGATCATACTAAACAACTTGAAGAAGAAGATCGGCCATGAAAGACAAACGATTCTTAGTGTATGAACCACCGATATTTCCTGTAGTGTTTATTCCTTAGGTTGGGACAATTTTGCCACATTCCTCCTAATGGAAAGAATTACTACCATCCGAAACCAATCACCATGTCGACGTTCCTTGAATAAGATTTTGAATGAAAGACTTTACATAATATACTGAAATGAAAATAATGTATTTATTGATTAAAATATTCAATTACAAACTCAAATTAATCGCTATCATAACTTAATTATAAATTACAATCATCTTCTTCTCCAGATCTCTGACCCTCATCATCCTCTCCAGATGAAATATCGACATATTCATTAGATGGATTGTTCAATGGTTCATTATCGTCATACGTGACAGATGCATTTATAAAAGTGACATCTTCCTGAAAGGCTTCACTTTGAATTCTCTGCTCTCCTTGCCCATGTGATTCAAAAACACCACTTAGTTTAACTTTGCTAACCACCAACCAATCTGTCTTATCTCGTCGTAAGCTTGGAAAAGGGATATAACACACCTGTTTTGCTTGCATATCCAAGACGAAAGGTTCAAATTGTCTCAATCTTCTTCGAGAGTTGATTTCAACTAGATTGTATCGGCTATGCACTTTTGTTCCAACATTTGGTGTCGGGTCATACTAGTTACATTTAAATATCACACATCGCTTAATTGGCAAAGCAGGGTACTCAACTCTAAGTATTTCAATAATTTTACCATAGTAATCCATCAATTCTCCCTGTATCGAAACTCCACTGTTTATTGTTGACATGCTATGTCCATGATATTCTGTATGGTATTTGTATCCATTCACAAAATACATCGGATACGATTTAACAGTTCGTAGAGGTCCCTTTGCAAGATCACATATGAACTTGTTCTCTATTAGATTTTCTAAGGCCTACATAAAATAAATTATCATAGCAAAGAGTACAATGTCATGAGAACACTTAAATATGGTTTTGAACTATAAGAATATTTGTAAGTGAAAACTTACATATCTCTCGAACCATCGAGGAAAGTGTTTTCTAACCTCTTTATTTATATCATCCTGTGTGATACCTGACATTGTCTCGCGTAATAATGCCTTGTATAATCTAAATACATAATGACATTTTTCAGTAATGAACAACACACAATTTTAAATGCAGAAATAATCATGTTCAACTTACTGAACGAAAGGAAGAACCTCTTGACAGTTCAATAAAATATAACCATGTGAGCCTCAATTTCTTATAATGATAACATTCTTCTTGTTGCACATTCATATGGTCGTCCAGGATATGTGAAAATGGATAAGTTTCCATAAGCACCACTCGTTCCTCCCCCATCGTCATTACGAGGAACTTTTCTTGCTCGTGTGTGAACATGCGGCTCAAAATAATGTCCACAAAATGTACCAGCTTCCTCCACTAAATAAGCATTACATAAGGAGCCTTCAACACTGGCTTTGTTTTTTACATTTTTTTAAGTGATGCAAATACCTATATTAGAGAAAATGGTTATTACAATTTTGTAGATAAAGCATGTAAAAATGGTTATTGCTATAATTTTTGTCGAGTTACCTCTCAAATGGATACATCCATCGATATTGAACTAGATCGGCTAGTTTTGCCTCGTGTGCTAAATGCACAGGTAGATGCTCCATACAGTCAAAGAAGCTTGGAGGAAAAATCCCTTCTAACTTGCACAAAAAAACTGAAATTTCATTCTCTGGTTTTTCCATTTCATCCAACTTGATTTCAGATGATGTTAAGCTTTTGAAAAACAAGGTTAACTCTGTTATAGCTTCCCAAACTTTATTCGGTAGTAATTCTTGAAATGCAATTAGAATTAGCCTTTGCATAAATACATGACAATCATGACTTTTCATCCCAAATAATTTGTATTTCCTGAGATCCACACACCTAGCCAAGTTTGAAACAAAACCATTAGGAAACTTTAGACTTTTCAACCATTCACACAAAAGCTCCTTTTGTTTCTTGTCCAAAGTGTAACATGCTTTTGGATATTTACCGGTGCGAAGATCTTTATGTAACTTATTTTTTCTACAAAGAAGTTGCAAATCAGCTCTAGATTTTGCATTGTCTTTTGTCCTCCCTTCAATGTTCATAATGGTATTGAACAAGTTGTCAAAAATGTTTTTCTCAATATGCATCACATCTAGATTATGATATATCAAATTTGTTTTCCAATATGGCAAATCCCAAAATATGCTTTGTTTTCTCTAACCAAAGTTTTGACTAATGCTTGTATTTACTTCATCGGCTTCAAATTCTGTTACTTTCAGCAAGCCTAATTCCTCAATCTCTTGCAAAATCTATTGACCAACTTTTAGAGGAGGAGGAGGTGTTTTGACCATCATATTTTTAAAGAACTTATGTTTATTGCGCCTAAATCGATGATCCAAAGGAAAAAAATTTATGTGATTGTCAAACCAACATATTTTGCCTCCGTTTAGAAGTTAAAACGCATCAGAATCATTGCCACAATGAAGACAAGCCAATTTCCAAGCTATGCTCCATCCAGATAACATGGCAAAAGCTGGAAAATCACTAATGGTCCACATCAACGCCGCTCTCAACACAAAATTCTATTTCAGAGAGACATCATATGTTTGAACACCATATTTTCAAAGCTGTTGCAATTCAGATATTAATGGTTGTAAGAAAATATCCATTTTTTTTGCTTCGGATTTGTTTGTCCTGGCACAATCACTGTCAAGAACATATATGCCTCTTTCATACACATCCAAGGAGGCAAATTATAAGGAGTAATTATGATTGGCCATGAAGAATATTGCTGCCCGGATTGACCAAAAGGTTAGAATCCATTCGTCGACAATCCCAACCTAACATTTCGACATTCAACTGTAAAATCAAGATGGGTGTCATTGAAATGTTTCCATGCCAGTGCATCTAATGGATGACTCATTACTCCATTTTCCTGTTTGTGTTCAGCATGCCGTCTCATGTGAGATACAGTAACATCAGAAGCATAAAGTTTCTGAAGTCTCGGAGTTAGCGGGAAATAATACATCCGCTTCCATAGTACTAATTTTTGTTTCATTGAACGCTTTCTAGGCTTCAACCTAGATTGACCACAAAATTTGCACTCTTCTAAGTTCACATCCCCAATACATCATACATCCCAACCGACAACAATCAATCTTTTCCACAGGCAAACCAAGACCCCTAATAAGTTTTTTCACATTGTAAAAACTATTAACCATTGTATGATCTGCAGGCAATGATTCATTATACCATTCTAGAATTTTATCAAAACTACGACCCGAAATATGCCCTTCAGACTTTATGTTCAATATTCGAGCAATTGAAGACAATTGAGTCATTGTCTCACAATTTGACCACAATTCTTGGTCAGCTGACTATAGTAAGTCAAAAAATTTTTTTGCTTGTGGGTTAGGTTCTTCTTCAACATTTTCCCTATTTGCCTCAAAGGTATAACCAACCCCATTATAAACCATTTGCATGTACGAATTTTTAGTTCCATCCACATAATTTCTTCTAAATCTAATCTCCCCTTCATACTCATTTAAGTTGACAGACGATTGTGCTTCATTACCCTTTGAGGTGCTAGAAATCAACGATTCTCCATGTCGTGTCCACTCAAAATAATTGGGGACAAACCCTTTCCTCAGCAAACGCAAATTAACTTCATCAATAGTAAGGAAACATTTGTGTTTGCACTTTTTACATAGACATCTGATCTTTGGTCCATCCATATATGCAGGTTGAGAACATACATAATGAATAAAAGCTTCAACTACCTCAACAAATTCAGGATTAATGAAACCATCAGGGTTAATCGTCTACACATCCAAGATCTATCCCATAAACTCATTTCTGGAAAACTGTTAATTTAAACTAGTGAATCCATAGTTAGTATCATTCATGTTAGCCACAGATAACAAAACATCTAATATAAGACTTGTGATTTAACATAAGAAGTTCTCGTTCTGACTCCTAGGCTCTTAGTAATTTTCACCAATAAGCCTCACGGGAGCTCTATAACGGGTTATGGGTTAAGGTTTATGGGTTCAAATCTAAAATATTTTTAAACTCAATATCCAACATATATGTTTGTAATCATATATCTCATAAGACCATTATTGTTAAAAGTTTGATATTTAATGGATATTAAATATGTACTATTGCCTAATCAAATAAGTATTCATTAAATTATGAATACTTATTTTAATAAATTAGTTTAACATATACAATTAAATCAAAACATGCCTTGCAAAAATGCGCACATAAAAAGTAAACAGAACCTCATCATTTAAGAGCATCAATGAAATAACAAATTCACATAATTAAGGTAATTGGAACAATAACATAAGTCAAACTCGTCCTATATAAATTTATACATAATCGAAGTTCATACTACAAACAAGTTACAGTTTGTGCAAGCCAAATTAAATCAGTCATGTAATACGTTCAGATTCCCAGTTCAAACTGCAAACATTTACCCACATTAAACCAAGTTCAAAACAACGTAGTCAAAATGTGTGAAATAACGGATTGACATATTAAGGTAATTGGAACTATGGTCTGAGTCAAACTCATCTTATATTAATTCAATGATAAACCGAAGTTC
>JAOTAX010000006.1:650963-661247 GCA_025629825.1 Erythroxylum guanchezii | reverse complement strand
GTCTGTGTCCAGCCTCCCTCTTTAGGTCTAAACAGTAGGTATTTATAGTTCACACACCCCAAAAAACCTAACTTTTCAAAACAGGGATTTGCTGGCCGCCCATGTCCGTTTAACGGACCTTCACGGGTCTGGAAATGGTGCTTTGTCACTTGATGTCCGTTAAACAGACATGTGTGTCCGTTTAACGGACTTTCTCGAGTCTGGGACGCCCTCTTGCCAGTTGATGTCCGTTAAACGGACATGTGAGTCCGTTTAACGGACATGGCTCATTTCTTCATTTTTACACCTTTGACCTTCCAAATGCCATAATTTCTTCTCGGAGTCTTCTCGGAAGCTTCAAATCTCGAAATTCTCCTTGCACTCGTCCTTAATTGGCTTTGGTCTGGCATCTCCAAGGGGAGTTATGCCCCTTTTCCCCAAAATCACGCATTTGTACCTATCAAGTAATAAACTCGGAATGTGAGCGAATTAACTGAATAAAACATCAAATCCACAAGGAAATAAGTCAAAATCAATCCAATTCCTTCCACAATTATCTCCACAATTTTGACTTATCATACAATTTTCTTCAGTGCTGATTTTTATCTCACTGATATTCTTTACATTCCCTCGTTTGCATTTAATTTACTCTCTGTCACACGTCTCACCTCTTGTTTGCCCTGTGTTCTTCATTTTCATCTTTCCACTTGCTCTATACAAGCTCTGCACACGAGGAAGATGATTGGTACAGCTAGAGTTTTTCATGGCTTATACATACTGGAACTCCCACCCAAATCCTTTCCCATTTCTGCAGCTTTGTCTTCCACCTCCACTGCAATTCCTTGGCATCAGCGACTTGGTCATGTTTCTGATTCTCGTTTACATCTTTTCAAAGCTTATATACCCTCTTTACCTTTATCAAACAATGCAGCCTGTGATGCTTGTTATTTAGCTAAACAAAGAAAGTTACCTTTTCCTGTAAGCTACACTACAACTACTCATATTTTTGAACTCGTTCATGTGGACATTTGGGGACCAAATTCTATCATTTCAATTCATGGTCATCGTTATTTTTTAACAATTGTTGATGATTTTAGCCGATATACTTGGATCATTTTAATGAAATAGAAATCTGACGTAAGACAGCATGTTCAGAATTTTTTCTCCTTGGTTGAAACACAATTTCAAACTTCAATAAAAACCTTGAGATCTGATAATGGACCTGAATTTGATATGCCAACCTTTTATGCCGCCAAAGGCACTCTTCATCAAACTTCATGCGTTGAAACCCCTGAACAAAATGGTCTAGTGGAACGCAAGCACCAACATATTTTAAACATCTTTCGCGCCCTTCTTTTTCAAGCTTCAGTCCCTAAGTTTTTCTGGGGCTATGCTGTTCTTCATGCCACCCATCTTATCAACCGTACCCCTACACCTTTGCTCCAAAATAAAACACCTTTTGAATTTCTTTATCATTCACCACATGATTTTTCCCACTTTCATTTTTTTGACTGTTTAGCTTATGCCACCACTCTTGTCAGTCATCGTCACAAATTTGACTCTCGTGCACGCAAGTGTATCTTTCTTGGTTTCAAACCTAATGTCAAAGGCTATCTTTTATTTGACACTATCACCAAAAACATTTTTGTTTCCCAAAACGTAACCTTCCATGAACACATATATCGTTTCTCCAATCCCACTAAACCACCCACCACAATTCCTCAAATCTTTGAACCCTCCGTTTTATATGATTCATCCGTTGATGTTCCCCTATCCACTACCCAACCCTCTTCCTCTCAACCACAACCAACCCCATCCTCTCGTCCTGTTCGAGACCGTAAACCACCCTCTTACCTTCGCGACTACTACTGCTCTACTGCTGTCACCGATCATCTTCCAGGTACTTCTCCTCACTCTCTTTCTTCTGTTGTTTCATACCATCACTTGTCCCCTGCGCATTTGCACTATACTTTAGCTATCTCCGCCATCCCTGAACCTAAAACCTACAAACAAGCCATTAAACATGAACCTTGGCGTGAGGCTATGAAAGCCGAAATCCTTGCTCTTGAACAAAATAACACTTAGGTTGTTACTAATTTACCACCTGGTAAATCTCCAATTGGTTGTAAATGAGTGTATCGAGTCAAACACAAGGCCGATGGTTCAATAGAGAGATACAAGGCTCGATTGGTTGCCAAAAGTTACACCCAAACTGAAGGAGTTGATTACTTTGATACGTTTTCTCCTGTATGTAAGATAACTACAGTTCAATTGCTTCTTGCCATGGCAACTTCTCAACGTTGGCACCTCCAGCAGCTTGATGTTAAGAATGCATTTCTTCATGGTGATTTACATGTGGAAGTATACATGCTCTTGCCGCTTGGTTTTGAACATGAAGATAACACAAAGGTTTGCAAGTTACAAAAATCTCTATATGGTCTCAAGCAAGCAAGTCGGCAATGGTTTGCTAAACTTACAACGGCCCTTATTGCTCTTGGTTACACTCAATCTACCTCGGACCATTCTTTATTTATCAAGAAGAATGGTGATTCAATCACCTCTCTGTTAATCTACGTGGATGATGTGATACTTGCGGGGAATGATCTCAACGAAATCAATTCAGTCAAAGTTCTGCTTTCAAAATCAAAGATCTGGGAACTCTAAAATTTTTCCTTGGCCTTGAAGTTGCAAGGAGTTCTGCTGGTTTACATCTTTACCAGAGAAAGTACACACTTGATCTTTTACAAGACTATGGCTTCACTGATTGCAAACCAGTAACAACTCCTATCACTACCAAATCCAGTCTCAAGCTTCGCGAAGATGCCACTGAGTTGCTTCCAGATTCTACATCTTACCGGCAACTTGTTGGCAGGTTATTGTATCTCACCTCCACTCGGCCAGATATCACCTTTGCGGTTCAACAACTTAGTCAGTTCCTTGATAAGCCTACCTTCACTCATTTACAAGCTGCACATAGGGTTCTCCGATACCTCAAAGGATGCCCCAGCCTCGGTTTGTTCTTCTCTGCCTCTTCCTCCATGACTCTACAAGCCTTTAGTGATAGTGATTGGGTCGGTTGTCCCGATACACGTCGATCAATAACTGGTTTTTGTGTCTTCTATGGCAATTCCCTTATCAGCTAGAAAGCTAAAAAGTAGACCACAGTTTCTCGATCTTCTTCAGAGCAAAGTATAGAGCTCTAGCAACAACCATCTGTGAAATCCAATGGTTACATTTTCTTCTTGCCAATCTTCATCAACCTCCATCTTCTCCAACAGCCGTGTTTTGTGACAACAATTCAGCTTTACAACTCGCTGCCAATCCCATCTTTCATGAAAGAACAAAGCACATCGAATTGGATTGCCATCTTGTTCGAGAAAAGGTCAAAACTGGACTTGTGCATCTCATGCCTTGCTCGTCACGCCATCAATTAGCCGATGTCTTCACCAAATCTTTGGCAGCAACACCTTTCCATTCCAATATTGCCAAGCTGGGATTGCTCACTATCCACAATCCAGCTTGAGGGGGGCTGTTAGATCCCATTGTATTTGCCATTATAGTTAGTTCTAGTTAGTTATCATTTATTAGCTAACTAATCATTCTTTAATTGTAATTAGGATAGTTAGTTACTCCAACTAACTTTGTATATAAACACTCTGTTTCCACATTTTGAGAATGAGAAGAATCATTTCACAAATTCTACAATATAATCACAATATTAATTTCATATTAATAATCATTAATCTAATTGCTTAATGTATGTTTAATAACCATAATAGGATAACTAGTAATTTACTAATTGCATTTGAGGCATATGATAATATCTTAATATCTATCTATTGAATCATTAAACTATAGTTTATAATATTCTTGAAATGACACAATTATTATTTTTTACCACTTAAAATAAACACATGTTATAAAATATAACATATGGTGAGATTATGTGCATACGATGTGTAGATGTGAAAATAAAAAATTGGATCTTCTATCATAAGCTTCCTCTCTTGCTTGATATTGATCAGTTGTGGTGTCCAAAATGGAGATAATGCATCAAGATTTCATGTCGAACATTGGAGATATGTTCATCTTTTGGTATACTTAATGCTCTAAATAAAATGTAGATCTAGGCTTTGTGATTGTTCATGACTGCATTTGTGTATAACATAACATATTTGACAAAATAATGTCAAAATGATCCAGGTCCAAGTCGAATAACTTCAACTTGGTTAATTTTACCAATGTTTTAAAAATGGACCAGAAGTTAAATTAATAAAACAAAAAGTTTAAAATTTAAAAGATTCAACTAGTATTAGACCGTCCTAAAACGGAATAAAAGATTGAATAAAATTAAAGAATTCGAAATATGGTTGAAAGATATTGTTCTTATCAATAAAAAATTGAAATTTAATTTAAAAAGAATATTAAAAGAAAATTATTGATTTATTTTAGTTTATAAGAACCTAATAATTTACAAAAATTAACTGATTAATTAATAAACTGATCGATTTTTAACAACAAGAGTTATTAAAATAAATCGAACTTATGTTAACAACTGAACTAAAAAATTAAATTGTTTAAGATTTTTATAGTCGAATAGATTGAGTTTTTTAATAATTAACTTTTACTATTGAATTTATTGTTGACTATAGAAAAATACATTTTATAAAAATAATAAATTTTTACTATTTATGGTACGATATCAATTAATCATGAATCACAAAACTTTTATTTGTCATAGTAAGATATTTATTAAAAATAATTATTCGATACATTACTAAACTTCTTTCGAACCAAATATGTTACCTCAAACAAAAATAATAAAAAAAATGATCTTCTAGATTTCTAGGGAGAAGTCATTCATCTTCCGGGGCAAGACATTTCTAAAAATCAGGAGTTGCCAAAAGGATCTTAGTTAATTAGTAAGTATGTTAAGAAGCGAAACCCTAGTCTGAATTAAACGCCTGAACATGCAATCTAGTTCATCTTCAAGACCTTCAATGTCGATCCCCACAGCTTCCAATCTTTTATGTGCGCTATAAAATGCGGTTTCGTCACAGAAATCAGATACCCTTTTGCCAGTTGAACACCAGAACTTTGGCTTTCTGCTTGCTTTTTGATCTAGCCATGGAATGGAAACCAGCGACAGTATAGACTCAACTATGGAGATTGTGGTCACTCTTGCTTCTCTCAGCAACTCCACAACAAGCATAAGGTGTTGATCCATTGTTGAGACCTTCCAAGTAATGGAGTTTTTGTTCTTCATCACCTTCAGTGATCTTAAGCATTTTAATGTCTCTTTCTTTAGCTTCTTTCGGTAACGATTGTAAGCCATTGCAATGTCAGTATTAATGCCATGCTCGTCCATTCTTGCTCTTCGGAACTCGGTCTGCAACTCCATGAGCTGTTCTTTTACAGTTAGAAGAACGTCTCTGCAAGAACTGCACAAGTCCAACATTCTCAGAGACGACTCTGCGACCTCGTGAATCCATTTTTCTTGTCTCTGGTGCACCAGAACTCCTTGGAATTCCGGTGACTGAAGGAGGAAATTAGCAGAGTTGTGTAGATCTCTGAGAGCTTCGAAGTTGGGGAGCGACATTGTCTCTTATCAACAGTGTAAGCAAGGAAAGAAACAAGAACAGTGTTAAGAGATCAGAGAATTTGATGAAGAGGGTTTCAGAGAGATGATCAGTTTTTATAGAGAACTTGAAGAACATGTCAACATCTTGAAAATAATGATAACAACAACGCCTGAATTTAAGAATCCATTGCTGTACGGACTAGGACGTCTTGGTGGTGACAGCTTGCTAATGAACCAAACCATATGTCCGCAGGAAACTTCCGTACCTGGAAATGGATCAGAGGTGGTTGAATTAATATATAGAGATAATGAATATCATAAACTAATAAAAATAAAGTTATTTTAATCTATAAATTTATATGTAGTTGTTAGTGATTTAGACTGGTATTGTAAGATCTACATGCACGAGAAGGATGTGCCAGTCTGTTAGCAAATACACAGACAAAGCTGAAGGTTTTTAAACAAAACCAATTGCGAGTTTGGACTGATTACAACTGTACAGATGCTTGAATTTGCTTCCTCTGCATTAAACATGGGATATGAGATCAAGATCCGTATAGTGCCAGTGAGTAACTTCCAGGAAATCCCTCTCAAGCTTCCTGGAAGCTACGTTAGAGGCACTCATGCTTTAGGATTTTAGATTACTTGAGCTGAATTCCTGAGAGATGGATTTCAGAATCCCAGTAGGAAAAAATCTTTTCGAATTCAATGGATCATAAAAAATTAGACTAATTTAATTCAAAATCAACGGTATGAGGGAATGTAAATTCCTGGTTTATTGTTCAAAATATATCATATATATTAGCTGTATATTAGGTGTATATTTAGTCATATCTTTGTTTTAAAGCAAAATTCCAAAACTTTAAATGTAAAGGTGCACGGGCCAATAAAGTTAAGGTAGTATCAATTAAATGAAAATTTTTTTGCTCAGCCGTTCCATTTTGCTTAGGGATATATGGGCAAGCAATTCTATGGTGAATACCAGCACGTTTAAAATATGAGTTTAATTTCTGGTATTCACCTCCCCAATCAAAATGAAAGGATCAAAATTTTGCCTAAAATTGTCTTTTAACTAATTTTTCGAAGTATAAGAAAATGTCAAAAACCTCACTTTTATTTTTCAAAAAATACACCTAAGTATATCAAGAAAAATCATCAACAAACAAAACCATATATTTGTAACGATTAAATGAAAGAGTAGGGGATGGCCCCCAAACATCTGAATGAACAATATCAAATGGAAAACAACTCTTGTGTTTAACAGCAATTAATGGAATTATAGACGTTTTTCCTAATAAACAACTAGACCAAGGATTCAGTTTAGAAGAATTACTTAAAATGCTTTTATTTTGAACCAAACTTTGAAGCTTCTTAATATTGGGATGACCGAGCCTAGTATGCCACTCATTAAGCGACACCACCTTAACTGCCAAGGCCTGCTTGATTGGTTGCAACTTGTATACTCCATCTTCACCGGGTCCTTGCATCAACACCTTCTTGGTCACCTGGTCCAGTATGAGTAATTTGTAAGCCCTGACCATTGCCAACATGAAGATTATTGTTCCCATTGTAACCTTAAGCCGCCGTTAGAGCCTGAACATCAGGGGTGATGTGATAGTTGGCAGCTGTGTCGGGATACCAAGCTTTGAGAAGTTAGAGATGACATTGGAGGAGCTTGATAACCATAAGAAGATTGAACATAATTGGCTTACGGAAAATGTAGCGAGTGATAGAGATAAGAGTTGAATAAGTCTTTGATAAGATTGCCAGTTTTGTTAGATATGTGTTTTATCTGTTATACGATCTGAACAATCCTATTAGTTAGGATCTGAGAATCATGTATAGCTATATATATTCAAGTGTACTGTATCGAAAACACATATCAGTTTTATATCAAATTCTTCTTCTCAGTTTAAAACTTAACATGGTATCAGAGCCTTTGTGACCAAGTGGTCATGAGTTCAAATCCTACCACCCACCTAATCAATTAAGTTGGTCTCACACAACAGCTTAAGCTATTGTAATGGAACAACCACTTAACATGGTATCAGAGATTATTACCTGACAGTTTATCAATTCTGTGAGTTTTTTTCCCTGTTATTCATCTTCTACTATCTGGTTCACTCTTGCTGGTTTTTCTTCTCAACATGACTAGCTCTACCTCCTTTACTCCTTTAACGAACACAACAACTATACCTGATGTTCATGCCGGCATTATCGTTCTCAATTTTCAATCAAGTTTCAAACTTACTGGCTTAAACTTTCCTGCTTGGCGAATTCAGATTCTCTCTTTACTGGATGGATATGACTTGCTGCACTATGTGGATGGTACTGCTGAACCACCTGAAAAAACAGATGCCAATTATCGTCGATGGATCCGCCAAGACAAGATGATTCTTCATGCAATAACGTCATCAGTTTATGAATCGGTAATTACCATGTTAGGCTCTGTTAAGTCTGCTCGTGATGCCTGGCTTCTTCTCACCAAACTGTATGTTAATGCCTCAAAGTCGAGAATAATGAGTCTCAAGGATCAGCTCATTAAACTCACCAAGCAAGACCTCTCCATGACTGCATATTTGCACAAGTTTAAATCAATTGCGGATGAACTAGCAATAATTGGAAGTAAGGTTGAGGATTCGGATTTGGTTTTGCACGCACTAAATGGATTACCTACTGAGTATGATAGTTTGGCTGTTGCTCTTCGTGCTAGGGATGACCCGATCTTATTTGCTGATTTGTTCGATAAACTCATTGATCATGAGTCTGTTTTGATGAGGCAGAATCGTTCACCAATGGTTGTAGCTGCTAATCTGGCTACTCGCACACCTCCTAGAACTGGAAAAGGAGGATCTGCTGCTGCGTTTCGCTACGAGTCTGAACAAACATTTGCGTCTCAACAAGGTGTTGGATCTCTTCGTGGAGTTCTTTGTCAATTTTGTGAGAAGCCGGGACACACGGCAAAGAAGTGTTTTCGACTTCGACGAAGGAATGGTTCTGGACACACTTCTGCAGCGCCTGGACAGTGGAGACATCCAACTGCACACTTTGTTGTTGCAAGGGCTGAATCGGTGCCTTATGGTGCTTGTCTTGGACGGGGTCACAACGCCAATGGTCTGCTTCCTACGCCTGGTATTGCTTATAACGCCCCTAGTGCTGGAGTTGTTGCGTGTGTGCCTGATGTTGCTCCTCCCACTTCATGTGCTCACAATGGTTATGGTCCGCCTCCTGTCTCGACAAACAACTGGATTCTGGACTTCGATGTGACACACCATGTGACAAATGAGTTACAAAATTTGAGTATGGGCAACACTTATTCGGGAAATGCACAACTACAGGTCGGTGATGGATACTCTCTTCCGATCACTCACATGGGTAGCATTTGACTTCCCTCATCCACTAAACCTTTATCTTTTACCAATGTTTTGGTTGTTCCCCATGTTAAAACCAACCTTGTTTCAGTAAAAAAGTTCTGTACTAATAATGATGTTTCGATGGAACTCTTTCCTAATTCTTTTCAGGTGAAGGATTTGCAAACGAGGGTGGTGCTACTCTCGGGAACATGTCACGGTGATCTATACCACATTCGCCTACCTACCAATCCAACAAGTTATCTTTCCCATATCTCACATCCTGATGTCCTCCATCATGTTCTTGGTCATCCTGCAAATAAGGCCCTCCAAGTCATCCAACCTAGCACCTCAAAAGTTGTGCCTTGTGTGTCTTGTTAATGTGCCAAAAGCCATAAATTACCTTTTTCTAGTCTGCATCTTAATAGTTCCAGACCACTGGAGTTGGTTTTCTCTGATGTCTGGGGACCTGCTCCAGTAGGTTCAGTAGATGGTTTCAAGTTCTAAGTAATTTTTGTTGATCATTTCTCCAAATACATTTGGCTTTATCCTCTTCGAAATAAATCTGATGTTTTCTTTGTCTTTCAGGAATTCAAAAATGTTGTTGAAAATTATTTTGGCTTCAAAATTAAATCTTTTTACTCTGACAACGATGGCGAATTCATCAAACTTCGCCCATATTTTTCCCAACATGGCATCTCTCATTTTACTACCCCACCACATACTCCGGAACTCAATGACATGGCTGAACGTCGTCATCGACATATAATCGAAAGAGCCAGGTCGCTACTTCATTTTAGTAACCTCCGTCCTACCTTCTGGTCATTTGCTATTCTCACAGCTGTTTATTTGATTAACCGCATGCCCACTCCCACTTTATTCATGAAAACTCCTTATGAGACTTTGCATCGTCAATCACCTACCTATGAGCACCTACACTCATTTGGGTGTTTATGTTTTCCTTGGTTAAGACCATACGCTGATCATAAACTTCAGCCTCAGTCCCTTCCATGTATTTTTGTAGGCTACTCACTCACTCAATTTGCATATCTTTGTCTAGATTCACGTACCCACAAACTATACAGTTCACGTCATGTTAGGTTCTTTGATGATCAATTCCAATACACATCTTTGTTTGTCCCTCCCACTCCATCTCTATCACCCCAAACCATTGTACCTGCTCCACCACATCAACTCATTCCTCTGGCTCCTGTGACACCATTGTCATCATCTCCCGAGAGAACATTGCCTGAGTCTGCTGAGACTTCACCAACCTAACCGCCAGATCCACCATCAACTCCACTTCGTACTCATTCTATGCGGACTAGAGCTCAAAACAATATTTTTAAACCGAAAGTCTACACTGTTAGCAAA
>JAOTAX010000006.1:637736-650863 GCA_025629825.1 Erythroxylum guanchezii | reverse complement strand
ATTTTAGTTCCGAAATCAGAAGGATTACTTACTCCTGTGATCTTCTCCAGGTTGAAAAATCCTCTTGGTGATTTGATTCCTTACAAAGTGCAGACGCACATCTATGTGCTTGGATCTCTCCTGGAGGACTGGATCCCGACCAAGGTACAAAATCAATGGTCACTACATCAAATGGATGTTAATAATGCTTTTTTACAAGGGCATCTTATGGAGACTGTTTACATGAAACAACCTACAGGCTTTGTACATCCGGATCTGCCATCTCATGTCTGTAGGCTTCGGAAAGCGATATATGGTCTCAAGTAGGCACCGAGAGCGTGGTATAATGAGTTGCGGCAATTCCTACTACAGTATGGTTTCCTCACTAGTGTTTGTGATTCCTCACTCTTTGTTTATCATCAACATGGGATAACTATGTACTTCTTGGTCTATGTGGATGATCTTCTGCTCACGGGTAACTCCACGACTGCTCTTCAGGTATTTATGAATGCACTGTCATCTCAGTTTTCTCTCGCGAATCTTGGTCCACCGAGTTATTTTCTGGGAATTGAGATCATACCAACTTCAATCGGGCTGTTTCTTTCTCAACAATGGTACATTCATGATTTACTTTGTAAATTTGATATGGTTGATGCCAAACCTTGCAGTACTCCTCTCTGCACTTCGGCTACGTTAAAGCTTGATGATGGCACTGCTTCTATTGATGGAACTCTATTTCGACGTATTTTGGGAGCACTTCAGTATGTCATACTAACACGTCCGGATCTTAGTTTTGCCTAAATAAACTATCACAGTTTATGCATCGACCAACAGATACTCATTTTCGCCAACTCAAGAGAACACTTCGGTATCTTAAACACACATAATTTTGGGTTACATCTCACTAGATCTCCTAATCTCAATTTGGTGGCTTTCAGTGATGCCGACTGGGGGGGTAACTTCGACTCTCGGTCATCTACTTTTGCCTATGTAGTTTATCTTGGGAACAATCCTACTTCCTGGTCCTCTAAACGTCAGCAGATAGTTGCACGCTCATCAACAGAAGCTGAATATCGTGCAGTTGCTAGTACAGTGGCAGAAATTATGTGGCTACGAAATCTTCTTACTGAGCTCCATATATCTTCATCTGTCATTCCACATATTTACTGTGATAATGTTAGTGCTACTTATGTTTGTTCCAATCCTGTCTATCACTCACGCATGAAACATCTGGCACTTGACTATCATTTTGTCCAAGAACAAGTCCAATTGCAACATGTCCAAGTCTCTCATATCTCCACGACAAATCAGATTACAGATGCGCTGACTAAACCATTGACTCGTGTGCAGTTTGAGATTCTTCGATCCAAGATGAAAGTCTCTCAACGACACTTCATCTTGCGGGGGCATGATGGAGATAAGAGTTTAATAAGTCTTTGATAAGATTGTCAGTTTTGTTAGATATGTATTTTATCTGTTATACGATCTGAACAAATCCTATTAGTTAGGATCTGAGAATCATGTATAGCTATATATATTCAAGTGTACTGTATCGAAAACACATATCAGTTTTATATCAAATTCTTCTTCTCAGCTTAAAACTTATTAGCGAGGACCTGAATTGCGTAGCTGATAGCCACTGGAAGATGACGCATTTCAAGGCACATATCCACTGCGGCAAGCGACAGCTGTGTGATTCACTTTTTTGCAGATTTGGCAAGGACCCCAAGGTCATTGCTAGTTACTGTTCTGTGACCCATTGTTGCCTCCATTACGAGATCTAGATGAAGAATAGGAAGGAGGAGGGGTGGCGGATTGAGTGGTAGTTTTGAGAACCATATTGGCCTGTGGATTATAAAGACCTTGCAACAAATTCTCATGAGCAACTAATTGCCCATGCAACTCATGAAACGAGACAGGGTTAGTTCGAAGATTCAAAGTAGTTATAATTGTGTGATACTCAACACCAATATTGCAATATATGATTGCATTAAACTCAACAGGTGTAAGTGGCTTACCTGCAGCTTTGAGTTCATCAGCTTTAGTTTTTGCTTTTTGAAGATATTCAGAGACTGACATATCATTGCGCTTAAATTCTTGTAATTTAATATGTAATTGAAGTTGTTGATTTTGTGACATAGAGCTAAAGGTATGCGCAAGAGCTGTCCAAACCTCTTTTGCCCTCGTAAGACTAATAACATACAGAAAGATTTCCTCTGTTGGAGATGAGAAAAGTCAGGAAAGAAGCATCTGGTCTTTCTTGAACCACTCCTCATATGCAAGGTTCGGTATTTCATCACTGGTAGCATTGAGAATAGTGAAGGAAGGAGAAGAATTAGTGAGAAGATAATTAAGATTATGATAATTGAAAATAGGTGAAAATTGGGTCTTCCTTGCCAAGTAGTTTTTGGTATTCAGTTCTACAGAAAAGGAATGAGAGTGAGTAGAAAAAGTAATGGTGGAGGGAGGAAGTGGATTGGTTGTTGTTGCACCACTAGGAACAGTAAGAGAAGCTGTTTCGAATGTTTAAGAGTCCATTATTGTGGCTCTGATAAACAGGTGGAGCTGGATTACCATTTTGTTCGTGAGCAAGTTAAGCTGGGTCGCCTAGCAATAAAATTCATCTCTAGTGCTGATCAACTAGGTGATGGTATTACCAAACCACTGGGCACTCGGTTGTTTCACCACTTTAGGGACAAGTTTCGCTTTCATCCTACTCCGACTTCAGCTTGAGGGGGCGTGTAAGGGAATGTAAAATTCCTGGTTTATTGTTCAATATTTATTGTATATATTAGGTGTATGTTTAGTCATATCTTTGTTTTCCTTTTCTTGTTGTTTACCTTATTTAGTTTTGGTAATTACCTTCTTTACCTGATAACCTTTTGTATAAATACCAAGTCTATCTGTATTTCAAAAGATAGAATTATTCTATTTCTCTCAACCCTAATCTCTACAAACGGGCAGAAAATATTTTCAAGGCATACTAATTTAACACAAGATTAACGAGTTAAACTATATTTGATCGAACAGAAGGATCGTACTCGAGCACTAAAAATATTGGCTTGCTTTAGTTCATTGTCACTTTTGATAATTATATGAAGAATATGTATAAGAATAACAAAAAGTTTTATACTCTCTAATATATAATTCAACTCTTTTAAAGCATACCTTATTCTTATTCTAGTTCATTACATAAAATTAACGAGTCAAATTATACTTGATCAAACAGGGGATCAAACTCGAGTACTAAGAATCTTAACTTGGTTTATTTCATTATCACGTTTGATAATTTATGTAAAGAATATGTATAAGAAGAACAAAAAATTTGTATGCTTTTAATACATAATTCTACTCTTTTAAAACAGACCTTATTATAGTTCATTTAACATAAAATTAGCGAATCAAATTATACTTGATCGAATAGGAGATCGGATTTAGGTTGTTTAGTTTAAACTTAAAACAACGCGATTTTATCAAAATGATATTATTTTAAAGTTTGACCAAGCTTATATTATGAGTCGAATTTAGGTTAATTATTTTTTCTTAACTTGGAGTCAACTTAAAATCGATCAAATTCAAGTTGCTTAATCTAAATGTAAAACATTCATTTTATTAAAACAATATTATTTTAAATTTGTTCGAATCAATTTCAAATGCGGGTTAGATCATTTTTTTTTAATTTGGTTTGATCTAAGATTTGATTAAATTTGAACCATTCAATACTAACTTGAAGCAACATCTTTTTATTGGAATTTGACCGAATCTATTTTGGGCGGATTCAACCTTACTTCATTCAACCTTACTTCATTATCCTCAGTTACACACGAAACATTGTACAGGCACTCAGGCAGAAGATTCCAGGGAAGCTTTGTTCCTGGCCTTTTTTGAAGCTTTGTTCCTGACCTTTTTGAAATTATCATGAACTCAAAGACTTGATAGGGACGGGAATAGGAATGTTTGCCTACTTACAACGAAACAGGCACAACAAGGTTGACTGCAAAAATTCCTATAATGGAATCCATTCTTACCCCATGTTGAGCTTAAAAGTAATGAAAAGAGAATAACAAAAAAGCTTTATAAGCGCCTACCCTAAAATCTACTTTTGCCTACCCTCATTGTCATAGTCAATGTCGCACCCATTTCTCTATGACTTGTCGCTTTTAGGCCTTCATCGTCAGCATAAACAAACCCTACTTTATCTTCCACACTTGACTTTTTTTTTCTGGGGATGAAACTGATTTCAATTATAAAAGAACCACTAACTTTTGTAGGTAAGTTATAAAAGATATTTACAGATGCCCTAGCTAATGGGCACTGGTGGCTCTTCTCGATTCTTAGTGTCATCTTGTGCCCGATCCATCCTATTCATTTGTTAATATTAACCAAATGAATGGGACAAAAAAAGTATAGGTTCAGAAACAGGGATTAGATCTACTAACTAATATAATTCACTTACAACTCGTTTGGAAAGAGCTGAATTGAATTCAATTCTGTAATTCAATTCAATTCAACTGTTTGGAAATATAAAAATGAGATGAATTCAATTCATGCATGTAATTGAAATCTATTTTCTTTATAAATTGAATAAACTCCTCCAAGTATAGGAATTCAATTAGATTGAAGCTTGAGGTAGTGTCTTGTTTTTTTGCTCTTTTATTCTTTGGACTACTTTACTTTTCACTCTCTTGTGTTTTACTTGATTGGATTCCAAAGACTATTAATTAAAATATTACTAATAATTAATTAACAACAATATAATTAATTAAAATATAATCCATTCATTAATTAAAATATTGTAATTAATTACAATATAATTAATTAAAATTAATTACAATATTTTAATTAATTAATATATTGTAATTGATTAATTATAATATAAGTAATTAAAATATGATCAATTAATTAATTAAAATATAATAAATTTTTATTTCTTAATATTTTTTACAAATCAACTACTATTAATAATAATAGTAATCATTCCTTCCTCTTAACCAACTATAATAATAATAAGAATAATAATAATATTCATTCTCATTTCTCACTATATTCATTCTCATTTTAAACAGTGTAATTAAATTTATTTCTATTATTACTAAGTTTGTTTCAAACAGTATAAATTTTATTAATATAATTAAATTCAATTTATTAATAAATTCAATTCAAAAGTTTCTTAAAAAAAGCATGATAAGTTAAACCTTATCATCTAAAGCCTAATGCTACATCTAAAGACAATCGACCTTATCACCTACCTACTCAATACTATAGCTACCCACCTGAGCCACACACAACTTGAAGGTTCAGCTTTATTACATCACATCAAGTATAATATTTTTCTTGTCCACGGGTAATAAGTTCCATGTAAGTGATCATTTATTACTTATACAGTGCATGCGTTAGGTGAAGGCCTCTATCATGGGAAGCTTCGTAAACACATACATGAACAGCAAAGAGCCCCTCCCAGGTGTCGTCACGTTCTTGTTCTTCACTGGTTGATTCAAGAAAATAAACGGTTGGTCTCAAAATGCATGACTCAAAAAGTAACTGAAATGATTTGATTCGTTTAGTACGTAATGCATATAATAGCTATGTCGTGGCGTCAGATTTTTGACTTGTGTGTCAGTCGAATGTAGTAAAGCAAACTAGACGTGGGTCCTGAAACCAAAACAAGGTCTCTCCAATCTCCGTCTTTTTCCGAAAACACCCCATATTTGCTTCGCTGCCTAACATGACCGGTGTTACTCATTAAAGTTAGCTCGGATTCAACTTTGAATTGTTAAATATCTAAACAAACTTTAAATTTTCTTCGATCGAATTTGACAGGTCATCATAATTTATTGTTAGCATTGAGCTATTAGTCTATAATATATTAAATTTAGATTAATTATAAGTATTAAATTTAGTTTATAATTAAAATTTAGATTAATTATAAGTAGTTCATGACTGATCTAATTATATTTTAGTAAATATTTTAAAAATTGAACAGTTTAGTCGGTTTAATTTTTATTTTTTAGGTTCAATTTAGCTCAATATTCTTTTTTAGTTTGATTTTTGACTTTTTTGTTTAATCATATTTATTGTTAAAAATTAATCAATTTATTTATTAATCGGTTAGTTTTTGTAAACAAATTATTTTTATAAATCAAAATAAATCGATTAATTTTCATTTGATATTTTTCTTTTTCAATTAAACTTTAAATTTTTCGATAATCAACTTCAACCATTTTTCAAGCTCTTTAATTTTATTCAATGTTAAAATGGTTTAATACCTATTGAATTTTTTAAATTTTAAATCTCTTGTCTTATCAATTTAACTTCTGGTTCGATTTTTAAAATATTAATTTTAATGGGTTATAATCACTTCATTGTTTTAGGTCGATTTTCAAACTAAAACTCTATTATTGTCTCATTATTTTGGATTGTCAAATTTTTTTATTATTTTTAAATTCTATTTTTTTTTAATTTTTTGAGGGTTCTAATTTGTTATCTTTTATGTTTTTAGGATTTTTAGAGGTATTTAAGAGAATCTCCAGACCCTGCTTTAGTGCGGAACTTTAGACTGGGTGTGATGATAAGAGGTATTTAAGAGAATGTAATTTTTTGTTCTGAATTAAAATTTTCTCAATTTTTACATTATAATGTCAAATTATGTTTTAAACTAAAAATACAAAATTAGAATTAATCAAATTTGTGTTATATAAATTTTAAATTAACTCAAAATAAGTTTAAATTAAATTATAACTCTAAATCATACTTGTAATTTTTTAGAATGTGAACAAGGATTGAGTCGAATTGTAATATGTTAAAAAATTACTAATTTAGATAAAGGAATTTTAACATAATTTTTAAAAAATTATATTTTTAAAGATGAAAGCATGTGTATTGTTGCCATTCCTCAACTGTGTGTCCCTATTCATGTGTTGTGCAAATTTGGCAGTGTCTGCTTGGGAAAGTGTGTGCACAAACTTCAAGAAAGTTGTTTCTTATCCTTTGCACGTGTGCTTGGTGGCAAGTAGCAAGAAGACTACAATAATTAAATTTGTACGAATCCTCAAAGTCATCTTATGCTGAAAAATTTTAAATAAAATCAAAATTATTTTAATGCAAACCCACAATTAAATTTTATAATAATTTTAATTTAAGTGGTACTTTTAATATTAAAAAAATTAAAAAAATTCAATCTATTCAACTGTTTAATCGTAAAAACTTTTAAACTATCTAATTTTTCGATTGGATTTATTTTAATTACTTTTTTATAAAAAATTAATCAATTTATTAATTAATCAGTTAATTTTTATTCATTAATAAATTTTTATAAACTAAAATAAAATAATTAATTTTTATTTAATAATTTTTTAATTAAATTTTAAATTCTTCGATAAATAAGAATAATCTTTTTTATCGTATTTCTAATTTTTCAATTTTATTTTATTTTTAACTAATTTTATAATAATTTAATATCAATTAAATCTTTAAAATATTAAAGATCCTACCTTATTAATTTACCTTTTTGTTCGATTCTTAATACGTCACTTTAGATTATTAGGTACTGTCGTTATACCTCTAGTGAGTACTGTCGTTGTACCTCTTAAATGCTCTAAATTAGGTACACATACCTAAGCAAAAGTTCCTTTCACCACTCAAATTTTATCAGTTCAGCTTCGCTATTGCTGAACAGTGAAGAGTGAGACGCTTGCGGATTTTTCTGGTCAAAATATGAGACAGTGCGCGAGGAAATAATTTATAAAATATGTTTTTCTAATAAATTATTAAAATATATAAAAATTTCTGTCGAGACTATATATATATAAATTCTAATCATATTAGTTTTGGTTTTGTCTGATTTTGGTAGGACTAAGCGCTGTTGTTTGGATTCATGAATTCGTTGAGTTCCAGCTAGGAAGTACCTGCAAAACAGTGAAAGGCACACCGGAGATTGATTACCGGTAGGCCCCTCCGACGCTCAAGTTAAACTTTTTGTGAGGGTTTTTGGTGACTGAGAGTAGAGAATGCTAGGGTTTTAGAGTTGCACATTTTTTATGATGAGGTAATGAGTTTATATAGTAAATACCTGTAGGAATTAGGTCAACATCAAAGAATGAGCCGATCGACCCATGTGCCGTTCTGAGTTTGAACTTGGGCCTAACACGACCGACTCAGCTAAGTCTCGACAGAGATTTTTATATATTTTATATTGGCAAATAAAATAATTTTTGTACAATTTAATATAAGCAAAAATTAATTAATTAAGGCAAAATTAACATATTCAATACACAAAATTCTTCGTTTTGTGGAAATTTAAAAAATGTTATAATATACATAATTTTTTATATATATTTTTACAAAAAAATTACTTCTATAACTTAAACCTGTGTAATTATATGATTAGAAAAGAGCAACTTTTCCTTTTCTCCTGACTTACCTTAAAGATTAAAAAAAAAGAAGAGATTAATTAATATATGATAAAATGAGATTCTGAAGTTACCATAAAAGTTTGAACAGTCCTGTCAAAGAAAGTAGCTTATTCGCGGTAGGACACACACAGTAGCACATTCTGATGCTCGAAAAGTCGCATGTTCTCACTTGCTAAGAATGTTCAAAAGTCGCTTTGTCCCTTTTTTTTTATATATATATACTTAATTTATGTTATCAAACATTTAAATTTTATGTCATTCCAATTTTAAGTAAGTAGGTATATATATTTTTAAATTCAATTAAGTAAAATCTGTTAATTTTTAAAATTCTAAAAAAATAATTGTATTTTTAAATTTTTTTAAAATTTATTATGTTAAACTTGAGTTAAAAATAATAACAAAATATACACGGCATAAATATTACAAGTAAATCAATTAAATAATAAATTAATAATTTATTATAATATCGTAACCTTATATTTTAAAATTGACTTAAACCAATTAATCTCAATTTAAATTTTTTAAATGAAAATTAATTTATTCAAATCAGCTTAAAAAATTTTAGATTGTTATATTAATAATATTTGATTAATTGACGTTAAATATTGTATATTTTGTATATTTAAATGTAGATTAAAAAAACACTTTTTCCAAATAGTTAAAAACATTTTAAAATTTTAGCATGATAGTGGAGAGGCTAGTCTCATCCAATAGTTACTCTTTTGGTGCTCACACGTGGGTATATCTTAGTGGGTTTCACAATCAATGTTCGGTGAAGGCGACCGTACTATAGCGCCGGAGAGGAACGCGCTTGTTCTGTCGGCGAATGCGGTAAAGTGAGAGGCTGGAATTAAGAATCCACGTGGCACAATAGGATTCAACGGCCCAGTGTATTATCCACTCTTTTTCTTTAGGGCGTCTATATAACGAAGCTGATCTATCTCTCTCTTTTGTCATTGGGTCCTCCCAAATAATATTTCAGAGCACAATAAAAGGAAAAAAGTACGTGCTTTGAATTGAGTTTCAGAGGAAGATTAAGAAAAGAAAAAGGGAGATTTATGGAGGAGATGAAGGTAGTGAATTCCAGGTTTAAAAGGGTGTGTGTGTTTTGTGGAAGCAGTACTGGGAAGAGAGACTGTTATGGTGATGCTGCTCTGGAGCTGGCTCAAGAACTGGTAGCCATTTCTGTTCATTATCAAGCTCTCTTCATAGCTTAGTTTAACAGTAATTTCATATTCTCTTTTCTGGGTCTTTTCTCGAAGGTGTCAAGAAGGTTGGATCTTGTTTATGGAGGAGGAAGTATTGGATTGATGGGGTTGGTTTCTCAGGAAGTTCATCGTCGGGGAGGCCATGTAATAGGGTAAGTGTAGAGTACTATTATACTCGCAAAAAGTTATTTGTAGTATTTCCTTCATTTGAATTTAGTGGTTCTGTATCTTACAGAATCATCCCAAAAACACTGATGAGCAAAGAGGTATGAGACTTATCACTTATCTACATACTATTTTGGTTTTAATGGAAGATAAAAAGCACTCAGCTTTGCTTTTTATAAAGCAGTTAACTGGAGAAACTGTTGGAGAGGTCAGAGCAGTAGCAGACATGCACCAAAGGAAAGCTGAGATGGCCCGCCATTCCGACTGTTTCATTGCCTTGCCAGGTTAGTGGTCCGACCCGATTTATGATTCAACCCGAAACTTTTGATATCGTTCGAATCACGTAAAATCTGTTTTTTTCTTTCCCCATTCGAGACACATACTCTTGATTTGTCTTCAACGTAATATAATAACAACAACATTCGGTAAGAATCTAACTGAAGTGTAAGATCTGAGACTAGTACAACTTGTACTATATATAATCTTCACTAATTGTGTATGCCTTTTTATGATTGTTCAGGTGGATATGGAACTCTGGAAGAGTTACTAGAAGTCATTACCTGGGCCCAACTTGGCATCCATGACAAACCTGTAAAGCAACTTTATGCCCTTAGTTAATCTCTTGTTAGGTATATACTATTGAGTTAGGATTTGGTTGAATTCTGATCTGAGTTCTTTAAAATTGGAGTTGAATTTGATCAAATTTAAACTCAAGTCTGACTTCTAATTGAATTGGACGAACTCAAGTCATCTTTATATAAAGATTTTTTTTATTAAAGCACCCGATATTCGACGCTGTATATGAACAACTAATTAATTTAGATTCGAGCCGAATAGAACCCTTTTAAGTAATAAAGCTCTTCTTTACAAGTTTTTAAAATAAGTTCATTCTTGAGACTCAAATTCTTAAAACTCAAACTCAAGACTTTAATTAAGAATGGAAGAGTTCGTTCTGCTCTCCAGCAATCGTCGTGCGTTACGTATAAGGATGGAAGAGTTCGTGCTGCTCTCCAGCAGCCGTCGTGGGTTATGTAGAGAATTTTAAACATGTTTCTTATGTTGTAATTTGCTAGGGTCAACTCTAATTCCAAGTCTATTACATTATTATGACAGGTTGGGTTGCTTAACGTAGACGGCTACTACAACTATCTACTCACTTTCATCGACAAGGCAGTGGACGATGGATTCATCAAACCCTCTCAACGTGGGATCATTGTCTCTGCTCCAAATGCCAAAGAGCTTGTTCAGAAACTCGAGGTAGTTATTAATTATCTTTTTTTTCTTACCAATAATGAATTTTGTGAAAATAGGAATAATTTGATCTTTAATATGAAATATCAATTTTATATGATAATTATTACTTGTAACAAAACATTATATAACATTAATTTTTGTATTTAAGAACAATTTTGAAAAAGCCCTTCATCCTTTTAAAATTATCAGAAAAAATTCTTATAATTTAAACTTATAAAAAACTTCTTAAAATTAATTTTCATTAAAAAAATTTTGACGTATCAAAATTAGTTTACAAAAATCAATCAAAACCAGGTGATATAGACCAACTCAACTCGTTTTGTAACCCGACTCAATATGAAGATACCTAACCTACTCACCCGACCACCACTACCACCCGTTGTCAAAATTATTTTACGGGAATCAACCAAAACCAGGTGATATAGACCAACTCAACTCGTTTTTTTAACCCGACTCAATATGAAGGTACCCGGCTACCATTACTACCCATTCCATTTGAAGATTTTTATATATAATATGAAATTGGTCATAAAGGTATTTTTTTAGGCTAATAAATCATAATTTGGGTACTTTTAAATTCTTTGATTATTATTATTGTTTAATTTATTAATTTTTGTGTTTTTTATTAGGAATATGTGCCTTTGCATGATGGAGTTATAGCTAAGGCAAAATGGGAGGCTGAGCAAGTGGAGCTTAATGCATCTTTACAAACAGAACTTGCTCGTTAACAAATTAGTAAATGTTTTTTTTAATAATTATATATATTTATAATTTTATCTGAAAATAATATGTGATTGGCTATGGTTTGTCTCCTTTCCAATTTTGTATATATATTTATCAGGAAAAGGAAAAGGAGACAGCTTCCATAAAATGGAAGAATATATATAACTATTACCTTTAAATTTCCTTTTTTTCTATTTTATGGTATATTTATTTTGTAAAAATGGCAAAGCCAAAAAAAAAAAAAGTAGGAAAAACCAAAAATAGAAGCTTTTGATTCTCTTTGTGGCTCTGGTTAATTTCCTGCGGTCCTTCCTCTCATCTCTTCCTCTCGTCGTTTTGATCCTATCCTTTTTATTTTCTTTGTTATTTTATATGATCCTTAGTTATAAAACTTGCTCGAAGTATTATAATTGGTTGCCATTAATATTGATGTTGTTGTCGTAGCCATCGTCGTCGTTGTTTCCTCGTCATTGTCGTCGTCACATTTTTTATAATTATTCTTGTGTGCTTTCACAATTATTGTTATAATGTGTAATTATATCATAACTCGAATATGGCTATAGTCTATAATAATATCATAACTTATAATTTGTAATTTAATTCTTACTTTCTAAGACATGTACATAATACTAAAGATGATAAATTTGGTCCGACCTATTCCAATCCAGCCTGAAATTAACCCTAATTAATCACACCCATTGTAAACATTGGATTTTATTTGCAATTATCATTTTAACCAAAACAAAGTTTGAATTTATCCAAGTTTAAATAAAAAATAATCAATTTTGAGTAAGATTTAAGATTAAAGGTTCAACCCGACTCTAAAATTTTAAAAAAGACACTTGATAACTTGAAAAAAATTTGAGAAAAACTGAAGTTTAATTCAAGCCAACTCATTATCAATGCTACTCCTATTTATCTTGTTTATGTTTACTGTCAGGGACGGAGGTAGATGGAACCCAGTGGTGCACTGGCCTCTCACCTCCAAGATTATTAATTAATTTATTTTTAATATATATATATATATATATTAGGACAGAATTATTTAAAAATTAGTGGTGCACTTGGCTCCCTAAAATTTAAAAAAATTAAATATTTAGGCCCTCCTATCTTAAATTTCTGACTTCGTCACTCACTACTGACATCCTTTCCTATAGTGTTGTTAAAGGAGAAAGGAAGGTCGGCCTCCGTGTGGAGAGCGATCAATGGCTCGGCGCTCCCACTCTCCGCCCGAGTAACGGAAGTCATTCTCAATAATAATTGGAGACTGTCAGTGGCCTCTTTGGATTTCATCAGGCCTCTTGCACCATCAGGGTATACCCCCAACCCTTCCCTTCCTGACCGTCTGGAATGGTTAGCGAGCCCCACCAACCACTATACCAATGCT
>JAOTAX010000006.1:615959-637636 GCA_025629825.1 Erythroxylum guanchezii | reverse complement strand
GTCGGTTGCCGCTTCGAGCTCGCTTTGTGTCTTACGAGACACTTGTTGACAACTTTTTTGTACATATTTTGGTTCATGTTATTAATTTTTTCTGATTTATCAAAAAAAAAAGGTCGGTCTCCGTGTGTTGTATTCCACGTCAGTATACATTTGACATTACATATTTGGGGCATACCTCTTTTACCTTGCTTCTTATCCGAATTAGTGTCCCTACTTCTCAACACATGTTGTACAAACTTACAAGATATAGGTTTTTACTTTTTATCCTTGTAAAACTTGTGACATATAATTAAGAATGATAAAAAGATCCTAACCCAATTTAATTTAATCCGATACAAAATCAATATATCAAATACGATTTAATTAGCCTAGAAATTTAGATACTCGAGATAATAATTGTTAGAAATTAACAAGTGTAATATCTCACATCGAAAAGAAACACGAGGAAAAAGTGAATTATGTGCAAATATAGGACTCATCACTCATAACTTATTTTCATTTTTACTTATAATTAAAACCTGATAAAATATAGTTTAATTGGTTTATAAAGAATTTTGAAATACATTCGTATTAATTAACTTAATTTTGAATTATTAATTTACGATATTTCCTCTTAAACTATGTTTAGTTGGACGTAAGATTTTTAATGTAATGAAATGGTTTATAATGAAATAGATGTAATATTTAGAAAATTGTTGTTTGAGAGATATAGAAAAGTTCATAATATAATATAATAAAATGTTGTTTGAAAGAAGGGTTCGTAATGTAATATAGTGAAATGTTATTTATCATTTTACATTTCATCCTAAACTCTCCAAATTGGAGGTAATTTATTTTTACTGTTTATGATAAAATGAGATGTAATATAAAACTCTTCCTTTTCATCCTATTTCATTTCATTTCATTATAAACTTTTCTCCCAAAAGATAGAATAATATTACATTTAATTTTATTCTATTAATAACCACTCAATCAAAAGTAGCCTTAGTATAAGTACAAGGAATGGGATGAGCTATTGCCAGCTAGAAATGGGTCCATACTCCATAGTCAAGTCAAGCTAATTAACAATGCAAAGTCACACTTTTCTTCTTTTGAAAAATTGTATAATGCAGAGTACCACATTGGATCCCAAACAAGTGGACTAGCTTCCTTCAGACGAGGAGCAAAAAGAATATAACCCAAAATAAATTATAGGACCTAGGATGGTCCTCTTGTGCCTGTATTATGGTCCCTCGTACCGGTCACTATCGATCCCTTGGACCCGTCCAGCTGTTGAGTTGGATAACATCAAATAATAATCCAAAATCCACGTAGTTACTAACCCTCTTGCCTTTCAGCTTGGCAAGTATTGCTAGGTTCGATTCATATGAGTCGAAATCAATAGGCCTAGTCGGACTATTGATATTTAACTGAACTTGATAAGAACTTGATCATGCTTTAGGTCGGACTTGTTGCCAAACCTATTTGCCTTTTATGAAAGAAAATGTCGTTCTCAAGTGCCCAAGAGGGGAGGCAAAATAGGCCGGAATGGGTGTAGCCCGAGATCATAGTTTAAATCTATATGCTAAAATGGGTTTTAAGAATAATATATCCGATTCAAAGCTCAAACTCAAAATACAAAAAGTTTATATATATGATTTCGAATTTTCGATTGAATTTAAGTAAAAAAAATCAATTTATAAATCAATTTAGACTGGTATTTTAAAAATTAGACCGAACGTTAAACATGTAAGATAAAAGGTTTAAAATTTAAAATGTTCAATTGGTATTAGACTATCATAAAACTGCCAGAGATTGAATAAAATTTAAAAATTTAAAAATATGACTGAATGAGACTGTTTTTACTCATCGAAAAATTAAAAGTTTTAATAAAAAAGGAGGCTGTTAAATAAAAATTAATTAATTTACAAAATTGACTGATTAGTTAACAAATTGGTCAAATTTTAACATAAAAAATATTAGAATAAATCAAATTAAAAATTAAAAATTAACTAAAAAATCAATCAGCTCAAGTTTTTACGATTAAACTGATCAAAACGGTTAGCTTTTTATAATTGCTAATTTAAACAAACTTATTTATATTCGATTGGACTCAAGTTGGCCGCAAAGTTAAATATGATAGAATTTTATAATTAATTTTGTGGACTAGCATAATAAACAATACATATAATTATGTACAAACCCCGATTAATTAGATGTTAATGGTACTTCTCTCGTACATGTCATTAGGCCTGTGTTCATGAGCTTGCTATGATGGATAAGCTTAGCCCATGTTTTGCAGTGCACAGGAGATCTTACTGCTAGCTAACTTTAAATATAGTCGCTTCATTAAAAACTTGAAGTATTTTTTAAATTAGGGTTTGGAATAACAGTAGTCAATCATTTACATCTCTGTCGCTCCGCTTCACAGAAAACAACAATAAACTCAATGTTTCCTCAATTTTTAGGTATTTGTTCATCTAATTCTTAAATCTAGCATGTTGTAATTATAGGGTTAATTAATTGTATTGATTAATTATAACATTAATCAATAATTTCGTGTTAATTATGCTCTAATTGTCTTGCTTTAAGCTGCATAAGTCAATAAGCGTTATAAGTTGAGTCCAGGTGGCCTAAAAGCCAAGCGCACACGACATTAGTTCTTGAAGGCCCCCACGAACATAACTTCTATAGTTGGTAGTTAGTCGCTCTTAACATAACTTTATTTCACTTATGTTCAATCTAATCGATGCTAGTCCAAAGGTACATTCCTCAAAAACTCTACTTTGACAAGAACAAGATATTCCAATCTTCAAAAGGAATCTTCTTAGATGTTTCAAATAGTGTACTCAGATTGTTTATTTATTTATAGTAAAAGATGACTCCCAACTACTGTTTTGTATGTATACACTAAATCTTACTCGACCAATGAATATTAGGTTCACAAGTACTATTCTCAGATTCGTAGAAGACATGTTTGGATTTGAGCAAATTGAAAACCATGGACCAGCTCCCATGTCTCTGGATTGAATTGGGTCGAGAAATGAAGGGCTGTTTGGATGGGCTTTGGAGAAGTTAATAACTACTTTTTTTCATCACAAAAATCTCTTTTTTTAAAAATGAGTTTTTGATTGTAAAATAAAAAAATAATTATTAAATAGATATGACTTTTTTGACAGTCAGAATACAGCTTTTTAAGAAGCTCAAATTTGAAGTTTCTCAAAAAAGCTTCTTAAATGGTTTTTTTAGGTAAATTTTTCAGATTAATTAATACACCTATTTTTTAGTCTCTTTTATCCTTATGTTTTACACATAATTTTCACAAACTTATCTTCCCGTTTATTATGTATTTAACTATTTACTCAACTTGAATATTTATTTTGAGATTTAAAAGAAACCCGTAAAACTTCCATTCCAATACTAATTTTCCCAGCTTGGCTTAAATTTCTAATAACAACTGTTGTTTTAGGAATTGAGATATAATTAGAGATGACAATTAATCAGGTAAGACTCGTGTCATTTAGGCCCGAGTCCAAACTGACTGAGCTTGGCTTGACCTGTTTTTTTAAATTGAAAAACAAAAAATAACATCGTTTTTTTTTAATTGTTAGATCTTGATTTGGGCTTAAGCTTAGGCCTAAGCTCGGCCATTGACCTAGGATCGCGTTGGGAACTAAAATGTCATCCCTGGGTGCAATTCTTCTTTGCATTCTTCAGGTTTCTTAAGCATATCTGCGACAATTTCATTTGCCAACCTCGAGTCCTCAACATAACATGAACAATTCAGAGCTGAATTGACTTCTTTTTTTTTTTTGGTTACAAGGGAAAGAAAAGTAAAAACCGACTAACGCGAAGTGCTGATACCCCTATGAAGGGTTTGAGTGTACATGGTTCCATTGATGTCGCGGGAAAGTACATCCAAACTGCTCGGTGGTGGCTCCGGCATGGTATGCATGCCCTGCTCTGCAAAAAAGGCTAAGTGGGCCAAGTGATCCGCACACTGACTCCCTTCACGATGTGTATGCTGAAGTTGTACTTCCCATGCTCGAAGAATCAAGTCTCGAATACCTGTCACCAAAAAAGAATTCCCAGTCAGATCCCTTTAGGAAAAAGAAAGGATGTTAATGACCTCTAACGAGTCCACTTCCACTTGTACGCGCTGATAACCCTAATCCCAAGCCAGCATGAGTCCCGAATAGACCCCCCAGAGTTCGGCTAACAGCGGGTCGTCGATGCCAATATTCTATAAAAATCCGACACACCAGTGCCCCTGGCAGTTCCTTATGACTCCGTCGGCAGAAGCAGTATTGGACCTCGGCTTTACTGCATCATCCGTATTAAGGTTAACCCAGCCTTGGCTGGGTTTAGTCCACCCGACTAAGGTACCCAACGGTAGCCCTTGGTCTTGAAAGACCCGATTTTCCATCACACTGGCTCGTGCGATCCAATGAGTATAATCCATTACAATATTGCGGCCTGCGAGAGGCCACACAAAGCCCGGCTCAAAAATGCTGTGATTTCGCCATTTCCAAATAAACCAACAGGTTACACCAAAAATAGTAGGCCACGATTCCTGATTCAGATGTACATTACGCCGAACGTTAGTCCCGAGCCAGAGACCCTCCTCCTGGCTGAAGAAATCCCCACCAATCACGTCCTGAGAAAAATTGTGCCAAAAGGATGTAACCCGAGTACGGCCCCGTAACGTGTGTAAATTCGGTTCCTCTTGCCATTGAAAGAGCTGAACTGACTTTAAGACTCTGAAGCTATGTTCTAAATTTTTAATGTTTCATACAGTTTATTCAGATAAAATATTAAATAATTTACTTTTATTTAGCAGGCTTTTGTGCACAAATTCGTATCTCCTAGTATATTTGAAGAAATAAAACAGGAACAGACATCACTCGACCGCCGTTAAAACCGCCATGAATTCAGCAACCAAACCTCTGCTTTCTTCAGACTTCTTTGGCTTCAATCTTCTGAGCTCTCCTCCAACACCCAAAACAATCAAAGCATCTTCTCGTTTGCCATTCTTCTCCAGACGAAGAACCCAAATACCCAAATCTTTTCTCAATTCAAAGCATACAATTTTTGATCCATTCCCATCACAAGCCACTCTAGCTGCTTTGTTCTTCACTTCACTGACAACCCCACAAGCCTTTGCTCTCGATAATGACAATGTACCTGCTCCACGAGCACCACCACCAGTAATTGAAGCACAACCCACTAATCCAATCCCATTAAGTTCCTCACCTTTGGCTCAAAATCTTCTTCTCACAGCCCCAAAACCTCAGTCTCAGTCAACACCGGACCTCCCTGAAGGTAGCCAATGGCGTTACAGCGAGTTTCTCAACGCCATCAAGAAGGGCAAAGTGGAGAAAGTCCGTTTCAGCAAAGACGGTTCAGCCCTGCAACTCACCGCCGTCGACGGCCGTCGTGCCACCGTCATTGTCCCTAACGACCCGGACCTCATCGACATTTTAGCTATGAATGGTGTCGATATCTCTGTCTACGAGGGAGAATCCGGTAATGGTCTTCTGAATTTCATCGGAAACCTGCTATTCCCGTTCCTGGCTCTGGGCAGTTTGTATTTCCTCTTCCGTCGTGCCCAGGGCGGTCCAGGCGGGCCAGGCGGGTTCGGAGGACCCATGGATTTTGGGAGATCGAAGTCAAAGTTTCAAGAAGTGCCCGAAACAGGAGTGACATTCGCCGACGTTGCAGGAGCAGACCAAGCGAAACTGGAACTTCAGGAAGTTGTCGATTTTCTGAAGAACCCAGATACTTACACAGCTTTAGGAGCTAAAATTCCAAAAGGGTGTTTGTTGGTTGGACCACCAGGGACTGGTAAGACTCTGTTAGCGAGAGCTGTTGCCGGAGAAGCGGGAGTGCCGTTCTTCTCTTGTGCGGCTTCGGAGTTTGTGGAGCTATTTGTTGGTGTTGGAGCGTCGAGAGTGAGGGACTTGTTTGAGAAGGCAAAGTCAAAAGCGCCCTGCATTGTGTTCATCGATGAGATCGATGCGGTAGGTAGGCAGAGAGGGGCTGGACTTGGTGGTGGGAATGACGAAAGAGAGCAGACCATTAACCAGTTGTTGACTGAAATGGATGGGTTTTCAGGTAATTCAGGGGTTATTGTTTTGGCTGCAACTAACAGACCTGATGTTCTTGATGCTGCTTTGCTAAGGCCTGGCAGGTTTGATAGACAAGTTACTGTGGATAGGCCCGATGTTGCTGGTAGAGTGAAGATACTTCAGGTACTTGTTGGCTTCTTCCTTTTAAAAGGTATTAAATTGCGGATTGCAGATTATACACAATTGTAAGTTCCCAAGCACCGGCAAGACTGAAATTTAAAATCTTGGACTTCTAGTCTTTGTTGTAATTTGGTGGCATTGGCAATTTGTTTAAGTGATAATGTATATGAACAATATGAGGGAAGTTAGTTATAGCTTTGAACTTCTGTTAGCTCAAGTTTATGGTTTTGAGCAATAGGTACACTCTAGAGGGAAGGCACTAGCAAAGGATGTGGATTTTGAGAAGATAGCTAGGAGGACGCCTGGATTCACAGGCGCTGATTTGCAGAACCTGATGAATGAGGCGGCCATTCTTGCGGCTAGGCGTGACCTTAAGGAAATTAGCAAAGACGAGATATCTGATGCCCTGGAGAGAATCATTGCTGGGCCAGAGAAGAAGAATGCGGTTGTCTCTGATGAGAAGAAAAGGCTAGTTGCATATCACGGTAGGTGACAGAGAAATGAAATGATCTCTCTAGGTTCTTTCTTGATTGTTGCTATGTTGTAGTGTTTTTTACTTGGGAGGTTAAGGATATTGTTTCGTTATCTGAAGAGGCTGGACATGCTTTGGTTGGTGCTCTCATGCCTGAATATGATCCTGTGGCCAAGATATCAATCATACCTCGTGGCCGAGCCGGTGGTCTTACATTTTTTGCCCCAAGCGAGGAGAGGCTGGAGTCTGGATTGTATAGCAGAAGCTACTTGGAGAACCAAATGGCTGTTGCACTCGGTGGAAGGTCAGTCATAGATCATCCACGAACCACTTTTTGCTGCATAAGCCGCTGATTCGGAGTAGAAAGTGGTCGTGAGTTTTATATGAAATCGTCTGTTAGCTGTTTGGAATTTTGATTTGACGTGGTAGTTAGAATCACGAGGCCACAGTCAGATGATGACATGGTTTTAAATTGCAATCAGAGTATAACCTGCAATCCTCAATTTAAGACTTTAGATGACAAATGTCTTTGTGCAGGATCGCCGAGGAGGTAATTTTCGGTGAGGAAAACGTTACTACAGGGGCATCAAATGACTTCATGCAAGTTTCAAGTGTGGCAAGGCAGATGGTTGAGAGATTCGGGTTCAGTAAAAAGATTGGACAAGTTGCCATTGGTGGAGGTGGTGGCAATCCATTCTTAGGCCAACAGGTATTGATTAATACTATGATTGTAAACTTGATCGATGAACCAGCAATTATTGCACAAGCTATAGAGCTTGAATACAAAAAGATACTAGTTTGTTTAAAGAAATTAGACTGAAACCAAAGAATACCGGAGAAGCCCCCGGTCGGTATATAGGTCTCCATCTCCAAGATATTACAAGAACATGATTCTCTCCCCTTAACCAGCTTAGAAGTTCATTTCCTATTTTATTGTATTGGTTATCTGTCTATTAGCCAGTTCGTTTTTTTGTAACTTTGATTGAGACCCGACTTGCATACGCTATTGATGCAGATGTCATCCCAGAAAGATTACTCCATGGCAACTGCAGATGTGGTGGATTCAGAGGTTAGGGAGCTAGTAGAAAGGGCATATTCAAGGGCCAAGCAGATTATTACAACTCACATTGATATCCTTCACAAGCTTGCACAACTCCTCATGGAGAAAGAAACTGTTGATGGAGAAGAGTTCATGAGTCTGTTTATTGATGGAAAGACTGAGCTATACATTGCCTAGGTAGACTCATAAGATTTAAAACTGCGTTGTATTATAAATTTCAGAGGCATACACATCGAATAATTCCATAATTGAAGGGAATACAGGCTCTTCAGACTGACTCAGTTCGATCCGTCTTCGACCTGTAAAAGTTATGTGACCGGTGAGTTACGTAACAGATGATTGCAGGAAGTAGAAAAAATAGTACATGAATTACTGCACCCTTCTTCATCACTATGGTACATTTGGAGGGAACCAAAGTCACACAACCTCATTATACAACGCAACCCACATACAATACAACAGCAACAACCAGATTACCAGAACAAT
This sequence comes from Erythroxylum guanchezii, assembly GCA_025629825.1. Classification (NCBI taxonomy): domain Eukaryota; kingdom Viridiplantae; phylum Streptophyta; class Magnoliopsida; order Malpighiales; family Erythroxylaceae; genus Erythroxylum; species Erythroxylum guanchezii. The sequence continues at coordinate 629,391 of JAOTAX010000006.1, read as the reverse complement.
GGATAAGTTACAAAAGAATGAATGAGTCTTCTAAGACCCTCTACCACCACTACGTTGCCTTTTTTCTTCAAGTGCAGCAGCCTCATTCAGCATGTCAGCAGCATCTTTCTGCATGTCCAGCTTGGCTAGGGCAACAGCTTGCATGTAAAATGCCGTCGACCAGTCCGGGTATACACACTGTGCTTGCATTGCATCTCGGAGGGCAGCATCCGGTTGATCACACAAGAGATGGCAAAGACTTCGCCGTGCAAAAACAGTGGGGGAAACCATTGTCCCCACATCTATGAACTGCACACAGATTATAATTAGTGATACAGAATCCCTCAAGTTTTTGATAGGAGAGCGTGAACAATCAAGAATGTAGAACCAGGGCCACTTGCCTGAGAATAACATTCTATTGCAGTTTTAAAATCTTTGTCACGAAAAGCTACATCTCCACGCTTTCTGGCGTCCAGCATATCCCTCATTTGTTGAGTCCATTCTTGGAAAGATAACTGTATACGACACAGTTTAGTACGAACATAAAGCAAAGGATTGGTAATAGGAATAAGCAACGTACCAATGAGCAGTTAATCACCTCATTTGTTCCTTCGTCATCTTTGTAATGCGTCATTACCAAAATTTGATGAATAGCTGTAAGATCCATCCGTGAACATGCGTCACCCATTGGAGAAAGAGGATGCTGTGGTGTAGGTGGTGCATCTTCATGCTTGGTTATACCCAACATCACGTGAGATGGGACCTGAAAGTAAAATCGTTAAATTACAAGCAACACAACCGTCTACAAAGTCAATAACAACTAAATGCATCCCCTGAAAATGGGTGAATAGGGGTAAAAAGATTATATCAGAAAGAACATAAAGAGGGACACAATTGATAAACCAATATTGTGTATGAATCACATTAGCAGTGTATTATTATATGCTCTAGTGGTTCATGAAGTCTAATATGTATCTACACAATAACATCATATTTGCCAACTATTATCATGTGAAAATGTGACAGAAAGAGACAGCGTACTTCTGGTTTATGTTGTAATGGGGTAAGTGTTGCAACAAGGTCCTTAGTATTGGGCCGTTCCCTGGGCTCATATTGCAAGCATTGTGAAGCAAGATCAAAAACCACAGTTGCCTCTTTAGTTGAAAAGTTCCCTTCCAAATGTGAATCCATCAAGAGAAGAATGTTTTTACCCCGGATCATATCAAGAGCCTGAACAACAAATGATCATGGGGAGTCATAAGGAGAGTTCACAGTAAACACCAATCTTTCCAACAACTAACATGAATTCAAAAATAAATATTATAGTAGATTGAGTAATTTAGAAGTAGAAGAGCCCAGATTCCAAATGAACAAATTCAAACTTGAAAAAAAAAAAAATATTTCTGATTCTCAAAGAATGAGGGGTAAAGGGATTGATCGAGAAAGATTTCTTGTTCTTATTATAAGTTATAAGATCATGATTGGATCCACATATGTTTGGTAAAAAGAAGAATCTTCTCCTTTGATAATAATCAAAAAAGAAAAGTGTTCAATTGGAACATGAAAATATGACTGAATTTGTCCTAGTTACTCTTCGGGATGGAGTGGAGGAAGGGAGGAGCTTCTCGAACGAGGAAAATGATCCAATGACTTCGAAAGAATTGAACAAGGAGCCGTATGAAGTGAAAATCTCATGTATGGTTCTGTAGAGTGACAGTAAGGGTGACTTATCTGTCAACTTTTCCACTATCACCCCCAAAAAACCAAACTCTGCCTTATGTAAAGTTGCCAGAGTACGATTAACCTATGAATTTGAAATCACTGCTTATATAAACATCAATCTTTCCAACAACTAACATGAATTCAAAAATAAATATTATGGTAGATTGAGTAATTTAGAAGTAAACTGTAACATTCATTGCACAAATCAGAGAACAATGCAACTCAACTAAATATCAAGTGACTCAAAATCACCAGACAAGAAAAAAAAAGATAAGGAATCGAAGCAATGCATGCAATAGTAGATAAGATATATAGATTTGGGATTGAAGTTGAAAACAGACTCCGACAAACATCATGAACAGAAGTTATAACATAGAGTTTGCTATAAGGACATGATATCAAAACTTGATGTAGAACCAGACATTTCAAATAGAATGACCAATTTTATGGTTAATGGTAATATTCCACAATATAAACCCAAAATAAAGGCATTGATGAAGTATGAAAAACTTACGTGACTGGGAGGGATGTGCTTTCCACTTAGAAGGTCCAACAGAACAGTACCAAAGCTAAAAATAACGCTTTCTGGAGTGACCCTTCCTACAAAAATTGAAAGATATGGTTATATTACATTATGAGAGGATTCCAACAGTAATCCTCGTATTAGAATGTTGTTTGGTTAGATCAAACACAAACTATATACTTGTTTCCCACTGAACAATATTTCTAGATCTGTCCTTGAGTATGATGGATAAAATGCAGATAGTTGAGCTTCATAATTCTTAGGGAATGACTGCAAGCCCATGTTGCATTCCATCAAACATGGCAATATGTGTCATTCTGGACAATGGTTTGTCCATAATCTTTTGATGTACAGACCATGCCAACTCATTCAAGTGTTAGCTTTATTGTCACTTCCAAATTGGTAACTCCGAGTAATACCAATAAACCAAAAGGCAAATTGAATTTTCATTTTATTTCCCTCTTGCAAATTGTCATAATAGCAATCTTGACAATTCTAAACCAGAAGCAGCTCTTCTAACTTCCATCTCACAAATTTTACTTCCCCACTTTCTCATCTAACCTTTGGTTGTAGTAGTCCCCGCAAGGTTCCATTTGTCTTCATTAAAACTTTCTTGTGTTGTTAACTTAAAAAGACCATTGTTACCCAACTGCAACTCCCACTTCTCCTTCCGTAGATATTGCATGATAGAGTACTGACCTCTTTAATATAGTTCCAGATTTCCATCAAGAAGGAATGCAACAATGAGTAATTTCTTCATACACAAATTTAATTCCATCAATTGAATACAAATGAATCAGAATTCACACAGAAAATATTCAAATTTTACAGAATGGAAATCTAAAGAACTAGGCATTACCGTTTTTCAAGTATTCGGGAGGTGTGTATGCAAGATTCGTACTGTAGCTTTTCCCGTCCCTACTATTTTTCATCAATCCAAAGCAAGAAAGCCGGGGATCTCCATTCTGGCAAAACCATCCAGTAAATTAGCCCTTGCTCTTATAGATCCTCCAGACGACAATACCTTAACTCAACAGATGTTTAACCAATCAAAGGTTGTAAGAAAAGAGACAACACAAAATACCTCATCGAAAAAAACCCTATAAGCATTTAAATCATGATACAGAGGTCGGCCTTCGTTACTACAATAATCCAAAGCTTCAGCAATGTCAAGTGCCACTCTAAGTCGCATTGCCCACTCTATAGTTTGATTTTCCCCTGTAAAAAAAAATAAAATCCACAACACAACTGCATCAAAATCATGCAATTCAATTCCAGACGAAGCTAAACATTTTAAGTAATAACAAAAAACTGAATGGAACAAGATTTACAGTAATTGACCCTTGAATACAAACAACATACAGTGAAATAAATGTTTGGCAAGAGTATCATTAGGCATATACTCAGCAACAAGAAGCCTTTCGTCCCCATCGCAACAGTAACCAATCAAATTGGCTAACCACTCGTGCCTCAGCTTTCCAACACCCCATGCTTCATCCTTCAAACAATAACGATAACAATAACAAGAAATTAAAATCCAGCACTCAATCTTCAAACCCTAGCATTCATGAGAACGAAATCAGAACGTACCGCGAATTGCTTCGGATCGGGCCAGGCCAGTTTGGTAAATTTCTTGACGGCGATCCAACTCCGATTGCTCTGGTTCTGCAACCGACCTTTATACACGACATTTGGAGCCTTCTCACCGCTCCCGGACACGATAAACTCGGGGCTAAAGTTGTTCGTCGCGGCTTTTAAATCAGCAAGCGAGAACTCCATGAACCCCGGTACGCCACCGACAGCGGCTACACTTGCACCAACACCTACAGGTTCATTCCCCTTCGTAGGCTGACGAACGCGACCGTCGTTGTGTTGGTACTGAGGATTGAGAGGCGGTTGTTGTTGGTTGTGGTTATGATGGTTGTATTGGTTCTGGTCTTTGTCTCCTAATAAGGAGGAACAGCAACAACCCATAACTCGAACTGAGTAGACTCGGCAACTCAGTAACCTTCTCCCTTTTGGAGACAAATCATATAAATAAGAAAAATTACACAATTAAATTCAAAAATATATAATTATTTATAAAGAGATAGAGAGAGAGAGGTTCTTCTGTTTCGTGTTATTTGGTTAGAGGAGGAGGAGGAGAAGAAGAAGAAGAAGAAGAGAAATTATAGTGTGTAACGCAGCAGTAGCAGCATTAGCTCAGCTACAGCTTCCTTTTCCTTTTCATGTCGTTCCCTTCTCTCTCTTCCTTCCTCTTCTTCACAAGACGCCTGTCTCTGTCTGTTTGCCTGTTTCTCTTCTGGGTAATGATTTGTTATTTTTAACGTGATTCAAGGGCAGTGTAGTAATTTCAAGTCATTTTTAATAATTCCTATAAAATTTGACTCCACTTTCATTATCTTATTATTTAATTATTCCTCGTCTTATATATAATTACTGATCAGCCATCTCAAAAACTAAATAGGTATAAAATTAAAAAGAAAGAAAGAAAGAAGTGTAGAATACTAGTATTATATACCAGGACGAGCGTGTTAGTGGGGATATAAACCTGATGATGATCATGATCAGTAAGCGTCAGGACCAGTTGCTCTCAGAGTCTCACGTGTGGGAGGTTGTGATTGGCGGAGGTTAAAAAGGTTTAGACGTGTGGACCCAAAAACAGGCGTCCGCGATTCGCTGGCTCTAGGACCCATCACGGTACCCGCGTTGTACTGTCCCAGTCAACGATGTGCGTGGCATGCACGAGTTTAAGTGTTTAACCACAAAACATGTTCACTGCATCTAATCTCATTGGAGCCACAATGCGGCGTCGTTCTAAGTAGTTGCTTGATTTCCTTCCTCCGAATAATAGATTTCATAATCAATCCATTCATTAATTAATTATAAAATTTAAAAATTATCCATTTTGGTATTTCGTAATTTAATTTTTGCTACTTACACCTTCTTGTTATCTTATAACAAAAAATTAAATATTTAGTTATAATAATTATTATGATATAATTACAACCAATATTTTAAAAACCGGGCTTGAAATTAAATCGATAAGACACTAGATTTAAGGTTTAGAAGGTTCAATCGATATTAGATCATTACAAAAATGATTGAAAATTAAATAAAATTAAAGAATTTAAAATATGATTGAAAAATATTATCTTTATTAATCAAAAATTTTATTAAAAAATGAAAAAAAAATTGTTAAATAAAAATTAATTTTTGTTTATAAAAATTTATTAATTTACGAAAATTGTAAACTGATAAGCTTTTAACAATAAAAGTTATCAAAATAAATTCAACTGAAAAGTTAAAAATTAAACTGATAAATTGAACGATTTAAAATTTTTATGTTTGAACCGGTTGAACTAGTTAGATTTTTTAATTATTTATGGTTGCAATATATTTATTTTATTAATTACCAAACCTTAAAGATCTTTTAAGATATATAAATTTAAAATCTAGAATTTTTATTGAATTTTAAGTTTTTAATAAAATATTATTAATACATGCAACTTGTATCAAATTATAATTTTATTTACGAATTATTTCATGTACATAAAACTTGATATTGTGGCATTTTATATAACTTTTTCAATACTCAAAATTAAAGAATTTAACCTTTTTAACGATTTTTCTTAACAAATATTATCTCATTTCAAGCTGAAAATAAATAAAAGATAAAATTAAATAGAGATTTAATTATATAAAGTAAAAACTAGAAAGGAAAAAAGAACTTTACAACTTTTAAGGAAATTTTGAGGGGCATACGGGTAAATTTGTCAGACAAAGCACAGGTCATGTTAGACAAATCGTCTTAGTCCGGCTGCTTTTGGAATAATTAACTTATAGATGTGAATTGGATTAAGATTGTTAGGAGATGAGTTTGCAATTTGTTAAATAATTTATTTAAAATATATTATATATAAATTATTACATACAACCAATTGTTCATTTAAAATGAAAAGGTAAACTAGTCGATTTTAAGATAGCAATAGGTCGGGTCGGGTTTGAGCCAGCCCAGGCTTGAACTCGACCTGCCTATTGCTGCTGGAGACTTTTTTAAATTAAAAATACAAAGCAACGTCATCTTGCTTATAAGTGTTGGGCTTCAGGTCGAGTCGAACTTAAGTAACCCAAATATGAGCATGAATCGAGACTTTTTTTCAAACGAATCGGATCCAAGGCCCGGTCAACATGACCCTTGCTTGTTGACTTCGAGTCGGGTCTGGCCTGGCTCAATTGCCATCTCTAGTTGATTTTTAATAATAAGATTTATTAAGATAAACTGAACTAAAAATTTGGTCAGGTATTCGATTCTACTAATCTAATTTTTTTTAATATATAAATCTAAATCTAACTAAATCTAAATAAATAATAAATAATAAATCTAAATCTAAATAGCAAAGGTAAATAAATGTAAATAAAATAAAAAATAAAAAATTAGAAATAAAATAAAATTTTTTAATAAAAATTAGAATATATTATAATATTTTTTTAATCGTTGATTTAAATAACTAAGAGGACGGTTGGTTAGCACAGGGGAATGATAATAGGAATGATAATAGTTGGTTAAGAGGAAGGAATGGTTATCATTACCATGGATAATTGTAAAAAATATTAAGAAATAAAAATTTATTATATTTTAATTTATTTATTAATTATATTTTAATGAATTATATTGTAAGTAATTAATTACAATATATTAATTAATTAAAATATTGGAATTAATGAATGAATTACAGTTTAATTAATTATATTGTAATTAATTAATTAATTATTAATTATATTGTAATTAATTAATAATAATATTTTAATTAAAATATTGTAATTAATTAATTAATTACAATATTTTAATTAATGAATGAATTATATTTTAATTAATTAAAATATTTTAATTAATGAATAATTATATTTTAATTAGTTATATTTTAATTAAATAAATATATTTTAGTTAATTATAATATAATGTAATTAATTAATAATAATATTTTAATTGATTATATTGTAATTAATTAATTAATTACAATATTTTAATTAATAAATAAATTATATTTTAATTAATTATATTACAATTAGTTATATTATATTATATTAATTAAAATATTTTAATTAATTAATGAATTATATTATAATTGATTAACTGTATTTAATTAATTAATATTAAAAATATTTTAAAGAAAAGAGCTACTACTAAATAATGAGTTTCATTTCTCTATCAAATGAAGTATACGAAAGATTCCCGAAAGTGGATATCAAAATATTGCCCCTATAATGATAATCAATAACCAACCACTCACTTTTCATTCTTTACTCATGAACTCCTTCCCAAACCCATCAATCAAGTACCTTATAAGTTATTTTAAATTATTTGTTTAAATTATAAGTCATTTGATTATTAAAATTTTAGTTATTTTAAATTTAGTCATTTGATTATTAATACCTAATTTCACCGATTGGTCTATCCACCTAAGTATCCAACTTTCATTATCCTGAACCTAATAAAAATTTGACCAGCCTCCCAAGTTCAGAAGCTTCCACATTTTCGGCGTTGAGTTGTTGCTCTCTCACCTGCACTGCCTCAGCTTTTGTGATAAGATCGCATGTGGTGATTTCACATGCCACCTCAAACCGACAATGTTTCTGTCAAGATCAATCAGTGAAGTGAAGATGATTTAGGACCAAAGAGAAGGTGAAGTGAGAACAGAGAACAGGTCCTGATATTGCTTATAATCTTCCTGGATTCATCCACACATCATCACGTAATAATCCGTTAATTGCATGACGAGTTAACGATTCTGACAAGTATTAGACAGCTTAATTGCATAACAAAATTATGAAGAAACAAGGTACTTTTGATGATTGATAATTAGAGAAATGTAGATTCTACGAAGTGAAACTGAAGTTCCTCGTAGATTTTAACAGAACTTGCAGAGAACTTCTCAATGGCAATGAAAATCTGTTGCAGGCCAAACTGAAGGCTACAGTCTTTTATTCTTTCACTCCTGTTCATACCCTCTGCAAACAGGTTCTTCACTTGCATTAACTTGTGTAATCTCTGATCTTCCCTCTCCAATGCCCTCAACTTTCTGTCGACATCCTTGTCTGAAACTATCCTTTGTTGTACATAATCATTTTGGGTTTCCAGAAATTGTTGTACATTTGTGAGAAATCCATGAATTGATTGAGTTACTTCCGTCTCCGAGACTCTATCTATGGCGTTTGACCAGTCATTGCAGAGTGCAAATATGGCAGGTTCTGTGGGAGAGGAGTGTCCTGTATCTTCTAGCTTTGGTTCAGGTTCGTTGGGAAGACATTTCAGAAGCCAACCATTGAAAGCTTTCACATAACATCTTTGTGCAGTGACCCAGTTGAAGAAGTTTAAACCCCAGTTTCGAAGATCAATCTTTAATTGCATTGCGGCTTCAATACGAGTGTCATTAAGCTTCCAATCAGAAGCAATGGCGTCTAAACATTTTGCCCCACTTACTGCTTCAGCCTGACATCGATGGCATTCTCCCATAGCTTTCCACATTCCAAGTAACCTGTCACCATAACACAGGATGAGTAGCCAACTTAGAAGATTGAAACATTAACTATAATGTGAGTCCTGAAAAGAGCAAACTTTAGGATCAAATCGTTGATTTGTGTCCACAACTCTCCATCTCTCAAGTCATTGATAGTAATCGAGATCCTGTCAATCACTTGAATTGCAACTCTGATGTTAGTTGATAGTGTTGAGAGTAGTTTCTGAGCGGAGTCGAATTTACTGGACTCAGCTTCTTTCTGACTCCAACCATTCATTTGGCTACAAGTTCTGTTATGGACAATACGAAGTTTCTCCTCAGCCTGCAAGTTCAGCAGCCTCAGAATTCACAAATCACAGAGAAGTGAAGGCTCAAATTTTGCAGAAGAAGTCAGTAAAAGACAAAGCAATGGAACATCAAAACTGTTTTAATTTAAAGCTTCGTGGAACCTTGACTTCATTGTAGAGTTTCTCCTCCCACATGCAAAGCTTCTTCAGGGTGGTAGACAGGTTGACTGAAATAGCATTCGAGTTTTGATCTAAGCAGGAGTTGACAGAACCAATCTTCTCATTTGCGGGAAAAAGTTCAGTCATTTTACACAATGAAGATGGTGAAACCACTTGCAACACCTTGGTAGAGATTCCTGTTCAAACAATCTCCATAAAAAATTACAAATTCTAGATATCCAATAACAGTATCAGAAATTTAGAAACTTTACCTTGATGAACAAAATTCCTGTCATGGTAACGGAATTTTCCAGTGTCAAGGACCTTCAGAACTTCACTTCCCGAATCTGCAGCTCTGATAAAACAACTTTCCAACTCTCTCATGACCTCCTCCAGGATACTTCGGTTTTTCCTATCCTGAGCCAAGCCAGTTTTCTCATTTTCCTTCTCATTCTGCTTCTCATCACCTTTCTTGGGCATCGGTTTCAATCCGTTCGCATCGTTCTCAGCCGCCAGGTTCTGGCACTTTCCACCAGATTTATCATTTTCACTTATCACATCCACAGGTCGGTTTTTCAGATCGAAACTATCAGTCTTTCCTCTAGTTGAGACTGGTATTTCGCATCTCTCATATACATCAAAGAAATTCAAGAAATCCCATGTCGAGCTTGCTGGATTAGGAGGCGAAGGCGTTTTCCATGACTTAGAAGACGTAACGAAAGGAGATTGTGCACGAAACAAGTCATCATTACTCGTGAAGAAATCTGAATGAATACTTGAATTGAAGGTCTGAAGATGGAAATGATTGGGGTTGACAGGATTCTGCAAATCCAAATCTTTCTCTCTGAACTCCTCATCTTCTTCAGAATCAAACCGAAAATCGAGGTGGGTGTCTGAGTTTGAACTCGAGTGACACCCACGATCAGGCGAAGAACACTTCGAGGGGTCGTTGTGTTCAGCGACAGGAGGGTTTGTCTCAATCTTGGACGACACAGAATGTGAGGAACCGACCAGTTCTTGACCAAGAAAAAGACCGAGAGCGGGTCCAAGAGCTTTGAGAGACTGCATATAAGCAACGTGAGCATCGGCTAGGACATAGCTCTGGTGCAGTGCCTCCTCAAGAAACTTGCATCGGTCGTGACACAAAGTTACCGGCGGTTGGTTGTCGATTCTTGAGGTTGTGCAGCCCATGGATTGGCAACGATGAAACTACACAAGCCCGTCTTGTTTGGAAGCTATGCTTTTCGTAGAAACCAAGGTTTTAATGTGAATTCAACATGGTCGTTAAAGGATTTGTCGGATAAATCAGAGGAAGAAAGGAAGAGGAGAGTACTAGGAAAAGCTCGCTTGTCCTATTAATGGCGGGATAGTCATAACGTCTCTATTGTTTGATTTGCAATTTTGGCATTTATTGTCCTTGGTTTTGTTTTTCTGATATTTCCCTTTTTGCCACTATTATTTGGATTCTTTACCAATTTTACACATTTCGTTTATTGTGTTAAAACAAATCTAATTATTATTTGTAAATGATACAAAATGCCTTTATTTTAATTTTTATTATTTTAATTTAAAGAGGGATCTTATATTGAATTTTTTATTTAATACAATTAAGTTGAATAATTATATAGACTCTATTTACATAATTAACAGTCAGTTATGAGATAAGTTATATTAAATAATTTGATAAATGTTTAATAAAAATTTGTCATTTTTTAGATTTTTAACATTATAAATTACTTTTTTAATAATTTAAAATAAGTAAAAATAATAAATTTGAATGTTTTGTCTTAATTATATTCGGCTGTATGATAATTTGTATTAAATAATTTGATAAATATTTAATAAAAGATCTATTTTTTAAAAAAAAATTCATACTACAAATTGCTTTCTTAATATTTTAAAATAAATGAAAGAACAAGAAAATTATATATTTTACCTTAAGTATGAGTTTTGCTTCTGATTTAATAATTAATAATAAAGGGATTGACAATGGGATTCTATAGTGGAAATTGAGGGATTGGATTCCACTAAACTAAGACCAAAACAAATGTCATGATGAGTATTTCAAGCCCTTAGTATTATGTTGCAATTGACTAAGCCAAAAGGAAGAGTTTTGTTTCAAAATAAGCTATAATGCAAATCATTCTTTAATTAAGGTTTATTTCAGCATAACTGACTCTTAAAAATATGATTCGAACTTAAAATTAAAACGACGCTAGTTTGGTTAATTAAATTAAAATATTATTGTTTTGTTAAATTGATTGAATCTTTTTATAATATAACTTAACTAATTAAAATTCAATTAATTCACATGGATCTCAATTTGTTAACCCTGATTTTGAATAAATCACTAAAAGAATCAAATGACAAACTTAATCAGACTGACATTTATAGATTCAGTATATTTTTTCTCTTGTTCACCTTTTAAAACAAACAAAGATTTCATATCCATGATGATTATTTTGAATCTATATAAAGTTACATTAAAAGAAGTTTCAAAGTGGAATTCCAACTCAATCAAAACTTGTCTTTACTCTCTTTTTGGGTATTGTTTTGCTTTGAAAGGTGACAGGTCAATGGGTAGGCATGGTCCTAACATAATATACTCTTTGATTTACAACCCTAATTCCTAGGAAAGTATGTTACTTTTGGATATATCTTTTGTCCATGTAAGTTTGGCTTAAAAAGAATACATGCTAGGTTCCCATGCCTCTCCACCATCACTTATACACTTTATGTTGAAGTAAAAAAGTAGAATCAAACTCATAAGTGTTCATATAATAAATTATGATTACATGTTTTAAACAAGTAATTTGATGACTTGATAGTTAAATAAATTGTATTTTTAAATTTATAATTTTATTAAAATTTGTAATAATAATAAAATATAAAAATAGTAATTCAATGTCATAAATATTAAAATTGCTAATGTGAAATGTTATAAAAATTAGATTCATTCTTATTAAACAACAACATCATGTAGTATGAATTCTATTGATACACGAGGTTTGAGAATGTTCAGTAGTACTTACCCCTAATTAGTAGAGATTTATTCATGTTAAACATTATGTAGAATTTAATGTGTAAAATATTTGATAAATTAAAATTTTATTTTCCATTTTTAATTACTTATTTTTTAATTATAAACATATCAATTAACTAATTAACAATTTTATGCGTATGATGTATATAATTATTATTAAATTAATAAATAAATTTATTTTAAATGAGTGATGTTAATAAATTTATAATTTTATTTTTTGATAAAACTACAATAAACTAAGAAAGTACTTTTAAGTACCTGCCAACTTTAACGGTCTTCTTTGAAGGGGCCCAATGGCTATTATGAAGCTAACAACCATTCCATCTTTATCGCCTTTCAGCAATGGAATTATACATATGACAAACACAAACTAATCATTACTGGTCCAATGCATACATAAAGCAAATAAGCAAATCCTTATATTCACAATATATATATATATATATATAATTTATAAAATATATATTTTGAATAAATTATTTTATAAATTAATAATTTAAGATTATTAATAAACTTAACCTAAATAATATTTATAAATTTATTTTTTTTTGTTTTTAACCACCAAATTAAGAATATCTTACAAAAAATAGACTAAGTGAGGCCTACATTGTTTGTTTAACAGACCAACCTAACTCATGAGTGCCATTCATTATACAGATTTTTGTCTCCTGTCTTCATCATTTCACTGCCAACAAGGCATAAGATATGTCATTCAAGATATTTCGGTGAGACGTGAGGTCTGCAAAGGTTTAGTAATATATATTTTTATCCCTAATTAGTACAGAGACTGCTTATCGTCTAATTCAATTTAAACAAGCTAAACTCATTTGTATAAGCCGGGATTTGAATTACATAAGATACAACCCATTTATGACACTAGCAAAATATATAGTAATATTAAGGGGGTACTTGTTTTGTAGGTATGAGAAATAAGGAATGAGAATGGAATGAAAGTTAGAGCTTGATAGGGAAGTATGATTGGAGAGGTATGAATTTGATTACCCATTTTAGGGTATTATTCCATTCCCTTCATAATTGAGAGGAATGAGAGTCATTACTTTGTGTATTTTGCCAACTTCCTCTAATTAATTAATTAAAATAATCAATCGATATAAAATATATATAATTAATTAATTAAAGTATAATTAAAATCTAATTAGTTAATTAAACTATAATTAATTACATGATTAATTAAAAT
>JAOTAX010000006.1:505426-523174 GCA_025629825.1 Erythroxylum guanchezii | reverse complement strand
GATATGGAAAGCCTATATGGGCAACTTATGCTGGTCCTGACAAATGTGAAGCTTCGGTGTACAATCTGATAGTTCTTGTAGACACAAGAACGGACAAAGGAATAGAAGCTTGGGTGTCTTTAGATAAAGAAGATATTGCCATACTAGAGAAGGACGAGGAGCTTCTTTCTTATGCTTCGGTGAATCCAAGTCCTCTGAACACTGTTCTTGCCTGAATCTGCCAGGTTTCTTCGATGGTTTATAGTTTTTTACTCGACCATATTTCTGCAGATTCTCAACTATCTCATCTTACTGCTCAATAATAAGATTTGATCAGTGATTCCAATATTGTTGGAAACCACACGAGTGGACTGTTTCTCTGATTACTGTTCTTGCCTGAATCTGCCAGGCCTCTACGATGGTTCACAGTTTTAACTTGACCATGGTTCTGCAGATTCACAGCAATGTCACCTCACTAAGTAAGATTTCATCAGTGCTTGCAATATTGTTGGAAAGCACATGAATGGATTGTTATTGTAACAGTATTACTATGATCAATCGTAAAATGTAAAAATTGATCGATTGTAATATGTACTTCTGCTTAATTTATTACATATTCCCTTCAATGTGCCTTCTAATGATCACAGGTTTCAGATTCTCCTTTATATGTAAATAGCAGTCCTGCCTGTCCAAATTGGCTAGAGTTTACTGTCGATCACTTGAATCGAGTTTGTTATTTATTTTTGAGTCAATGGTTGATCAAATAACTTACTCGAAACATATAATTAACAAGTTATTGCGTGCTTACGAAGGTTTATCCAATATAAATATAAGAACATATGCATAATCCACAACCTAAACTTCTTGTGCTTATCTATTTGTACTTTTCTTGATTTCTTCAACTTATCATTAGATTGGACATTTAAGTCTAAATTAAAAAGCAATATCACTTAATATATATACATGGAATTATTAACTTTTTTAGTGAAAGGTGCCAGTTCATAGAGCATCAACTTGTGGATGAGAATGTAAATATAGTATTGGCTTGACACTGACCACACAACCACTATAAGCAGAGCCCTTTTAGTGCCTTTAGATATTCCTACAAGTGGATACAAAATATAACTAAGCTCAAGCATATTTCATTACATTTTTCAAGCAAAAAAATTTGATTTCTTAATTGTTTATAAATAAATAAAGAAAGCATAATCAGAAAAGGGTGTGAAAATGCACTAAATGCTTAAAAGGGGAAGATTCCTGACAAATGGAATTGAATGAGTCAAAATGGGTACACTTCAATCGGTGGACCACTTCAGAGAAGCATACAAACAGTTCAATCAACATAAGCATCCAGGAAGCTAAAGGTTAAAGATTCAGAAACAGTTCAATCAAGGAAGCTAGAAGTTAAAGATTCAGATAGGATGCAAGAAGATCAAAAGTTCAACATCAATGGAAAGGAAAAGAAATTTGATGGGAAAGCTAGAAAAGTTAGACTGGACTTTTGTGAATATGATATATAGGACATTTATGGCTTAGGATGAACTGGATATCTTTTCTAGCTTTCCCATCAAATAAAGAAAAAACTCCGGTTCATCCAAAGCCATAAATTTCCTATATGTCATATTCACAAAAATCCAGTCATCTTTTCTAGCTTTCCCATCAAATATATATATAATTTATGAAAATTAACCCAGATCTTTTTATATGTTTCAATCTCAGATTTTAGATTTTTAGTCAATTTAATTTTTAAGTCGAGTTAAATTTAATTGAGTCCTCTGAACTCAGAACCTACAACTTGAATCAAGTCCAATTCTAACTTAAAATCTGACCAGATCATATCCATTACATGTCTTACATTTGACAAAGTTAAAAATGACAGCAGGAGAAAATTATCCATATTTAATAAAAAATAAATAATGACCTCATACTTGAAATGCTTAAATATTTATATATAATTGAATGAGACACCAAAATATTTATACAAAAAGATTTTAAAGAAAACATAAAATTGCATCACTTCTCATCATCTTCTATATATTTTCTCAAGGGCAGTTGTATTTCACAACAAATTTTATAGAACAATATGAAAAGATGGCGGTGCAAGTTCTTCCTCATAAGAACTTAAGAAACTCATCCCTGTCCAAGATCAAACCAAAGAGACTCGACCAAGAAGAAGAGATTAAATTTGCATTGAACACATTTGATATTAGTAACAAACAATCATTTCACTTCTCCAAAAAGATTCATTCTTTTAACCAGTCAAAAAATGGTATGAATCTAAAAAGACAAACTTTTATAGAGGTGTGTAGGTCACTGCTTGTGGCTTCCTATCCCAGTAGATTCACAAACCGAATAGACAATCTGAACCAGAGCTTCATTCCCACAAAGAGAGAACTGTGGCTGTACTGTGTGTTAACATGGAGCAGCAACAGCCATTCCCTGATCAAGTATCGAGAATGGGAAATCGATGCTCTGGCCACTTGGGATACGCCCGTTTATACAAACTCATGCATACTGTGTCATGCTGCTGGACGACACTGTTGAAAACGCATTTCATCGCTCCTGACAAAAAAGGGAAAAGTTTTTGATGACTTGTAACTTAGAAGCTCATACATCTCATAATAACACAACATGCATAAACATTTGGAGCCTGATCTTCTCTGTTTCATCGTCCTAAATTAACTTCCAAAACCACAATTCATGATCAGACACCCATATACTAACTAGTGTTTGCTATAACTTTCCCTATGCTCTAGAAACACGTAATGCAGGAGGTAAGTTTTGAGTCTTAATTTGATAAGAAAATGGCATAGTGAACGGAAACTTAAACTGCATCATCGTATATGAATCTAGAAGATGAAAATTGCAACCGATACCCTGGTAACACTAATGCACAATGAAAGCACCGTACCATGTGTACCAACAGGTTCCTTGATGCGGCCGCGCCGACCACACTTTGTCCATACTTCAACAGGCTGTAGCAATTAAGTGCATCAATTAATTCATTCCTTTTACGGTTATTCTTTCTACTCCATACTATTCACATTAAAGAGATTCACTTACCTTGAACCATCTTACATCCTCGGGGTGATGAAACATATATCTTACAGTGGCTTTCAGTTTTGACACACGCTGTGGGTAACTGAAATAGGATAGGTAGTTCCGTAAATATCAACATTAACAAGGAAACTAAAGATTTCCGGAAAGACATGATCCAGCATGACAGAGTGTCTCAATAAGGAAAACTGGAATGTAGGAGAAGCTCAATGAATAGATCAAAAACTTTCAGTTAAAGGTTAAGATCTCATACCCAGTCAATATAATTTTCTTCAACATTATCCTGTCAGGATCAATGCTTCTCAAGGAACCAGTAGCAGCAATTGCTGGTGGAGCACCTCCTTCAGTACTCTTTAGAACAACCAGAGGAAGTGGAGGAAAGGAAACTGGAGCATAGATTGATGCTATAGAGAAACGACCTGCATGCAGGAATCTCTCCATTTTGCTCTTGTCTGAGTTCATATTATCAGTTGAAAATATTGGCCTGCAAAACCTAATGTCAGAGGTCTTCTAATTACAAGATCAAAACTGCTTGTGAAAAGTTATCCCTACCTAGCAATAAACTGCCGAAAACCAACATGAAATATCAGTTCTTCTTTGGCTTTAATAGGAGCTTCATAGTTATCATGCTTCTTTATGCTGCAAAAACATTACAAACTATATCATGATTTGTGAAACAAAATCTCAGGATATTATTCTCCAAAAACCAGGATTGCATATTAGGGTTAAAATAAATTTTCCACACCTAAAGTGAAGAACAGACATCTTTGATTCATGCTGCAAAAGCCCCGATGCTATTATAGGTCTAGTCATTGCCAGAGGACACAACTTGGAAGAAACGGAATTAGGCACATCTTTAATATGAAGTCTTATATATTGGCCTGCTGTTACACAGTCATCTCTGTTCTCTTCACCCATTTTCAAGGCTTTGGAAAGGACAAGTTTTTGTGTTCTTGGAAAGTTATCAAACGCAAATATTCTGGCATATTCTGGAGGGAGAGACTCCTGATATCGAAAAGAAACTTCTTGACGTTATCAATGCTCTCATTTAAAACGGCATGCAAATACAGGAACACAATATTATTACCTTCGGATCCCAGGAAGAAGTCCTGAATGATTTGAGACCTCTATACTTGGCAAAACGCCTTCGAGCAGGAATATCCAATGGAGTATCCACTTCATCTGGAAATTCTGAAAAGATAAATACGAAGAGATCAATTACAGAACCAAGTTTTCAAGGAACCTAGAGAAAAGCATCTAAAAGTAAAACTGTTGGCCAAAAACTAATGAGCCCAAAACCGTGCCTATACTTTTTATGTTGAGGGGGAAGAAAATTAAAAAGAAAGAAGAAGAGCTAAAAAGGGAAGGGTGGGAGTTAAGAGGTGGATTACACCTAAGAACTAAATGCAACAGATCTCAAAAAAGTGAAATGGAAACAATGTTTGATACCCTCATCTTCAGCATGCTGCTCTTTAATCCTTTTAATATCATCTTCTATTTGTTCCCTTGTTAAGCTTTCACCTTCCTGCGTGGTAAAGCAAGCCATTTAATTTCCAAACATATCTAAACAGGACTTGAAAATTATGCCTTGTTTGAAACAGACCATCATCACCGAATCATTGTCAGTTTCTTCATCATCCCTAAGATTTAGGGAAACTTGACCATCATCAATGTCTGAGTTGTTTGGGCTATCTGGACCAGGAATCATTTCTGTTTCATCCAGAACCATACCATCATTGGCTTCACTATCACTGTCTGAAACATCCTCATCTGTATCATCCACAATCCAAGCAGCCTGAAAAAATATAATTCAGTGGTTTAACAAGGACTCAAGGCACATCAGCAAGCCATCAATTCAAAAGAATTCTCGATTTGACAGAATTTAGGTTGCATACACACCTGATATTCTGAAGTACCTTGAGGAATTTTCCTTTTCCTAATCAGTTTTTGTTTTTGAGTTGTAGCAGCTTCCACCATTTCAGCTTCAGTTGGCCAAGTCTAAATGAAGGGGAGGGAAAAAAGAAGGATGTTGAATGGCATTAAGCTAATTGCAATCCATAACCAACAGATACTTCCTAATCTAACCTGTTCTCCAGCAAGAGGGTCTGGTACATTTT
The DNA here is from genome assembly GCA_025629825.1 of Erythroxylum guanchezii. Lineage (NCBI taxonomy): Eukaryota > Viridiplantae > Streptophyta > Magnoliopsida > Malpighiales > Erythroxylaceae > Erythroxylum > Erythroxylum guanchezii. The sequence goes on along the minus strand of JAOTAX010000006.1, from coordinate 518,021 downwards.
CAACAACTAAGGGCTCTTGTGTCAAAGGATCAGGGTGCAGAGAACGAACAACCTGTAGTTATTAAGAAAATGAAGTGATATACAACAATTCATTTCTACACCAAATAGTGCATTTATGAAGACCCAAAAAGGAAGTAAAATGAAACCAAATGCACATACACAGATTCAAAAGGTACAAAATGTGCAAGGAAAGGTAAATCTATTATGTTTACTATAATGCTTGTGAAATCTAATCTTTGAATTCCAGTGCAAGTGTCAAACATACATCAACAACTGGAAGTTGTAATCAAGCTTCATAAAACATTGTTAAGAAAGATTCTCTGATTCAATGCAAATCAGTATCCCCACTCCTACAGTTAGATGCATACAGCATCATCATAATGCAACAATCAATCTCACCGATAGTATATTATTTAATGAATGACTTCACCATTTACAATCCACTAACAAATCAAGAGCCAATACCTCAACGTCAGGAGCATCATCAGAGTCCATTGCATCTGGTTGTTTTCTTGAATTCAAGGGGTATGGATCCTTTAGCAGTTCAATCTTCTGCAGCTGGAAATCCCCAGCACCAGATATGTGCACCTGACATTCCAACAAATCAGACAGAGAGCCAAATAAACCACCTAACAACAATTATCTAAAAGCTCAATTTATTACCAGCTGATTCACGCAGAGGCTTCGAGCATGTAGATAGCCAGTGAGGAGGAGGGTACATTTTCCTGAATTCCACTCATCTGCTACCATGTCAACCTATAATTTAATAAAGGATTGAAGCTTTACAAGAATTAATAGAAGTTTAATAGTATACTTAAAGCCAATATGCATTACCTATCACATACTTGCAAGGCACCATTGAGGAAATTCATAAAAAGTAGAACACGATAAATCATACAATTTTTTAACAACCATTTTATCTTGTTAAACATACATAAATAATATCCGATCCTTTTTTTCTGTGAGGCTTTGCTAAGTTGAGTTACTAGCAATTGAAGCTACCCAAATACAGTAAAATGGAGCAGAAGCAACTTAAGCACCTTTTGTGACATTAGGTAAGGACGTTGATTTCTCCAATGAGGCACCGTGAGCCTTTGTTCTTTAAATAGCCAGAGGAACTGCAACCAATATATCAGTGAAGACAAGTCAAGGCCCGAAAGGTGATTAACATTGTGCCAAACTTCTTTCATGGCTTCATCTTTAAAAAGAGCATGAAGGATAATACCAAACAGATTCAATATTTGGCCATTCAATACCTTATGCAAATCGTCTTTTGTATCCGCTGGGTAGAACTTACAATCCTCAGTAAATTCACTAGCAAGACAAGAACTGCACATCTTCTTTGTCTCATTTCTTCTTTTAAAATCAGTAGGTAGGTCCTAATAAGAAAAAGAAAAAGAACATTTTGACCTGAACTAATGCAAAAACTTGAATTCACTTTTCTAGTTGAAAATTTACGAAGGTACATCAATCAAGAACTAACACGAATGAATACAACAGTGCTAGGCAGGCCAAGGGATCTAAACACAGAAAAGCATTGACTTCCAAACGAATCGACGTAGTTTGGACTGCCTTCTTCACATGCAGAGTTTGCTGATGCCACAAAAGCAATTAGATCAGCAACCTACAAATTCAGATAGCAAGGGCACATTCAACAACAAGAAACAACGTCTAGTACAAACCTTAAGAAAATACAAAACTGCTCAAGACTTTCATACCTTAGCCAATTCCATACAAGACAATAAATCCCCATGTGGTGCTTTCAAAACCTAAATCACAAATCATCTATCAGTTATTAATAAAGTTAAAGATATGGAGCATGTAATCCACAGCACCAGTCAAGCCAAATCGCTCATATTTAGCCTTATAGTTTCAAATCTTTGATCCGCCTCATATTACCAAACAACACTAAATTCTCTTACAAGGCTCACAAAAGCCATAGGATTAAGGAACCTACTGTTATTCTCAGCTTGTACTCGGACGAAGCAACAGTGGCAGCCAAATCTCCAGTGGCTTCAGGAGATAACATTTTTAAGAGATCTTCAGCAAGTGAATTGAGGTTAACAGATGCAGACAGCGCAAAAAGAACCTGTCACAAAGCAAAACGTGAAAAATCAAACAAAAATATACTAAAAGGCTTACAATTACACAAAGAAGATTGGTAGCTCATCACATGCAAGAACAACTGAGCTCTTTCTATAGAAGACGATGTAATCTTGAAATTAAGGCTTTTCGTAAAAATGTTGTAAAAACCTTATTTTCATTCTTGCTTAATCCAGCATTGTAAATACTTATTGATGCCTTTTACGGCTTAATGAATGAATTCTTTTATCTTTCAAAAAAATTACACAAAGAAGATGAACTCACAATTACACGAGGAGCGCTTGTGGATGCACTGGAAGCCCTTTTCTCTTTCAAAACAGCAGCCCTTTTCTGATCTCTCAACTACAACATCGGAACAATCTTGAGTGCAAAAGGTAGAGTCTTAATTAAATATAAAACGAAAACAAAAAAATCCCAAAAGATCACCATCTTGTTGCGTTGATTTCGAGCAGCCTTCGCCCCTTTGAAGACATTACGATCCGATTTCCCAATTGTATGCTTCTCTAACACCAATTTAAAAGAAAAAAGAGTTTCTTTTATCAATCTTGAACAGAAAAAAATGTAAACTTGAACAAAAAAGAGTATAAAAGAGCAACCTTTGAGAGAAGTTTTGTGAAGGTTGCGAGAAGACTTGGAAGAGAAGCGAGACTTGTGAGATTTATTAACTTGAACTCGAGACCCTCCCATGGCTTCAGGCAGCTATTGTCCTAAACCTTCAATGTCTCATGAAGGTAGTTGAAGGTGTGAGGGTTTTGGGCGGTTCAAAGAGAAAGGCAAGGGTGTTAGGGTTTTTCTCGTAAATGAAGAAGATTAGGTTTTTTTTTTTTCAAATTATAAATTTTTATTAATAAAATACTTGAATTTTTAAAAATTTTACCATTTTAAGAATAAAATGTTGATTTAATTATTTTATTTTATTTTAATATCGTATCTTGTAATAATTTATTTATTATTAATTAAAATGAAAATTACAAATTATTATTCAATTTAATTATTTAAATAAATAAATAAATTGAATAATAATTTGTAATTTTCATTTTAATTAATAATTAAATAAATAATTAAATTGAATAATAATTTGTAATTTTCATTTTAATTAATAATAAATAAATTTTAATTTCCAGATAAATTTTATTAAAAGTAAATTTTGTTTTAAAATGTTTAATATATTATTTAAGAATTCATATAAATCTTTTTCTTAATTTATTTTATTGCCTTCTAAAATTTTAAATTTTAATGCAAATAAAGAAATATCAATTTTCTATAAATGAGCAAGCATAAAATCAATGGAGTTAATAATTAATTAATTATTTCTTTTTTATATTTTAAATCAACTTAATTCGGTTCAATCAATCCAGCTTAATTACGAATTTAGTCTAGAGTTCAACTAAAATACCTTCTTTTGAAATATAAAGTTATGTTTGATTCGATGAAATATTTTTAACGAAATGGAATGAAATGTAATCGTTTATAATTGAATTGAATAAAAATATATGTAATATTTAAAAAATTGTTGATTGGGAATGATGGAAGGGTTTATAATGTAATATAGTGAAATATTATTTGAAAGATGGATAAAATGTAATATAATTTATGTATAATAATAATAAATGACTATTCTATCTTTAATAGAATAATAATGTACTGTTGTTACTTGTTATTAAGGTTGAGGGTATAATTTATATTATAAAAAATTATTGAGGATATATTAACTAGTATATTTTATAATCCATTTTAAACTTCTCGGAAGTAACTTATTTTTACTATTTAGAATAAAATATAATATAATATGAAACCCTTTCATTATCTTGTTTCATTTCATTCTATTATAAATCATCATCTCAAACGATGGAATAATATTACATTATATTATATTCCATTCCATTACTAACCGTTCTACCAAACACAGCCTAAGAGATTGGCCCCTCTTTAACTTAAAAAGTGATATTTTCAAGTGAAAATAATTAAATTTGTTTAATAAGCAACCAATTAAAAGACATTCCAACTAATTCTACACGATTTAACAATAAAAACTTCATACATTGAAAATCTCCCTAAAACGCAAAGTTTGAGAAAATTTAGTAACACGAATGAACCAAAAAAGTGTGAGTAACACAACTGATCCAAAAAGTGTGGAAAAACATAGTTAAGTTGTAATAGAGAAACATTAGCAACACATGCCACACAAAATACAGTAAACAAGAAATCATCTATGACCAAAAAACGTGTTCATTGTGAAGTGTTCTTACACAACTTTAACGAACATTTTTTCTTGTTTCTCAAAAGAATGTACAGTACATTGCTCTCCCTACCTTTCTCCAGTTCTCTATGCATTAATCTCTTCCATATCAAACTGGAACGGGCGACACCCCGGTTCTGCTCGACTTGCTCTTTGCAATTCGAGAACAGAACATGAATAATAGCAGGACCGACGATAACAAGAAGAGCCGAAAATAAGTTCTGATCTCTTGCATTCCAAGATCTAGCACCTCAAACTTCTTGCCATACCTGTTCCTCCTCTCCATCAAGTACCCATCAAGATATTCATCTATAGATACCCATTTGTCCGTTTTAGTTCTTGACAGAGATTCATCGAGCAGATGAGGTCCCAATTTAAAGATCGAGAAGAAAGCAGCAGACCAATCATTCAGAACTCTCTGACAACATAAACAGAACTTATACCAGTCATTGACTAGATGCTACCACACTTTCATCTCCATGAAGAAGATAACAACTTTAAAGTGAAGAAACAGATAAGCATAGAAGTAATCGAATATACATTGAAGGTAGTGAGATCAACGGGATTGAACATTTTGAAGCAATCTTTTGATGATGCTGTTGGATCACCGTATATCTGCAAGCACCAAGAAGCAACCATAAAGGATAGGCTTGAAGTTGAAATCAATACAGCAAATTAGTTTGTTTCTCACAGACCTCAAAGGTAAAAGCCATGGGAACTTTTACAATGTCGTACATGTAATCTGTTGCAGTTCCATGCGCAAGATAACTGAATACGAGCATAAGATGAAAGAAGTAAATCACAAATTTTGAAACATTTTCATAACTGATGAAGATCTTACCATTGCAAGTGTCTAATAAGCTTCTACTTTAGATCAAAATAGACTTTTAGATATTCTGGAATAAATTATAGTTTATCACTACATGTAACACCAACCCAACAGAGCCTCCCCCAGATCCAATCATGCAATGGTTGTGGCAATGAAGTTGGTTCAGCTCACTAAGCAATGACTTTATTCGGTGTGCGGGTAATCCATCAGGGGTTGTGTTTCTGTGGTCATACGGCATAAACAGAGCCTGAATAGACCAAAAATTAAAGGAATATATCATCTTGCAATGTAGAAGAACCATCAACAGACACGCTTACGCTTACAAATACAAACACGGTAGTGATAAGAACAGGCATGTTAGAAGCACTCACCTCCATTCCTGAATGCACATTAACCCATACGTGAGGCTCGAATGATAAAGCGAGTTTTCGCATTATCTGAGCTTCAGGTTCACTAAAAGGAGCAATGCCTGGATTCTCTTCATATGGATCATAGTCCTGGAATTGTAGAATAAACAAAATGGGACAAAGAAATCACGTTTGATCTATCAATCACTGAGGTAACAAAAGCCAAAACGATATTATCTATAGCCAATAGGATTTTTTATTCATCAAAGATTAAAAAGTATCAGGTAAACAGATAACCAATATTAATTGAACCATAAATTAAAACTGAAAGACTACGTCAGCCTAATCAGGGAAGATATGGTTATCATGTGTGGATGACGGAGATCAGTTAAGGATGACAAGATCTGCCACATCCCAATCATTTGAAATCCAAGGGTTCCGTTTTTCCTTGAGATGAAATATGTATAGGCATAACGATTGGTGAATGTAAGTCAATTTCACATGGTACATGATATCGAACCGTAGCAGACCTTTTCCTTTTTGCCCCAGTCAACACTCCAATTCCGGTTGAGGTCAACTCCTCTCCCTGACAAAAAGATGAAGTTCAGCAATACTATATCATTCCAACTAAGCATATTAAAAGAAAAGCAAAAGTAACTGCATGACCATTTCTCCTCTCACAAGGATCTACTTCTTCAACACGTTTACGACCATTCAAGTTTTCCATTGGAACCACCTGTGATATAATTGGCTATTAGCTTTGCAGGAATATCAATGTTCAAGTATGAAATTAAGTAACAATGGAAGTCAATATCTACCATTAGATATGCAGCACATGTCATTGTTAGTAATACTTGGTTCCTAAACAGATTTTCTATGTCCATTTAAATTCCAAATGCAGCAGATAACAAAGTTCGAAGGCAAGAATGAATTTCTCCCTATCCCGGTGGATTCAAACACCGAGACACAAAGTTTAGCATAAAAAGATTATGAAATAGGGGATTTTTTTTGAAAACTTAATTAACACAAGTAAAGGCATATAACATTTGCATAGGCAGAAATTGTTCAAGAACTGATTCTTACCTTTATGATAAGCTTGTCCAAAGTACTGTTTAAGGAAGTAGCATTCACATTAGGCAGAAATTGCTCTTCACTTAGGATTGACAATATACGCAACGCTACTTCTGATGTGATGAGCTCTCTCCCGTGCTGTCCAAAACTCTGGAAGACAAGGAATTATCTGTCAAAAAAACAGCAATTACCAAACTGAGACAATCTTATCACATTTAAAATTGAAATTACAGTTCAGAAATCGAGTAGTGTTTTCTTTTTCTCTTCGTGTTAGTACAACATCATAGCGTTTCCTTTACATCAAGCAAAAACAAAATGAAGCCTCAAAATCAACCACTCTATGCCTATTTTTCACTTTAAAACAAACAAATACTGAGAGACTTACAAGAAGGATCCGAAACTTGGACCTCTCATCACATTCTCTCCCCATCTTGCAATATGTAACTACTGTGATCTCTGCTTGGTAACCCTTATTTCCAGCTTCTATCATATCCACCTATCAGGAAAAAAACAAGTGAATTGATCAACTAACTCCATCACTCAAGCTAACGCTTACACAACACTCAGAGAACAGAAAACGTACAGAGAGTTTATCTGGGTGACGATGCACCAATGCCTTGACCTGTTCCAACAATTCAGTTCTGCAAAATCATAGAACAATAAGAAAAACAAGTACAAGAATCCCAAACTGACATAACCCACAACGAAACCAGCATAACTCATTCAAAAGTTCCAAACTTTCAACAACCAATTTTCACAACTTTGATAAAGCATTGAATTTTTTATTCTCTTTTCTTATCCTTCCAGTAAAATAAACATAACCAGGAAAAGAAGAAGCAGAGGAGCAGGAGAAAAGAAGAACTCAAGCAGTTTAAATTCAAATATCAAAATAAGGCAAATCCGGATTACAAGACGAGAAAAGGGAAAGAAAAACAATTTCTTTAGGAAATAAAGGAAGAAAAGAAAAGAATAAAACTTGAAAAGTCGTTACAAAAACTGACAAAACAAATCCAAAATTTGAATCAGTAAATCGAAGGGTCAAGCAAACGGATCCGCCAATACCTGGAGTGGTAGAGATCCCGATTGATGGGCGTGAAAGTGGAATTAGGCACACCATTGGCGACCAAAAAAGCAGGAGGAACAAGAAGGATCAAAAGGGGTAGCAGAAAAGCCATTAAAGAGGCAGAGAACGAAGAAAATGAGAAGAAGAATGCTTAAAGTTGCCTGCTTTCACAGCTTCTCTCATCTCATATTCCCGGTAAAGAACATAACAAGAACACGATTCGATCGATGAGCTTTTTGGAGAGAGACAAGGAAGAAAATGTGTATGCGTGTGTGGCTTTAGGTGGTGACCTTGTCAGATTGTCCCTGGATTTTCCACGTTCGAGGGACATGTTCATATTATTATTCTTTTCTTTTCTTTTTCTCATTTTGTTTGATTCTTTCATTGTGTTTTTTAGATGCAAGGAGCTTTCTGAAATTTAATTTATTTTTAAAAATAATATTTTAAAATTAAAATTAATTAGAAGTAATTTTTAATAATATTTTAGAATTTTTAATTTTAATTAAACTATACAAATTATTAGTATCTTTTATTATTTTTGAACTTTTGTTCTCTTTATTGAATTTAAAAATTAGGATTGATATTAAATTCGATTCAACCTTACCCAAATTTCGGCTCAATTTAACCAGGCTTCAAACTAGACTCAAGCTACAATTACTTTTAGCCCTATTGAAAACTTAAATATTTAAATAAAATAATATTGTTTTAAATAAAATAATATTATTTTTAATTTAATTTAAAAAATCGAGTCACTAAAATTAAAAGAAAGATCGACTCTTTGAGACCCTTCTTTTCTTCAAACGGAACAAACAGAGATAGAATAAGATCGATTCCCTATCTGTGCTTCTAGATATTCCTCAATATCTTAGCTATTCACGAAAAGTGAGAAAGAAATAAATAATCATTTGCTTCCGAAAAAAATCCAAGAATTTCTTAAGAATCTTATAATATTTATTCGTTCTTTTTTCTCTAACGGATACTCATAACTTCATCTGAGTTCAAATCTTAGCGAGAGATCCACTAAAAATCAGAAAGGCAAGTCTCGCTTAAACTTTAAAACACTTAATCAAATTTAAACTTAAATCATATGCTTCAAACTTCATCTTAGTCGAATCTAAGAATTACAATTCAATACTCTTTAAGAACTAAATTATTATATTTTTTAAGTAAATAATTAAAAAATATAAAGAATTTTAATTTTTTAAAATTAATTAAACCGTAAAAGAATTCCTTTGTTTTTTCTTTTATTCTTTTTATTATTATTCTTACCTTAAAAATACGATGAATGCTGTCACCTGCAACCAAATTAAAAAGAAATCACTTCCGTTAATACAATTTAATGTAGTAGTAGTAAGTGGATATCGTTCCCATGGAAAATTTTTAACGGTAAAAATTAACAAGTTTAAAACTAAAATAAAGTAATGAAATGAAGGGTTTCGTAATTAAGAATTAAACAAAATTTAATTAGAATATAAAATTAAAAAATAACTAATAACAAAATAACGAGAATTTAATATTTAATAAAAACAAATCTTGATTTTTGGTCTCCTTAGTTGTTAAACTTACGTACATTAAAATTAACTAATTTATTAGTTTAGCATTCCCATGTGTTACACGACTTTGAGACCATCGTTGCGTGCAAGGGCCCTCCACTGTAAATGGAAACCGCTGGATTTGTATTATTTAAGATTTGAATCCTTTGTACTTGTCGGTCGGTGGACCTGACCTGAAGGACAACGGTCCTATCAACCCCTCTATTGTCTTCGGTTAAGTGACAAAGTGGTAAGCCCAAGATTATCTCAACTATGTTTTAAAAATTATACATAAAATTAAACTGGTAAGGTATAAGATTTGTAGTTTAAAATATTTAATTAGTATTAAAATTATTATTTTTGAAATATAATTGAAGCAGATTATTCTTATTCATAAAAGAATTTGAAATTTAATTAAAAAATTTATTAATTAATAATTAATTTAATTATTCTAATTTATAAAAATTAATTTCTTTACAAAACTAACTAATTAATTAATCAGCTAATCAATTTTTACGAGTAAGAATTATTAAAGTAATTTGAATTGAAAATTATAATTCGACCCGAAAATTCAATCAACTCAAAATTTTTACAGTGAAGTGAACCGAACCGATTAAATTTTTTAATCATTGATTTCGACTAGTATTATATATATATACATATATACCAAAATTAGTCATGAAAAATAATCAAATTCAGATGTACTCGAGTTTAAAAATTCAATCAGATTCAAACCATATAAGACGATCTAATATTAATTGAATTTTGTAAACTTAAACTTCTTATTTTACTGATTTAATTTCCGATCTAATTTTTAAAACACTAAAGAAAACTAACACATGAGAGTTGACAACTTTTGACATTCATTGGAAATAAGTATAGCAGGACAACGCTCAATTGTTAAGTATAATTAACATTATAATCTAAATTTGATTTTACTCCAATCTTAAAAAATGTAAAACTTTGTTAAAATTTGAATTTTCTATTAAATTGATAGTTCAATTTTATTTTTTTTTATACATAGGAAAGCAAGCTCAAAATACATAAACATAAACTAGCGCAGGGCTCTACCGCAGGCCCTAGCGGCCGTGTTGAAGAAGCTCTAAGATGGTCATCAGTGGTGTCTGCAAGATATGTAGTCTTGGGCCGGCAAGAGTGGCAATGGAGGCCAGTTGATCTGCACACTGGTTGTCTTCTTGATACACTTGGCAAAGGTTTACCTCCCAATTTCGGTGAAGAAGTCCACAGGTACCTAACACCAAAAGATTATCATCAAATAAGATGGGATGTGAAGAGGATAAAATGTTGATAACCTATAAGGAATCCACTTCGACAATAACTCGGCGTTAACCCAAATCCCAGGCTAAATTGAGTCTTGAAGCAACTCCTCATAATTCAGCCTGAAGAGGCAACCCTCTGTCTATATGTTGAACAAATCCACCCTTCCACTGGCTGAACTCGTCTCGAATAAGTCCGCCGGCAGTAGCAAGGTTGGGGCCTGATTTGACGGCTCCATAGTATTAAGCTTAACTCAAATGTTCGGGGTTTCGTCCACCCCACTAATTATCCCATGAAAAGACCCGGTATGGGAACACACAGTTTTCCGCGCGACGTGCCCTTTCTATCCATTCAATTTAAATTTGTTAAAAAATGTATTCATATCAATTCCTATCTATCCCGTTGCTGATGGACTTGGGTTCAGAACTGCGTAGTTGAGGATGTCTGTCTTGTCTTCTAGCGTGGCCATCACTTCCTGGTCCAATGTCACTAAAGCTTCGATGCCATTTCCAAACCTCGTATCATTCAAAATGATCACATTCACAGCCACTGGACCTTCAAATCCAATACAACTAACCCACAAACGCTTTCCCCAACCAAAATCAGCTTCATAGTACCCCAACCTCGACCAACTCGAAAACCAGACGTGGTCGATGCTATCTGGAGCACAATTCAGTTATGTTCTTGATCGATTCAGACATCAAACCGTACGCTTCCTTACCTATCATCAGTTTCTTAACAAAGTCTGCGTCAATGTCTGATATCGCTTTACTCACCTTACGTACCAAATATTCCATTTCTGGTTTAGTTTCTTCCATGCAAGCTTCGTGAGCTATCCACATTAGATTCCCGACCGAGTTCTCCGACAAAGATATTGGTTCCATTCCATCCTTTTACGTAGATTCACAAGGTGTGTGAACGAACACGGCTTCTTGAATCCACTCTGTTGTTCTGAAGCTTCAATGAAGCACTTACACAGGAAAGCTGTGACCACCTCAATGCGAGTCGATCCTGTTGCTTGATTCTTGAGGTTGGATATGGCAGAGTCATTGAACACGAATCTATTAGTAATGGAATGTCCCTTCTTTAACGTCGAAGTCCACATGTGCAATGATGCGTCCCTGAGCCATAAATCATCATCATTTGCAGGGAAGAGAGAGGTCACCGTGAAGTTTGGATTCAGTGTTTCCTTCACACCGCGTGCGGTGGCGCTCCCCCCTTTGAAAAAGGTGCAGAATGCAGCTTCGTCGAGAATCCGGTGTGATATGCATGCCCCAATAGCAATACCACCGCACTCAAAGACGTTCACTTGAGTGTTAGTTACGTAAGCTCTGGCGACCGGTTCCTCGGAATAGAACGAATATGGAAGGAGACGATCGTGCATGAGGACGATGTTAGGTTGGTTAAGAAAGTCACTAAGGTGGCAGCTGACTCTGGTTTCCACATACTTGGCTCCGTCGTCGTTAAAGTCGATCAGAAGCTCACTTTTCAACTGTCCGGCGAGAGGATAAAAGTGGGTTAATGTAATCGAGAGAGATGTTTTCAGAATCTCCAGTCTTCTATGAACATCAATGTGACCGGAATCTTTGTTCATCGGATAATAAAGGATCGTAGGTGCATATGGATTGCAAGCAACCTGAGCTAAAATGGGAAGCTTGAAGGTTCTCAGGTGTGGTGGTGTTGGAGCAGATGGCTTAATGGCTTTCTGAGAAACAATTTGCACATGAGGTAACTCCATTTCTGCAAGTTTTGATTCCTTACAGCACTGTAGTTTCAGGAGACTTCAATCTGGTTACGAGCAAAGAACCCTTTTATGGCGTGCTGACAGTGATCCTTTTGAAGATTCCATTTCCTGGAAGTCATTTCAGGGAATTGGCATCTCACGTTGGGTCTTACGACGGCGGAGCAACCTCATCTACGAAATCAGATCACCTGTCTGATTTTTTCCTGTCTTACTCTGCCCAATAGTAAGACGAGGTCGTTTGCGCTTAAAATTTGTGAAAGGCACGCGTAGACGTGTTTCTCTGTTCAAGTGATCTGACGTCAAAGCGGCTTGGCTTTGCAAAGACGTGTTTCTTAAAAGCTTGTGACAGTGTTTATTATTTATGTAATTCATGACATATGCAGTACAGG
>JAOTAX010000006.1:487217-504756 GCA_025629825.1 Erythroxylum guanchezii | reverse complement strand
CAATTGAATACAATTAAATAATTGTTCAATGAAAATAACCATTACATTTGCATGGTTAATAGTATATATCTATCAATTACCGCCCCAGTCTCACTTAGGGCCTGACAAGAGGATCTGGGGGAAGTCAAATTCGGGACAGTTCACTACCGCTTCAGCCTATTCTATGCTTATGGAACATCACACCTCTGATTCTAGCAGATTCTGGAAGATAATTTGGCACTGGAATGGCCCCCAACGCACCCAACGCATCAAATCCTTCCTTTGGCTGCTAACGCAGGATCGGTTACTTTCTAATCAGCAACGTCTTCGCCAATGCCTGACTACGACTGTTGAGTGCTATCACTGTCGGGCAGATGAGTCCTGTATTCATGTGGTACACGATTGCCCCAAAGCGCAAAGCTTATGGCTCCACTTCCCTCTGCCAGCCACCTTATTAGATTTTTTTACTCTAAACGCTCAAGACTGGCTTCAGCGCAATCTTCAACAACATCAACTGGTATCTGGACTGGCTTGGTCCCTGATCTTTGGTACTGCTTGTTGGTTCCTTTGGTCTTGGAGGAACAAGACCCTTTTTGAAGACCAGTTTACTTGGCCGACTTCTCCAGCTCATCTTGTCCTGGAATATGCCCATTGGATTCACCAAGCTACGTTCTGGCATAACAAAGCATTTCTTGGCCGACAACCCAGTCAGGAGCAATTAATTGGCTGGAGCAAACCTATTACAGGGTGGGTGAAATTGAACACTAACGGGGCGTGTAAAAGCACAACACATTCGGCCACAGTAGGGGGCCTCATTCGAGATAGCTCCAGGGCTTAGTTGGGAGGCTTCGTCCAGAATATTGGCTTGTGTTCCTCGGTTTCTACTGAACTCTAGGGTGTCTTCTCTAGACTGAATCTGGCATGGAACCTTGGATATCGCAAGATCGACTTAGAGTTGAATTCTCAAATAGTGATGATCACTCTATCAGACTCCTTCAAGAGAACAATGTCGCTCAACCCTTTAGTTATAGCCATTAACGAATTATTAAATCGCAACTGGGTCATAGTCCCCCACCATATCTACCGCGAGGGTAATAGGTGCGCCGACTAGCTCTCCAACTTTGCTGATAATTTTGAGTTAGGGATTACCGCTTTTGTAAATGCACCCTCAGGGTACTACTTGATCCTTCTAGAGGATATAGCTGGGATTAGTATCCCTCGCTTAGTCATGTAATTTGTTGTGACTTTTTCCTTAATATAAAAAAAACCTTTAAATTCGAAAATTTTAATTAAAGTAATATCATTTTAGATTTTATTTTTAAAAAGCTAAAAATATATATTTAAAACACGGGATCCTCTGTCTAACCTTATTCTGTCTAACTCTGCCCAACCAAAAAATGTTGTCATTTTTGCTTAAATTTTAAGCAATCCAATCACTTATTTTTTCTCTTCAAAGATAACTAACACGCTCGTGACATAAATGTCATAGGTACGACATTTAAGTTACGCTTGTTACTTTTTTATCATTTTAATTTTAATTTTACTACTATTAGTTTAATAAAAAAATTTAATTTAATTTTAAATTTAATTATGTTACTATTAATTTTATTAAAAAACTAAATTAAAATGATAAAAAACAAAATAATTAGGTTTGTATTTATGTGTGACACATATTTTCATTTTGTTGTTTATTTTATTTTTTAAAATACAATTTATAAGATAAAAATTTTAAATTTGATTAATTTATTAAAATTGTTTAATTAATTTATAAATTATAGGCAAAATGTTAAATTAAATTTAAAAAATTGATTAATTTTATTATTATTATTATATTAGCCCGCATGCCTATTAATACAATATTAAACATCTTGTATATTTATGATAAATTTTTTTCTACAAAGAATGCTTGTGAAATGCAAATAAATTATACAAGTGAAATAATTTATTTTGATTTCAACAACATATTTTAATTGATTAATTTACTAACATTGTATAATTAATGTATAAATTATAGAAAATATTAAATTAAAATTAAAAATTAATCAAAAATTTTAATTATATGTTCTATGCTTTTTATTAGATTTATAAACTGAGTTTTTTGTAAATATAAATATCTAAATTCTAAATTCTTATGAAAATATTCAAAAAATATTAAGATATAATACTAATGTCCTTACAACTTTTTGAAAGTCATGTCCTTATAAGTTATTTTATATATAAACTACTAATTTTACCAAACATCTTTAATAAATAACTGATGTTATCCGCTGATCAAATCAGCAGATATAATCAGTTATCAGCTAATCACTGATAAAATCAGCTATCAGCTAATGCAATCAGCTGATTGTCAAACATGACGTAAACGTTTTAAGTTTAGTTTTTTACTTAGTTGCTACTATTTGTTAATCATCCTTAACAGGGTACCACAAGAAGAAAATAGCCTAAAACACATTTGAAATCGGTTCATTCGATTTGTGTCCAATCCAATAGTTTGATTAGTTACGCTATATTCATCACTAACCTGTTCGCCATGTGACCTCTTAACTATTCTTTAGTTAATCTTAGTTTAAAAGAAATGTCTCTTGATTTAAATAATGCAATGTTTTTTGTGACATAATCTATGTATTTGTGTTTGATAAAGACCATGTTTAACAATCAGCTGATTCTATCAGCGATTAGTTGATAGCTGATTTGACTAACGGATAATATCAGTTATTTATTAAATATGTTTGGTAAAATTAGTATTTTATGTATAAATCAATTTTTTAATTTAATTTAATATTTCTATAATTTATAAATGAATTAAATAATTTTAATAAATTAATCAAATTTTAAAATTTAAATTTTTTATGTGAAAATTTTTATTTAAAAATTAAAATTAAAATAATAAAAATAACAAAAAATGAGAATATGTGTCATAGTGACACAAATACAAATCAAAATAAATGTAACTATAAAATCGGGTAAAGATTGAATAAAATTAAAAAATTAAAATATTATTAAAAAGAATGTGCTTACTTATCGGAAAAATTTGATGTTTAATTAAAATTTTGATAAATAAAATTTATTTATTTATTTTAATATATAAAAATTTATTAATATATAACAATCGATTCATTAATTAATAAATTAATTGTAATTTAAAATTAGTTAATTTAAAATTTTTATAACCTAGGTAGGTTTTTTATGATTGGTCATTGAAAATTTTGACCCGTTCCGACGCTCCAAAGTAAGTTCCTCGTGATAAAAGCCAGAGACAAAAGGATTAAACAGAGGCTCTAAAGGCAAAAAGGCTGAGGCTCCTCTGCTTCAAAAACGATACTTGTGAGTCATTTTCTATTAAAGAATTCTCAAGATTTCTCCAATGAAACTCGATCACCGCAAGCCTTCGCTGCCGAAGTACAGGATCCAACCACGTTGTGTCCTTCAATCCAACTCCACCACTTTCCAAACTCCTGGTTAGTCTTTATATTAGTTCTTTAAATTTTATGTTGCTGATGTTTTCGGTATGTTTCCAAATCTTTTCTCTGTACATGATCATCTTTTGTGTGTCTCAGGCTTTTTGATGAAATCCCATAAACGAAACCCCATTTGTGACATGGAAGAATCGGATGTTCGACCCAAATTCCGTTCAATATCATGCGAGTTACGAGCTTTAGCGAAGATGTTTCAAGGTGAACACGGGAACAAGAATCTGAGTTTTAGTGATAACTCAAGCCCTCTGTTCGAGAGAGGCAGGTTTTACGACGTGTACGCTGCTAGAAGAAACGAGAGGTTGAAGAGAAAGACAGACGACGAGGGAAAGACTCCCCACAATCTGGGAATAACTTTAGAGTCTTCTAAAAAGAGAGACTCGAAAAAGCTTGAGAGCCTGAAGAAATCGGTTACCATGGCTTGCTCTGTGGAGAGGAGTAAGACTTCAAGGTACTTGCTGAGAAGTATGAACAGAGAAAACAATAAACCTCCATCTGTAATGAGTTATGAGAGATCTAGTACTGCAAGTAAAAAGAAAGTTGGGGTTCGAGGCATCTGAAGAAACTGAAATCTCGGTCGGGTTTTGTTGTTTTTCCATTCTGATATGGTTTTTGGTATCTTCTTTTGTTGTTTTAACAAGATGCTGGATGATCTCTGTAAACAGTTTTCAGATGTGCTTTTCAGACATGTCAGTTTACCCCATTAATTAATATGTCGAACTTTTCCAGCCTATCAAGCGAAACTGGTAGTTTCTTCGTCACGAACGGCTAGAGCTAAAGTTCCGGTGAAGAGCAATTCCATGGGTTGAACCTTTTCCTACTGTAAATGCAAGCTTGCAATTTGATGCTAAACAATTTCAATTAGGACATGATGGATTCTTCCCCAGGCTCACAATCCCTGGAATGTAGGTTGCCATTCAAATATAATGCAGGAGAGACTTAGAACAAGCAATAAAGAGAAACTGAATCAATTGTTCAAAATTATACACAAGCTTCATTGATCAGGCAAAATATGGAGCAACCTGAAAGAATGATAATCCTGTTAATGGCAAGAAATGACCTAACAATACTACTAATAGGGAGACGACATCGACTCTGATTAAGATTATCGTATCCTTGGTACGAAAAAGATGAAATTCAAGGGTAGTATATTCGTCAAAGAGAATTCACGAACAATAAAATCACTATGACAAAGGAAAAAGATTGTGAAAATGGTTACAAAATTCTGCATTTCGGCTTGTCATGTGGTGACTAGAAGATATGCAAGCCCTTTCAGGTACTCAACGATTTCAGATCCTCCGAGCTTAGAACTTCCAAATACTCTATCTACGAAAGTGATCGGAACCTGTAAAAATCAAAACATTCAACTTTGTTATCCGGTAGTTAACAGTGCAAGGTCACTTGAAAACACATCAGCGAGCAGAACTAGTTTTGCCAAAAGAGATCAAGACATACAGTCCAAAGAAAAAGTTGTTGCAATCTAGGGTTTCACTCAGGATAAGCCTAAAGAATTCCAACCCAATTCCACTTATAGACATAAGGAATTTGTATATTCCCATTCTGACACTCAAATCATAAATCCGAAATCGTTACAGTATTAACAAAATTTTGATACTCCCCCGGGAATTAGTGAAGAAAAGGACGAATAAAGAAAAAATAGATGGAGTTTTAGGGCATCAATGTTTAGAGTTAAATCCGCTAAGCAGTTAGAAAATGGTAAAATCTTGGAAATTAACAGATTGGGGTTCAAAAACTATATTTGCATGCATGCATGAGTGACGTCACGGTGCATGGACCATAATTAAACACATAATAGTACCTCCTCAATGTGGTAGCCTTTCCGGGAAGCCCGCACAATCATCTCCATCTGAAAGACGTATCCTTTACTAACAACTTGAGTTATGATATCTTCAAGCACTGACTTCTTGTATAAACTTCAAATACAAACAAATTGTAGCTTTAAGCTCGTCAAGCATGAAGCAACTGACAAGTAAGGATGCACACTAACTTACCGGAAAGATCCTGTTAAATCAGATACACCAGGCCATAACAATGTTTGTGCGAGAACATTGGCTCCCCTACTTGTTAGTTTCCGCATTAAATTCCAACCATGTACCCCACCACCTTTAACATACCGAGTTCCAGTAACTATGCTTGCACCGGTCTCCCGCTGTTTCCTAAAGAAAGACTTGGAAAAGAATTCAGAACCAATTATAACTCTAAACATGCACCAGAAAATATCCAAGCATTGACTATATGTAGTTTCTTACTTGATAAAGCTTGGTAGGTACTTGGGCTGCACAATATAAAACACAAAAATCAGACAAATAAAGGTATGTGTTTGCATTTGGAATACAAGAAAGGAATACCATGTAATCATCTCAAGAAAACTAGACAAAGCTGCGAGTATAATTTTTTTTTTGTGATCAGAAGCACGGATGCTATTTTCCAGGATGAAACATGCAGCAAGAAAAACAGAACTTTGACTTTTCATGAACGAATTCCAGGATTTGCTGCTATGTATGCTTCATGTTCTATTTCTAGCTGCTCAAATTCACCGGCTAATTTGTATGAACATCGAGGAATTTGTTTAGTTAATCCCATATGATACAAATTCCACAAACAAAAACACATGAATCCGAACAGCCACAATCACAAATGTCAACCGAATGTTGAACTAAATGTAAGTATCTGAACCTTCAACAACCGAGCACTTACATGGTGGGAGAGATCAGCATCCATGATTACAACAAAATCTCCAGAAGCATGCTTCAAACCATGAATATACGCAGTTCCTGAAAGTAGGAACTCGTCAACAAACACACTTAATGTCAAAATCAAACGTAAAAAGCAAATCTATTTCCTACCTAAGCCAAGCTTCTTGGGTCTAGGTCTCAGGAGCTACATGAAAAAGAGCAAAAGTTTAAGTACCCAAATGCACGAACCACCGAAAAGTTTCGATTTTTAATGAATACCAATACTCACAATTCGATCTTCCCCATAAACTTGCTGCAACTGTCTGACAACATCTTGAGTGCCGTCAGGACTCCCATCGTCAACCACGATGATCTCAAAATCAACACCTCTACACCCAAGCAAGAACAACAAATTCAATTTTCTCGATCTATAAAAGGGAAGATTTGAGAATTGAAATAGGAGGGGACGTACTTGAGATGTTTGAAGACCAGATAAACGACGAGAGCTATGTTGAGACGCTCGTTGTATGTTGGGATTATTACACTGTACTTGTTCTTCATGATCAAATCTCTAATGAAGCATCCAAATTTGCAAAGCAAGAGCCCTGAAGTTTAATCTATCTAATAGCATCATACGAAAGGAGCAATCTTTTGAAGGTTTCATTGGACTTGTCGAGCAATTTTAAGAAATTAGGCCCAGAAACTCATACTTGCCCATATAATCAATTTGGTCCAATTTTTAGATTGGCCCAATTCTATAAGAGGCATTCATCAGTCTCGTTACTGAGGAGAGAATCAGTCGGAAGGTTTTAGGGTTTTGGAGAGGAAGAAGAAGAAGAAGATATGAGCAGAAGCTTAGGCATACCGGTGAAGCTTCTACATGAGGCCTCCGGGCACATAGTGACGGTTGAACTCAAGAGCGGAGAGCTCTATAGAGGCAGCATGGTTGAGTGTGAAGACAACTGGAACTGCCAGCTGGAAAGCATCACTTACACTGCCAGGGTACGTACCATTACTGGTGTGTTCTTTTAGTTATTGTTTTTTACTGCTTCTTCGTGAAATTTGGTCCGTGCCCATGTGTGGTTCTTGGAGTTCGTTCGTCATTTTAAGGTCGTGCTGATCTTTGGTTATGTAGTTATGTAATGGAAGGAAGAAGAAGTGTAAACTTTCTGAACCCATCACCTTAAATTCGAAGTTCTAGTTGTACTGTACATTGTTGGACATGTCGGGTTGATTGTTTTGAGTTACGAGGATTGGCGATTAATGGTGGCAGATATAGGCGGGATTTCGTTTCATGTCCTGTAATTTTGAATTACAGAAGAAAATTTTTGAATGGATTGTTCTCATGTATGTTGCTGCTGAGACTAAGGAAAACCTATCTGCTTCTTCTGTTCTCTATATTCTTCTGATGGTTTTATTTTTTGGGAAATTATATTCTTCTGATAGTTGTTTGACCTAATTTCTGTAAGCTGGTCTTTGTTTGTTATTAAATTGTTTCTAGTGCTTGTGGACTTCTTTGGTTATCTGTTGAGTACTGCCTGCTAGTGTTAGCTAGTTTGCAGTTTTGATATAACGTGTTTTGACCCGAGTATTCAATCTTTTGTGTAACTGATTCTCCCATTACGTTTAACTTTGATAATTCCCTGTTTTAGGATGGGAAGGTCTCACAACTTGAACATGTATTTATTCGGGGAAGTAAAGTCAGGTATTCAAACATTGGATTCTTATATCCAAATCTTATCCTATTGAACAATTTTATTCTGGTCATAGTTTGTTGACTGTTCCTTACTGATGATATTCGCTTTGTACAGGTTTATGGTCATACCAGATATGCTAAAGAATGCCCCGATGTTCAAGCGCCTTGATGCTAGAATCAAGGTATATTTGTGCAATCAGTTAGAGAGAAGCTTACATTTGCTGTATGTCTTTTCCCTTATAACCTATTTGCTTTAGGAATTCTGAGTTGTGGCTTTTGCATCTTAGGGTAAGAGCGCATCACTTGGAGTTGGAAGGGGCAGATCCGTTGCAATGCGGGCTAAGGTACATTATACACAGTTCCTTACCTTAAATTTAGCAGCAGTCGCTATTCCTCATCTTTTAAGACTTCCAAGTATCACATCATTGAAGTTGGTACTTCCTTTACGCAAATGGTTTTACCTGTGGTAGACATCTAGAAAATATGACCCATTTTTGGTTGAAGGAAATTGATAGTTGTTAACCAAACTGATGCATCCCCTATTTATCCTGTCCCTTATCTATTATTGTTCCGTTGTTGAAACTCATTGTTTGTGTTCAGGCTCAGGCTGCTGGACGTGGAGCGGCTCCTGGTAGAGGTGGTGTGCCACCTGTTAGGAGGTAATCTGGCTACATTGCCTGCTTTAGATCCGCAACATTTCCTGGTTGAGTTATGAGATTCCTATCCGAAGATCCTGAAAACTAAGTGGAGGAACGGAACATAAGCCTAGGTGTTAAGTATTCAATTTGGATGTTAGAAAGTTGTCAGGTTGATTGTGTTTATATACCACCTCCAACATGATCCTTCAACTTGGATTTATTTTGTTTACAGTGGTGATTATCATGCCTTCGACTTGTTCTTATCCAGTGATCAAAATTCAGGCAGAAAGCTTTTGCTACATATCATGGATTTCTTTGTTTACACTAGTGATTATTGTGCCTTTGGAACCGATGCGCTTTTGGCTAAAGTTTGATATGTGTGCTTTTGGCTGAAATTTAGAGGAAGTTGAAAAAGTTCATATTCAGACAAGTAAACTGAATAACATGATTAGACTTTTACTAGTTGGTCTGTTGGTAGATATAGATTAGATAATAATATTGAATTGTATTATATAGCAACAGTTATTCAACAGAAGTTGGATATTATTTCTTTCATTGAGAAAAGAAGGCATCTTAGCCATGTTCAGGAGTTGAAATAAGAAAAGAATGAACAAAGTTTCAGAAGAACTAAAAAACATAAGATAGAGCTAGGAGAACTATCACAGTGGCAACTTGTGTTGCTCTGTTATACCCCAATACACTCCCAGCCAGATTTGCTTGCGCAGAAGTTGTCTCTTACTGTTAATCCATCATTTTTTTTCCAGAAACTGCTAAAATCTGGGGTTCACTAGGAAGTTAACAGGTTCTATCTTTGCAGCATAACCATACTTGGATGTACTATACTTCCTGTGCACTCCTGTGAGCTTTCCTGTTCCAGCATTTTGGTGAAGATTAACCATAAGCCTTGAGCATTCCCTGCATTATCCCCCAAAGAAAAGATCAGGCTTAACCTTAGAAGTTAAGTGAACCAATTATAGATACAGGGTTCAGAATCACACTAACATTAGTTGCTCTTCTGAGTAGGAAGTATACCGCACATTAGTCTTGCTCCAGTGCTTAGATTGGCCAAGGGTGCACTGAGCTGTATAAATTGCAGCAGCAGCTAACAAGGAAGATGGATACTTGAGCATTTCATATTCGACTAAGCAAAGCTCGATCATGAAGAACGAAAGAAGCTCAAACTGTTTAACAATCCAGGATCTATTTATCAGTATCATTTTACTGGAAAAAACATACCATGGTACTGTTTTCATTTATTCATTCTGAATTTTTCTAACCTTCGTGTCAGATTCTGCAGCTTTCAAATACCTCCTCATAAACACATACGGTGTTGGGACAGATAGATTAAACTTCAACGTCTTAACCATTAATTTCTCCTGCACTCATCAAGGACTCTTTTAAGTCTCTATATTCTTGCACTCGTAAAATAAATAAACTACACTGTTGATTGAGTTATACCATGTCAAGAATTTCTTGCCTGCTATAGGCCTTATCAGAAATCAAAATGAGGTCCTCCACAACAGGAACTGATACTTCTTCATATTTGCATGCAAGCAGCATTGCTGTAACGCCCACTAGCTGGAGTTTTTTTCTTACTACTTGGTTAACTGCTAAAAACCTATCTATGAGGTTTACAGTCAGATACAATGTCTCATCCATCAATTCAAACTTATAGTGTACCTGTTAATCCCATTAGTTTGTTAGTAATTTAGGTCAAGCCAAGTTACTCATCTTTTCAAGTATCGTGGATGTATCTTCAGATTTTCATACCTCAACCAACCAGTCAATTAGGATACCTCTCATCCTCTCGTTGATATCAAATTGCTGTTGCATGTAGCTTGGGGACACACGGTAAGATTTCTGCGAGTAAGCATTACAAATGAAAACAGTGAATGGATGGTTCTTAGCCTCTCCCTTTTTGAATTCTGAAACTACATTTAGGATAGTCATTAGCCTCCCCAAAGTTCTGAGGATTTCAAGTGGTTAAACCACGGAATATATTGGACAGCAAGGGTATGACGTGGATTTGGAAGAACAATAATTGTTAAGGACTCTATTTCTTAAAGAAAACAAAACAAAAGGACTTCATCTCACCTCTGCTTTCTTGTAGAAATTATATAGATCGTCTATATATTCAACCACTGCAAGTGGGTTCTTGCTGTCAGGACTGTCTATGTCCGTAACTGGTTCGTCGTCTACATCTTCCATTTCAACCTCCACCTGCGTCAAAATAAACCATCAAATCTCTGGAAAGTAAAACAGAAAGCATTAATCTACGATGTCGGGACCAATTAGTAAAGGAAGAAGGGAGCTTTATAATACCATTTCTTCAATCCCACCCAATATTGCTTCTGTGTGTTGGACAAACATGGGCACAGAGAAGTCATTCTCCGCCTTACTGTTTTCAACATCGATTATGGAGCAATCTTCTGATTTACCTATTTTCTGTCAACAAATTTATACATCCACAACTGAGTTTGATCCACAGTTGAGCGTTTCATTGCATGACATTAAAAACCTTTTATTGGTATGCTTGCAGAAAGGTACCTCTGGTTTAGTTTGATGCGTATTAGCTAGATGTGCAGCGAATTTCCTAAACAAACAACAAGAATCAACCAAAGTAGTTACGAATTCAAACTCAAGAAGTGAAAGGAATAGATTCAAACCTTGTGATTGGTCTATGCACTGGAATGACCTTTTGACAAACAGCTTGTCTTCTGTATTCATCAAGAAACTAGATGAACTTGTTTCTTTCACTACTAAACAAGAGATTAAGCATCAGGGTTTAACGTACTCTGATAAGCCCCTTTTGTTGACAGGACGAGGATAAGGAGGAACTCCAATTATGTTCCGATTAATATTGGTCAAAGCCCTCCGGTTGTTTCCAACTGCCGCTGCTGCAAACTTCCCTGATCCGACACGGAAAGCCACTATTTGATTGATCCAAAATCCCAGAGTTCCGTAACCAATATGAGGGCCTCAAAAAAACCATTAGATAAAATAACAAAAATTTGGATTCGACAAAATACCTTGAACATTAGCAGGTCCAATCACTCCTGGATTGTTCTCGTCTGATCCAGCCATGGCTACCTATCAACAAAGAAGTACCACAAAGGATCAAAACCACATGTCAAGAAACATCCACCATGAACATCCCCTATTTGGTCATCGGAAACAAGCTTACACCGGAAAGAAGGATCAAGAACTAACTCAAATAAAAGATTTATAAAAAACACATCACTCAAAATCAAAACTTTACCTTATTCTTCCACAATTAAAATCAAAGAAGGGGCTTCGGAATTCCAAGGTCGTGATCTTGAAAATACAGAAAAAAAAAGGAGAAAGAATGGTCAAAAGACCTCCATTTGAACACAGTAACGGAGTGGACGGTCTTCTCTCCTCCCTCTACTTATCAGTCTCTGTCGCTAGCTCGAAGACGCAAATCAAAGAACAGGTGTTGGAGTTGTGTGTTTGCGGCGACGAAAATGGCGGATATATGTCTGCATAGAATGAAAATGCATACCCCAAACATTTAAAAACTAACGGCTAGTAAAAGCCCACCATCCGGTCTCCTAAAATTGAAAAGTCGCGTTCTCTTGCTTTAATTCTCAACGGTCATCTTAGCATGTGCCCTCTTTCAGGATTTTCTCCTTAATACACTCTTGGGCCTTGGCCACCTATTTCCCTTGTTCAGATGTAGGCTTAGCAATGGGCCAAACTCAAGCTCGGAAGGCCAGCCCACTTCGGGTTAAGCTTTAAGATAAAGGAAAAAGTTCGAGTTTGACTTAAAATTTAGCCAACTTGAGTCATGCCTGTTAATTTCGGGTCGAGTAAAGTCAGACCTTAACTTAATTGTCACTCATGTTTTAAGTGACTATTTAAATAGGCTTTTGAAAGGTCAATAAATATTTTTCTTCACTACAACAGTCCTTTTAAAGAAAATATGTATTTCACTATAAAATAAATAAGTACTTCTTTAATAGATATGATTTTTTCGGCATCCAAAATACAATTTTTTAAGAAGTTCAAATTTGAAGCTTCTAAAAAAAACTCTTAAATGGCTTTATCGGGTGAATTTTTCAGATCAATTAATGAGCTTATTTTTTAGTCTCTTTTTTTCCTTATATTTTATATATAATTTCCGTAATACTCACAAACTCAACTTTACGTTTATGTTGTAAACCCATTATTTGGCTTATATATATATATTTTTAATATATTTTTTAATATTATTTTTATTTATTTTATAATCCATATAAAAGATTTGGTTAAATATGTTTCTATTTATGTTTCATATGGTTTAAAATTATATAATAATTAATATATTGTGCTTTACACATTGTTTAATATATTTTTAATAATATTTATATTTTTAATAATATTTATTAAAAAATAAAATATAGTTAAAATTAAAAATAATTTTTATTTTTATATTGTTAAATAATTTAGTGTATGAAGCTCTTTCAAAAAAAACTCCTTTTTAAATAAAAATCAAACAATAAATTGGCTTCTTAGAAAAAATTTTTAAAAAAAAAATCTACTAAAAAATTTTTTGATAAAAACTTTACTAATATAAACCTAACTAAATAAAAGCTAAGGGTAAATAATCATTGAGGTGGTAATAGGTTGAAAAGTCTGGTCAAGTTGGGCTAGTTACAAATCCAACCCATTATCCTGTTTATATAACTATCTCATTATAGGCCCAACTTATTTTCTTTTAGATAATTTAAGGTTGTAATCACTAACTTTTCAAGTATGGCTTAAATAAAAATTTCGAGAGTACATGACACTCAATCAATTATATGCAGTTGTTAAATAATCAATAGCTACCCACGAGGACTGTGGTGGAGTGGTACGGGTTCCTCTATCTTTAACCAAGGTCTCGAGTTCGAGTCTTAAGAATGGAGTCGCTTTAAAACTCGTGAGGGAGAGCTTTGTCGCCCTACAAGGATCCTATCCTGCTCGAATCTGGACTAGTCGGTTATTCCTGTGATACCGAATACCGGGTGACTTGACCAAAAAAATAAATAATCAATAGCTAATAATGTTAGTAATAGGTCGGGTCGTGCTTAAGTCCATATTCGAGTGTGAGATGTTTCAAATTTAAACGAAACTTCAATTTGATAGTATCTAAATATTTATTTTAATTTTAAATTCAAATCTAATTAAATTAAACTTAACATTAATTTTGAAAAAGAAATTTCGTTTTAAATTTTAATTTAAAGAGAGGAAATTTGAACATTAAATTGAAGAATTAAGATTTGAATCTTAAAATCATTTTTGTCACAAAAAGTTAAAATTCCAATATTGAATTCATCATTGTAAAAAGGGTTTTAACTATTTCGTTTTCAACTTAAATTGTGGTTTAAAATGAATTGAACTTGTAGATATAGCTAACTTTCTAAATCTCGTGTCTTAACGGAATTCCTACTAAAATATTGTTATTATTGTTGTTATTATTTTAAGAGTTAATTATAAAAGCAAACAAACATTTTGTCAATTTTTTAATTATAGTCTAAAACTTAAAAAAGTAGCAATAAAATACACAAATTTTCAATTTGTTTCAATTTTAGCCCGACGTTAGCTTCATTGTTATCTATACTAACGTAGCACTGTCACGTGTTAATGGACTCTATTAATTAGACCCGTCAACGTCATTAAGAGGAGGTTGTCTGATTAGTGAAACGACATCGTTTGGATTTTGGAGAAAGCTTCTTCATCACTCTCACACCCTAAATCCCTAAATTCATACACAAGCGCTGAAGAAGCAATGTGATGTATGAAAAACTGGAAAATGGATGTGGCATTGTGTGTGCAGAATCGAGATGCCCATTGACGTCGATTGTTTTTGTCTGATTTTCGATGATCTGCAATTAGGTTTTCTTTGTATTGGTTGCGTTTTTTTGGTTGTTTTTTGCGCTGTGAACAAAGCTACAAAGACTTCCATTCATGTCGCTTTGTACTGCCACTGGATGATATCTGTAGTTCTCCCACACGCACTGCAAGTCGCACCATCTGGTTCAATTCGCAGGCTTGTTTTGCTTATTTCATGGTGTCTTGTTCAATAACAAATCTTGTTTTTATCATGTGTAAGAGCCTTTAAAGTTAGAATATAGTGAGATTTAGAAATTCTTAATGAATAATCTTTTAATATTGGCTCCATCTTTGTATGTGACCCACATCTTTATTGCTCCAGTTCACAATCCATAAACGAAATAAAAACAAGACCAACAATTTCTCTATGTTCTAAGTTTAGGTTATTCGAAAGGCAAGACTCAATACCTAACCAAAAGCATGCTATTATTCCAGACCGAGTTTTTGAGACTTCTAGGTTTCTATTTTCTGGGTTCAAAATTTAGTGAAATTTTTAGAAGAAATTATGGATTTAGGGATTTAAGGTGTGAGAGTGACAAAGAAGCTTTCTCCAAAATCCAAACGACGTTATTTCAATTTCACTATGAAACAACACTGTTTCATTAATCAAACAACCTCTTCTTAATGACGCTAACGTATCTAATTAATGAGGACTATTAACACATGCCAGTGCCACGTCAACATAAATAACGTGAGGTTAACATCAGGTTAGAATTGAAATAAATTAAAATTTTGCATATTTTATTACTACTTTTTAAAGTTTACACTGTAATTAAAAATAAAAGATTAGTTTTTTTTAATAATTAACCATTTTCTTGATCATCGAGTTAGAGACATTTTTTCTACCATTTTTTACCAAAAAAATAGAGACATCATCTATCCTTAAACTAATAACCATCTTTCAGCTAACCTGACCTTTTATGTCCTCGAGGCCGGAACCAACAAGAACTATTGCAGAAATATTCACCTGCATATCCATAGGGGAATGGGTTGGAAGTTAGATATTGGAGCAGAATATAGAAGTTGAGAGAATGATGGAAGATTGGAAGGTAGTTAACAAAAACATGGCTAAGTGGGCTGGAAATTAAGTAGTTACAAGAGATAAAATATGAGAACATGGAAGTTATCCACAAATTTCAAGGTTAGGGCCATTTTTTGATCCAACATATTCTTAGGTTGGACTATCGTGTATTGGAATTGGAAACTGATGTAAGATTTTGAATTGCAAGCATTACTAGTATTAGCACGACCATTATGTGATGGGCTTCATTGCATTTTTATAATGGTTAATATAATCCTATTCTGATTTTTTTATGAACGAGCACAAATTGCAGAATCACTCAATTATACAAATTAGACCAGGAATCTAAGAAGCATAGAAACAATGTCAAACAATGAATCTGTACCAATCATTAATTATATACAAAAAGGAAACAATATCAAACAATGAATCTGTACCAATCGTTAAGCCAGCACAAAGATGAATGCATGCCGTTCCCTTTTATGCAATTATTCTACTATTTCCTCATATCTTCTATACAGCAAACACGTTAGTGCCATCAAGATATATACTTCACGCAACACCAGCCATAATCCAAAGTAGCCACAAACAATGAGAAACATGATATCTCAATGCATTTTCAAATCAGAACAACATATGTACCTGTTCAAAGAAACAGCAGAAGCAGTTTGGATGGGAGTTGTGAGGTGCTCGGATTCAACCAAAACGCTTGAAAATTCCTATCATACACAAGTTAAACGTTTGGAAAGTGGTCAGAGAATGATCCAACACCCAGCAACCATACAACAAATTTCGACATCATAAAACCTATTAGCATTCTGGTATAATTAAAAAAAAACACCGAAAACCCAACAAGCAGAAGAGTTTAAAGCCGAGATTGACATCATCCCATTCAAGATCTGCAAACCCATTTCGCACAATCCACATATGCAAACACCTAGCAGGCTCCGAAGATCCCCATTTCACAGATACATCCTCCATTTCCGACTACATACTACCAAAAGAAAACAACAATACCAGGTGGACGACATTTCGGCAACCAGAGAAATGGAGACGTTCGGAGGCATCAACAATTTTCCAGATCTTGACAAAAACTTACTTGGGAAGAAGAGTCCCCGCTTGCGAGAGTGAAGCCCGACGTCCGACAGAGAACCGAAGAGCGAAGCCCAACGTGAGGAAAAGAGGGACTGATGTCGGAGGCGAAGGCGTGGGAGATGGACAGACAATGACGATGTAGGAGAGGGGTATTTTCGGAGGCTGGTGAGTTTCTTTGTTCGGAGTCAGAGACAGAGCTCTTTTGTCCGTCGGTTTTGGAATAGACAAAATTTTTTGACTCTGTACTCCGGAAGCAGTGGACAGAAACGCAGCGTCAGAGAACCAAACACTGCCGAAGGACAGGATTCTTTTGTCCTGTCATCCATCCCCTGCCCCGGTGACAGTAACCAAACGGGGGGTTAAGGATTGTTTTGCAGACTATGAGGGAGAGACAGTTGTACGCCAAATTCAGTAAGTGTAAATTTTGGCTGAATCAGGTGATCTTTTTGGGGCATATAGTGACTGGAGAGGGTATACAGGTGGATCCGAGTAAGATTGAGGCAGTGGTGCAGTGGGAAGCTCCACGGAATGTGGCAGACATTCGGAGTTTCTTAGGACTGGCCGGTTATTACCGGAGGTTTGTCGAGGGGTTCTCACTGATCTCAGCCCCTCTTACAAAGCTTCTGATGAAGAATGTACCTTTTAGATGGACTGAGGAGTGCCAGAAGAGCTTTAAGGAGCTGAAACACTGGTTGACTACTGCACCGGTGTTAGCTATTCCATCAAGGACAGGAGGATTTGAGGTGTACAGTGATGCATCGCATCAGGGATTGGGGTGTGTTCTGATGCAACATGGTAGAGTGATTGCATATGCCTCGAGACAGTTGAGGTCTCATGAGGTAAACCATCCAGTGCATGATTTGGAGTTAGCTGCAGTTGTATTTGCTCTGAAGATTTGGAGACATTATCTGTATGGTGAGACATTCCAGATCTTCACGGATCATAAGAGTCTGAGGTATTTACTGAGCCAGAGGGAGTTGAATCTGAGATAGAGGAGATGGCTTGAGCTACTGAAGGACTATGACTGTACTATTGAGTATCACCCTGGGAAGGCCAATGTAGTGGCA
>JAOTAX010000006.1:421975-479001 GCA_025629825.1 Erythroxylum guanchezii | reverse complement strand
ATTTTCGGAGGCTGGTGAGTTTCTTTGTTCGGAGTCAGAGACAGAGCTCTTTTGTCCGTCGGTTTTGGAATAGACAATTTTTTGACTCTGTACTCCGGAAGCAGTCGACAGAAACGCAGCGTCAGAGAAACAAACACTGCCGAAGGACAGGATTCTTTTGTCCTGTCATCCATCCCCTACTTCGGTGACAGTAACCAAACGGGGGGTAATTTTCTTATATAGAATATTATATTCCCTCTTTATTACTTTTCCAGTATTCTTGGGTCTCAAAATGGGGAATTGCAAAAGAAATCATGTTCCTGCAAATTCAAGGTAAGCGGATTTGCCAAGTTGTGGGTGTTGAGCTCACACTGGCCTCGTAAAACTCAAAAGAACAGCTAATACTTATGCCTATCCCGGTGGAGCAGGATTGATCATCACACTTTTGAAGGCAATTATGCATACGTGTCACAATCATAACAGGTCCACGTTTCACATTGCCATAAGTCGTACCATGGATAAGGGAAGGAACCATTAATTTATGACATCATCTCAATTATTTCCTTGTTTATAACTTATTTTCACAACTTTTATAAAAGATAAAAGATATAAAATGTTTCCTATTTATTTTAAGAATTATAATTTTTTAAAAATTAATTTCTATTTTTAATTTTAAAAAATTTATTCTCTTAAACTTTAATTAAAAATAATCATAAAACACAAAAAAATCAAATGATATTTGTATAATAATTTTATTAAGATCTTAAATTCGAATAAAATTAAATAAATTTAACAATTTATTATAATTCAAATCATTATAATTATTAATATTAAATTATTAATTTGGATGGGATTTAAAAGTTAAGTTAAATTATTATATGTGTAATATTTAAATGATTTATTTCATTATGTGTGTATTTTTTGTTATTTTTGAATAAAAGAATTCAATAATTTTTTTCTTTATTTCAAAAATAAAACAAAAATTTAAGAAAACCATATTTTTATTATTTTAACCAAAATATAAAGGAAGAATTTTTAAAAATTAAAACAACATTTTTTGTTATTTTTAAAATAAAAGGTTTCTTAAACTATACTTTTAAATTATTAAAAAATAAATTAGAATACGTCGTCACTCAAGATATTCCGAATCAGAAAATATATGGATAACGATTAACTGAACATGTGGAGGGAATGAGTGAGCCACAAACAAGCGTACCGTGCTTATCACTCAATTTTGTAATTAAATTTAAAAGATTATAACAACATATTTAAAGTTTTATTTTTAATTATAAATCAAAATTTAAAAAATGAAAATAACATAATATCAAAAAAAAAGGTAAAAAATAAAGAGATAAATTAAAATTAAAGCGTGAGCTCGTCAAAGTTATGTAACCACTTTTAAATAATAATGTCGTTTTATTAATTTTCATTTGTTGTGTTAATTTTGACTGATATATTAATAATTAAAATTTTAAAATATATAATAAAATATATTAATAAAATAATAAAATATTAATATCGAGTTAAAATTAAAAAAATAAATATTTTATTATAATATTTTTAAATTTGGTGAAAATTACTAGGTTTTTTTTAATTAATCCTCATTATTTCTATAAATAACTTAGAATCTCTATCTTTATAAAATTCTTATCAAGTTTGCTCATTTTGATTTCCTCTCTGAGTCTCTCTTTCAGGGTTGCTCTTGTATTCATCGACCTCCCTCTCCTTTTGTCGTAACTCGCTATGGATCCCTACAAGGTACGATGTTTGTTGGTGCTATGTTTTGATGCTTCTGTTATTGAATTTGTTCTCCGGGGGACTAGTTTTTGTTTTTGTTTTGTTTTTCTTTATTGGGTTGAATTTGGTTTATTCGTTTCTTTTCACCGTGTTGTGGGGTTGAGATGATTTTGTTTCTCGGTGGTCAAGATTCGATCTTTACGTTGATAGCCGGTCTGAGACTCCTTAGTTTTGATTGATCTTTGTGATTTGATGGGGTTTTTGTTTTGATTATGTGCAGCACCGCCCATCAAGTGCTTACAATTCTCCATACTGGACTACCAACTCTGGTGCTCCAATCTGGAATAACAATTCCTCGTTGACTGTCGGATCTCGAGGTAGCCTTTTGATTTTGTTTTGGGATTTTTCGATTGCGATTGAACTTTTAACGTGGAATGCTATTTTTAGACTCTTTGTGTGTTTTTTAATGGGTAGTTCTTGTTGAAGTCCCTGTGATTGTGATTAGCAGTTCTTAGCATCGATTGAATCAAATGTGTTAGTCCTATTAACTGAGATTCTTAAAAGTTTTGTTTCTTTTCTCTGGCATTTATTTGTTTCTTGCTACTGTACATGTCATTTCTGCTAATATTTATCTTCCTCCGAGTAGAGTTTTTCTTGAATTTCCCTTTCTTCGTTTGCTAGGCCCTATCCTTCTTGAGGATTACCATCTGTTGGAGAAACTTGCCAACTTTGACAGGGAGAGGATCCCAGAACGTGTTGTCCATGCTAGGGGTGCAAGTGCAAAGGGTTTTTTTGAGGTTACCCATGATATCTCTCAGCTTACATGCGCCGACTTCCTCCGAGCTCCTGGAGTTCAAACTCCTGTCATTGTTCGCTTTTCCACAGTTATCCATGAGAGAGGCAGTCCTGAAACCTTGAGAGATCCTCGAGGGTTTGCAGTGAAGTTTTACACCAGAGAGGTCACTACTCCTATGATGTTTTCATTTTCTTTATGGTGCCAAGTGTGGACATAGCTAAGATTTGCTCAATCGGTTCGAGTTTGTAGTTCACTTATTCACATATTATTTTGTTTGCTTATTGATTCAGGGCAATTTCGATCTTGTGGGAAACAATTTCCCTGTCTTCTTTATTCGTGATGGAATGAAATTTCCGGACATGGTTCATTCCCTTAAGCCAAACCCCAAGTCTCACATCCAGGAGAACTGGAGGATTCTGGATTTCTTCTCTCACCATCCTGAAAGTTTGCACATGTTTACCTTCCTTTTTGATGATTTGGGTGTTCCTCAGGATTATAGACATATGGAAGGCTCTGGTGTTAACACTTATACGCTTATTAATAAAGCTGGAAAAGCACACTATGTGAAGTTTCACTGGAAACCTACTTGTGGTGTTAAGTGTCTATTGGAGGATGAGGCTGTTAAGGTTGGAGGTGCTAACCATAGCCATGCCACTCAGGACTTGTATGATTCCATTGCTGCTGGCAATTACCCTGAGTGGAAACTTTATATCCAGACAATTGATCCTGATCATGAAGACAGGTTTGATTTTGACCCACTTGATGTGACCAAGACCTGGCCTGAGGACATATTGCCACTGCAGCCAGTTGGCCGTTTGGTTTTGAACAAGAATATTGACAACTTCTTTGCTGAAAATGAGCAACTTGCATTCTGCCCCGCCATTATTGTACCTGGTATTTACTATTCAGATGACAAGTTGCTTCAGACTCGTATCTTCTCTTATTCTGATACGCAGAGGCACCGACTTGGACCCAACTATCTGCAGCTCCCTGCTAATGCTCCCAAATGTTCTCATCATAATAATCATCATGACGGTTTCATGAATTTCATGCACCGGCATGAAGAGGTATGTAGCTCTTTATCTGTTCGGGTTGGAGGGGATTGTGATACCGCTTCTGACAATGTATAAACCTTAATTAACTTGGTACAAAATGATTATTTGATGGAATTTAGTACAATTCTGTTTGGTGTTTGTTCTGCATCATACTCAAGTGGCAATGATTTCTGCTATTCAGTATCTGCCATCTATTCTCATGATGTGCTGTGTACTATTTTCAGGTCAATTACTTTCCATCCAGGTACGATCCTGTTCGTCATGCTGAGAATTTCCCTATCCCTCCTGTTGTTTGCAGTGGCAGTCGTGAGAAGGTTGGTTTTTGTTCTTCTACGTTATTCCTTTTGAGTTAAAATGCAGCCTTCAATAAAAAAATTGAAATCCTTGATCGTTCAGAGTTTTTTGATAGTTTTTTAGTGATGGGATACTAACAATTACACATATACGACTTACGCAGTGCATCATTGAGAAGGAGAACAACTTCAAGCAGCCTGGAGAGAGATATCGATCATGGGCACTCGACAGGTAGCTGACATTTCAACTGTTGTTTAACAAATGAAGATTGTATGATTTCCAATTCCAATCTCCTTTTGGCTTTCTGTTTGCAGACAAGAGAGATTCATTCATCGATGGGTTGACGCCTTATCCGACCCACGTGTTACCCAAGAGATCCGCGGTATCTGGATTTCGTATTGGTCTCAGGTTAGACACCCCCTTCTATGCAAAACCTTTGTTATGAAATATAAGATGTTTCTTACTAACTAGAATTGCATCTAATGTGTTACTCATGTCACAATGCAGGCTGACAAATCTCTGGGTCAGAAAATAGCAAATCGTCTTAACGTGAGGCCGAGCATTTGAAGATGACAAGATGATGGATGTTTGGAACTACAGTGGATTTAAGAGTCTCGAGTCATGAGTTCAAAAGGACAATGTTCATATCAATCTGTGGTTGTTGTACCATGTTGTAGTACTTGCATGTCCCGTGACTTTATCCATGTTTTCTCCATTAAAATGCAATTTGTTATACTGTTTCTGCAAAATTGTTGTTTCATGAGATAGCAACCAATGAGGTTTAATGGTTCCATCTTTTTGTAGATTCGAGTTCTGTGACATGCTTATGCCTGCAAAATTGTTATCTCACATAACTTTTCTCACTCTCTCTAGCCTCTGCTACGCAGTTGACTTTAAATTGGTTGGGGGAGGAGTAATGAGACCACATGAGTCCAAAAATGGCAAGTTGATAAATGTCAGGTCAGAGTATCGGGAAGCAGAATCTCTTCAAATAAATAAATTTGGAATCAAAAGTGTATTTCGAGGAGAGGTTAAGGCTCAGATAATTACTATGATGAAGTAAAAGACAAGCGTTTGTGCTGGGGAGGTGAGTTGAGTTCACGACAGACAAAGAATAGCTTAAGCAAAGCATTGATTAGGCCGTTTGCTCTCTTGTTTTCTCCTTCACCGCCTGAAGACTTCTTGCTTTTAGTTTTTTTCCTTTTATCGTTGGAGGTAAGCTTGAGAGCAATTAGTGAGATTACTCCTTTGTAATAAAGGAGTATAAGAAGGTCATGAGTTTGAGTTATAAAATAGTCTCTTTATAAAATGCAATCAGAAAATTGCGTACATTAGTGACCCTTTTCTTACTTTCGTAAAACGTAAGGACCTTATGCACTAGAATTTGCCTTTGCCCTTATGATTGTTGGAAACTATGGCTCTTCTTATACTGAGAATTGGTTGGAGATCATGGATATTTGTGTTTCTTGTAAGAATTTGTGAAAAATGAGTTCTTCTTCTCTCCATACATGCCTTTCTTCAATTTGGGGTTTGAAGAATGCCCTTTTTTTTATGGGATGGTTTTTTCATATCGGGATAATATGTGTTCAGGCTAAGGATCTAATCACAGGTCGACTTACAGGATAATCTAGCTTCTTATCCTTGTTTAAATTTCTCCCCTTCCTATGAGACCCTATTGTGACATAATAAGGGAAGTTGTCCTTGACAGGCTTTCCGGAAAGTGTTTGATAAATTTTTGCATGCATTATTGCTTAATAGGGTGGCCCTTTTTTAGGCATAAATACATAGGATTTTAAGGAATGAATTATGTTGTTGATTTTCTGCTAATTGAATCTGTTTTCATTTATTTTCTGCTGACTAAATATGCTCCCTCCTAAATCTGTTGTAATTAAATATGCCCCTGCTGACCTTGACTGCTCCTCCTTCTTGTATATTGTTTGCCTACAAAGTTGTCCTACACATCATTACTTCCCTTGGAAAAAAAGTTTGTCCTCAAGCTCGAAAGTGGGATAGGCTTGTTGGAAATCAAAAAGTGGTTCCCACGAATCCTCCTTTTGAGGCAAGCCTTGCCAATGAACTAATAACTCCCACAAGCCACGATTGAGTCGTGCCCGTAAGATAGGTTGTGGAATTGGGCTAAGTTTGCCCTCCAGTAGTGGCGGTAAAAAGGTGGAGTTGTCCTCTCTATACTCCTTGAGTTGTGACACATGTAAGATGTTATGGATCTTGCTAATAGGAGGCAAATGGAGGCGGTACCTGACCAACTCGCTAGACAATTTTTGTGATCCACGTTGTACTATAAAGAGCGATACGACTTTAACTTCAACCAAACCCAAGTCCTAACTTGAAATGAGACTTCTCTATGATTTTGATCATATAATTGCTTTAATCTAGCTCATGCTTCGGACATCACATAAGGAAGATACTTTAAGTTTTTGTGTTTCGGGTCTCATGCTCAATGTTTGGGATTGCATGATAGTCATTCGGAAAAAGGTTTTAAGATATTTTGAAGCCATTTTTAAATGAATTTTCATGCAACGAACTTGCCATAAGGAAGATACATAAAGTTCTCGTGTCTCGGGCGACCGGTTCAGTGTCCAGTAACTCACGATAGTCACTCTAATGAGATTTTTTTTACGAGAGTCTCAAATAAAGTTTTCAGAGAATGTCTTCAGCACGAGTATGTAACAATGAGATTGTGCATTCAGATTTTTGCATTTATTGATGTTACATTATCACATATCATATACCCATAAAGAATGTGAGGATGACATAAAGATGTATCCTTTATGTTTTTGGACTTTTTGAGTGCTGATGATGATGTAGTCACCACAGTGACCTTTCGAGTCAGTATTTTGAATTATTTTGCTTACATGTTAGGGGATGACTTTGGTCTCATGTTTGATTATTCTGCCCACATATGTTGGCCTTACATGAGATTTTAAGATGTGCATAAAGATATTGGATAGAGGAAAGTCATTGCTTGAATGATCTATTCGCCTACAGGTAGTAGTGTCATGAGAGTTGATGGTTTGTACTTTGATCGCTTTTACGTGGAGGTCTAGTTGCATATATAATGTATTCAACCTACATGTGTTTTATAATATGTGACCAGATTTTTAGTAAAGATATTGTTTAATAGTTTTGAGTATCGTTGTTATCCTACATTTGTGTTGATCTAAACATTATCATTTTGCAGTCACCTTTTCAGTCAACCATATCAGTGTCACCATCAAAACCCTAACCAGTTTCAATACGAAGAAGTGGACAGAGGATGTCTTGAATACTATGGAGATAACTAAAGTTGATATGGTCATACTGACGGAAAAGTCATCTTTACCTACATCCATGAGCTTAAGAGCTCATAAAGCAGCCTATGAAGCCTAGGATCAGTTTAACAAATTAAGTCTTATGACCATTAAAAGATCCATTCCTGGCTATCTGCTTAGTGGACTTCCGGACACAGACATAACAAAGTAATTTCTTAGTAATGCCTCCCAGAGGTCACAGTCTCACATAATGTAAAGACAAGGGCCTTGATGAAAGAATTATTCTCCATGAGATATACAGGAGATGGGGGAGTAATGAAGTACATATAAAAAATGATCCATCTTCACAATAGACTAAAAATGTTAAATATTCCTCTTCCTGACATCTTAATAATTCACCAGGCTCTGAATACACTCCTTCTAGAGTTATAGTAATTTGGTGATGACATATTATACGTAGGATGAAGAATGGGACTTCAATGCTTTGATTACCTATTGCGTTGCTGAGGAGGAGAAACTCAAGCTTGCTACTCTTACAATCCTCGAAGCAACTAAAGGGAAGGCAAAGATGAAGCCTGCTAAGATCAAAGGTAGAAAAACTAAATCTTCTCTATATACTAATGCTGGTCAATCCAGTGCTCGTAAAGGTCCGCATGACATAAAGAAGCTAGCAGATGAGGCCTAAAAAGAAAGACTGTGACCATCAGATAACTCCTTAGCTTATCAATTTATGAATATGATTTGCGATAGTCACATTAAATTCTTGGTGGCTATATAGGTCCGGTCTACACTTATCATGTTGCATGTGAATTGGCTCTCCACAAGTCAATGATTGATTGCATGCATTCAAATGTGGCTGGCGATTTCTTCATGCGTTCAAATAATTTATGGTTGCTTGTTATAAATCAAAAAGGGATACACCTAACATGGTTAAAATTCTTCAAGATCTTCAAGCATGGATTTGGTGAGCGACGATTGCGCAGGACTTCAGCTATAAATATGGTTGCAGGCTTATAGAGGAATATCACCATTCTTTCTTTTCTTAAATCCTCCTATCCTCTCTATATATTTATGAGTTGTTGGCAGTGAGCCCCGCAAGATAAATCCGAAATAGTGGGTCCCACAAGATAAAACCGAGATAGTGGGCCCCGCAAAATAGATCCGAGGCAATGAGCCCTATGAGATAAAACCGAGGCAGTAGGCCCCGTTTAGACTCACAATAAAAAATCTAAGTTACTTTTTGATGTGGAGGGTCCACCTTAGTGGCAACCACAGAGCATACGGTAAGTTAGATAAAAAAAAAAAGAAGCTCCGATACCAGTTTGTTAAGATAAAATGCTCTCGGATCGAATACTGGTTGAATTTAATAGCCCGAAAAATAATAACGAAAATAAAAATAGACAAAAATAAGTGGGACAGGACACAAAGATTTACGTTGTTCGGTCAATGTGACCTACGTCCGTGGCCGAAGGGTGAGTAATTTTACTAATATGTGGAGAACGTATACAAGTACAAAGGCTGGAACAAAAGGTTTTCAACAACTCATAATATACAGAGAGGATAGGAGAATTTCAGAAAGGAAAGAATGGTGATATTCCTCTATAAGCCTGCAACCATATTTATAGTTGAAGTCCTGCACAATCGTCGCTCACCAAATCCACGCTTGAAGATCTTGAAGAATTTTAGCCATGTTAGGTGCATCCCTTTTTGACTTGTAACAAGCAGCCATAAATTATTTGAACACATAAAGACATCGCCAACCACATTTGAATGCATGCAACCAATCATTGACTTGTGGAGGGGCCAATTCACATGCAACATGATAAGTGTAGACCGGACCTATATCGAGCCTGTGATGGGAAAGTCCAATATAAAAATTATAAATAAAGGTTAAGGTTTTTAAGAGTTGTTCATGTCATTCGTAAATATAAAGATTCTTTGACCCGTTAAGAGAGTACGTTTTGAGAAAACTGTAGAAAGACATTGACTACATCTTAGTGAGCGGTTTCCGTGAAGACAGTAGTGAATTCGCGCTTATTTCGGCTTCAGAAAGCTCGTTTGAAGTTATAAAATCTAAATCAGGTATTGTTTTTACATTTCTTCGTTTATTGCCATGTCATATTCGATCCACTTTCTAGATTTGGGAACTTTATGGGCAATTTAGATAAGTTTGCTCCATACTGAGATTCTGCAATCTAGGATAGAAAAGTGGAGTATTGAAGAAATATCGTAATGGAAGATGGTATCTTATCACCAGGAGCGATGCTGAGTGGTTCTGCCGGTTTGCCGATGGACTTTGATTACATGGATGAGTTGTGGTTAGATGGATGCTGGTTCGAAGCAACAGATGGGTTTAAGTTGATTAATCCCTCAAAGACTGTTTCTTTAACAGATCCATCACTTCCTTGGTTTGCTTCAGAGGATGATAATTCAAACTCTAGTTCGTCTCGAAAGAGCGACCAAGAAGACAAGCAGATGTCACTGTTTCTCAAAGATGGATGTACTACTAACACTCAACCACTTGACCGTAATGCTGTTAGTATTAACAGATGGGAAAGTAACGCAACAGAAGAATCTCAGATTAGTAGAAGATGGTGGATTGAACCAAGAGCAGATTCAGGTCCTGGAACATCTGTAATGGAGAGATTAATAAAGGCAATTTGGTACATCAAAGATTTCACAGCCGATAAAGATGTCCTGATGCAAATATGGGTCCCTGTGTAAATAGAGAAGGTCGACGTGTTCTAACTACTCATGAGCAATCATTTGCTCTGGATCCAAGCTCTCAGAAGTTGGCAAGATATAGAGACATATCTGTTAACTATTAGTTTTCAGCTGAAGAGAATGCCAAGGAGTTTGCGGGGTTACCTGGTAGAGTTTTCTTGTATAAGGTTCCTGAGTGGAGCCCTGATGTCCCATTCTTCAGAAGTGACGAGTACCGACGTGTGGATCATGCTCAACAGCATGATGTCCGTGGAAGTCTGGCTCTTCCTGTCTTCGCACAAGGCAGGAACTGTTTAGGTGTTATTGAGGTGGTGATGACTTCACAGAAGATCAAGTACAGTCCTGATCTTGAAATCGTTCACAAGGCACTTGACGTCTGTTCTTTCACAATATTCAGGATGCTTTCCCACTGCACGCTGGTGTAGTGAAATTGGGCATTACAGTAACTGAAAATTTTATTTTGGTTGTTCTAAATAGCAACAAGCTAATGCGACTCAAAAGGTAATCGACTTATTTAAGGTTCACAAATTTTCAAGAAAGTAATATTTCTTTATGCAAATGAACATATTTTCCCCTTTGTTACATGCATTCATCTTCTATGTGAATCACCTTTATATATATACTTAGGTTGAAGATGGAGCATACTTTCATATTCATCAAGTAATGAACATGCCATAAGGTTGCTTTGGAGATGATCTAATGTTGAGTGCAGAAAGGGGTTTGATCCTTGTTCAACTTAGTTTGATAGAGAATAATTACTTCATTTCCAGGCTGTTGACCTCAGAAGTTCAGAAATTTTAACCAGACAGAATGTGAAGGTAATCAAAACATAAGATGAAATATTAATTTTTTTCGAAAATCCCATTTTCTGTTTTAGATTATGGATGAAAAATTTTCACTTCAGGCATCTGATGATTCCTACCAAGCTGCATTACCTGAGATTCAAGAAGCTCCGAGATCTGCCCGTGAGACACATAGATTACCCTTAGCTCAAACCTGGGTTTCATGCGTCCAACAAGGCAAGGAAGGCCGCCGACATTCCGATGATGATGCTTGTTATGTAGCTGATCCTAGTATCCAGCCCTTTCACGGGGGCTGTTCTGAGCATCACCTGTTAAAAGGCCAAGGAGTTAATGGACAAGAGTTTATGGCTAACCAACCATGCTTCTCCACTCACATAACTCTACCCGGAAAGACAGAGTATCCACTATCTCACTATGCAAGGATGTTCGGACTGCATGCTGCTGTTGCAGCGAAGTGTGGATACGAGTAGTAACAGACAAAGATCTAAAGGAGAAAGTTTCGTACCAGTTACTGAAGAGATTGCTCCTTCAAATGACGGATCCACTGCAGGAATGATGCCATAGAGTTTCAGCTGCCAGTTAGTAGGATTGTTCTTTTGTTGCATCATAATGAAGAAGAAGATTTAATGTTCAGTGTGGAATCCTTGAAGTGCTGGCAACAATCGTAATGGAAAGGCTACTTTTACCGAAGGCAGCTTTTCTAGTCACCAAGGCAGAGAAAACCATCAGCTTGCAAGTTCTTCGGCAGTATTTTTCCGGTAGCTTAAAAATATGCTGCAAAGAGCCTTAGTGGTAATGTTTAGGTTCTTCTTCCATTATGTTGTTTGTGTTTTGTATTTTAAGGTAATCGCAGTTTCAGTTTGAATGTGCTATTGCTCAGGACTTGGTACTTTTTACATGGTTGAAGCTTGCAAATCTATTTCCAGCAAGGTTCCCATTGCTCAGGACTTGGTACATTACTATGATTGTTACAGAAACCCCAAACTTGTGATGGATTCATTCCAAGGTGCCTGCCTCAGGGAGCTTTTCAGATTGATCTATTTTAGACCAACTTCTCCCGGATCATAAGTTGGGGTGAAGAAATTCATTTAACATAACCCTAATTACGTTTTCAAGTTAAACTCAAACTCAATAATTCAAAACTGATTCGATCCAATTCTAAAATAATATTAAAATTTAATCAAATTTTAGATTGAGCAAGTATTTCAACCGGGTCATAGTTAAAACCAAAAAATCAGAATGTCTTGTCATATTCAATTTTACTTTAGGACACATTATGTGGTTGAATGGTAATGCAAATCCTTATCTAAAATGTGACAGATTGCCATATAGTCTGGTCACACTAAGAGTTAGTTTGAAAATTTCTCCACCCTATGAGATCTCATATCCTTGATTCCTTAAGATAGCATATCCTAAATTTCCTTACTCACATAGAATAGTCCATTCTTACTTTGTTACTTTTCCTTCAGCATGGGAAAACTACATTAGAAATTACGTACTTGCAAAGTCAAGCTAAGCCCATTTTCCAAACTCGTGATGGGGTGGGCTCACACTGTCCTCGTAAAACTCCAAATTAACAGCTAGGACTTTTAGGTCCTATCCTCCTGGCAGGATGGATCATCATACTTTTCAACCCAATAATGCAAAAGTGTCGCAATCACGGCGGCTCCACGTCTCTAAAGTAATGATTCCTTATCTGCTCAATTATTTCTTTCCTCCCACTGTCGTTTAAGTTATACGACGAAAATATCCCGTTTAATACGTAACTAACTAGTATTCGAGATCATTCTGTATTTAATTATTTTATTTAAAACAAAGTCTTAAAAAAAAGGATAAGGTTGCTTTAAAATAATTTTTAATTATTAAAAGATAAATTAGAAAACGACGTCACTTTGTCAATATTGGAAAATTAATCAGGGTAGCGACAAGAGATTGATAATTGCGTATGGGACTATGGACAATGGAGTGAGTGAGCCACGAGCGTACTATGTTTAGTATTATTTCTATAAATAAACTCTATCTTTGATCAACTATTATCAAGTTTGCTCATTTTGATTTCTTCACTCACTCTGCTTTTCTCTCTTTTTCTCGCTGATCGCCATGGATCTTTACAAGGTACCGTACTGTTCGTTGCTGCTCTGTTTTGATGCTTATGTTGTTGAATCTGGTTTCTTCGTTTCTTTGCACTGTCTTGTGGATTGTTTAACTAGCTTGATTTAGTTACAGACAGAGATGGTTGGAGTTACTCTCGGTAAAATCTGTATACTTATTTTAATTTTTGGCTTAATTAGAGTTATTCTTGTACTTATTATTATTTTTTGTTATTTTTATTATCTTTTATTTTTATTTTTAAATTTTAATATGTATGGTCATCTTTTTATAATATTTTCGAAAATTATTATTGCATGTTAATCTATTAAAAATAATCTTTTTATTAAGTAAAAATAAGATCGGCTGTCTTAAGACTTTCTCAAATTTTGAGTCTTATAATAATTTTTTTAATTAATAATAATATTATTATTATTATCATTTTTTCTCCTCTCTTTTGTTAATTACAAACAACTTATTTTTTGGGTTAAATCACCTAGTTCTTGTAAGATATTTCGACCGTGTCATTTCCATATATTTGCATCAATCCCGTATATTTGTAGATCTTATATATTTATATAAAAATGTGTGAATAAGATTTAATAAGATAAGATGTAAATTGGTTAATCGGATCTACAAAAAATTCATATCTTTTTTTTAATTAGGAGTACGGTTGTGATC
The DNA here is from genome assembly GCA_025629825.1 of Erythroxylum guanchezii. Lineage (NCBI taxonomy): Eukaryota > Viridiplantae > Streptophyta > Magnoliopsida > Malpighiales > Erythroxylaceae > Erythroxylum > Erythroxylum guanchezii. The sequence continues at coordinate 465,575 of JAOTAX010000006.1, read as the reverse complement.
TCCACAGATCTTACTACGAGCAGAATTTTTACTTATTAGTGTTATTTATATAACTTATTTTTTGGGTTAAAGCATTTTATTCTTGTAAGATATTTCAACCGTGTCATTTCCATATATTTGCGTCGATCTCATATATTTGTAAATCTTATATATTTATGTAAAAATGTGTGAATAAGATTTAATAAAATAAGATAGAAATTAGTTAATCAGACCTATAGAAAATCTATCCCTTTTTTTAGTTAAAAGTACGGTTGTGATCTCCACAGATCTTAGTACGAGCAGGATTTTTACTTATTAATGTTATTTTTATAACTTATTTTTTGGGTTAAAGCATTTTATTCTTGTAAGATATTTCAATTTTTTGTCATTTAATTTGGTCTATATATTTATATTAATTTTATATATTTATAAATTTTACGTATTTATATAAAAATATGTGAATAAAATTTAGTAAAATCCCGTAAAAATTGATTAATCCATCCATCTACGGATTGTTACTGACTATTGTTATTAGTATTATTGTCGTCGTCTTGTGGGGTTGAGATGATTTTGATTCTCGGTGGTCAAGATTCGATCTTTACGTTGATAGCCTGTCTGAGACTACTTAGTTTTTATTGACCTTTCTGATGGTTTTGATGAGATTTTTGTTTTGATTATGTGCAGCACCGCCCGTCAAGTGCCTACAATTCTCCATACTGGACTACAAACGCTGGTGCTCCAGTCTGGAACAACGATTCATCGTTGACTGTTGGAGTTCGAGGTAGCCTTTTGATCTTGTTTTGGGATTTTTGGATTGCGATTGAACGTTTAATTCATGTGGAATGCTATTTTTAGACTCCTCATGTGTTTTGGGACGGTTAGTTAGCTCTATTAACTGAGATATTATAAAATGGAGACTTGAATTTCCTTTACTTCTTTTGCTAGGACCTATCCTTCTTGAGGATTATCATCTGTTGGAGAAACTTGCAAACTTTCACAGGGAAAGGATCCCAGAACGAGTTGTCCATGCTAGGGGTGCAAGTGCAAAGGGTTTTTTTGAGGTTACCCACGATATCTCTCAGCTTACATGTGCTGACTTCCTCCGAGCTCCTGGAGTTCAAACTCCTGTCATTGTCCGCTTTTCCACAGTTATCCATGAGAGAGGCAGTCCTGAAACGATGAGAGATCCTCGAGGGTTTGCTGTGAAGTTTTACACCAGAGAGGTCAGTACTCCTCGGATGTTTTTAATGGTGCAAAGTGTGGATATAGCTCAATTAGGTTGGAGATGTAGTTCACTCATTTACATGTTATCTTGTTTGCTTATTGATTCAGGGCAATTTTGATCTTGTGGGAAACAATTTCCCTGTCTTCTTCAATCGGGATGCCATGAAATTCCCAGACACGATTCATGCCTTTAAGCCTAACCCCAAGTCTCACATCCAGGAGATGTGGAGGATTCTGGATCACTTCTCTCACCATCCCGAAAGTTTGCACACGTTCACCTTCTTTTTCGATGATTGGGGTATTCCTCAGGATTACAGACATATGGAAGGCTCCAGTGTTCACGCCTATACGCTTATTAATAAAGCCGGGAAAGTATTATATGTGAAGTTTCACTGGAAACCTACTTGTGGTGTTAAGTGTCTAATGGATGATGAGGCCATTAAGATTGGAGGTGCTAACCATAGTCATGCCACTCAGGACTTGTATGACTCCATTGCTGCTGGCAACTACCCTGAGTGGAAACTTTTTATGCAGACAATGGATCCTGATCATGAAGACAGGTTTGATTTTGACCCGCTTGATGTGACCAAGACCTGGCCTGAGGACATATTGCCACTGCAACCAGTTGGCCGTTTGGTTTTGAACAAGAATGTTGATAACTTCTTTGCTGAAAATGAGCAACTTGCATTCAACCCGGCCCATGTTGTACCTGGTGTTTACTATTCACAGGACAAGTTGCTTCAGGGTCGTATCTTCGCTTATGCTGATACGCAGAGGCACCGACTTGGACCCAACTATCTGCAGCTCCCTGTTAATGCTCCCAAATGTCCTCATCATAATAATCACCATGATGGTTTCATGAATTTCATGCACCGGGATGAAGAGGTATGTCGCTATTTTATCTGTTTGGGATGGGGGGATTGTGATACCTCTTCTGACACTGTATAGACCTTAGTTAACTTTGTGCAAATTGATTATGTGATGGGAATTAGTACTATTCTGTTTGGTGTTTTGTTATGTGCCCGTCCTTGGGATCGAGTCCGATTCTCAGGAAAGTTAATCTCGTAGTTCTCTAATAGACTCCTAATAAAAACACTCATCCATATCATGTCTGTTCTGCATCATACTCAAGTGGCAATGATTTCTGCTATTCGGTTTTTGCCATCTATTCTCATGATGTGCTGTGTACTATTTTCAGGTCGATTACTTCCCATCCAGGTTTGATCCTGTTCGTCATGCTGAGAAATTCCCTATGCCTCCTGCTATTTTACATGGAAGGCGTGAGAGGGTCGGTTTTTGTTCTTCTGCATTACTCCTTTTGAGTTAAAACAGGAAGCCTTCAATAAAAAATTAGAAATTTTTTATCGTTCAGAGTTTTTTGATAGTTTTTTAATGATGGGATACTAACAATTACACTTATACGACTTATGCAGCGCCTCATTGAGAAGGAGAACAACTTCAAGCAGCCTGGAGAGAGATATCGATCATGGGCACCCGACAGGTAAGCTGACATTTCAACTGTTGTTCAGCAATGAAGATCGTATGATTTCCAATTCCAATCTCTCTTTGCTCTCTGTTTGCAGACAAGAGAGATACATTTGTCGATGGGTTAATGCCTTATCTGCACCTCGTGTTACCTATGAGATCCGCAGTATCTGGATTTCGTACTTGTCTCAGGTTAGACAACACCCCTTCTATGCAAAACCTTTGTTATGAACTATAAGATGTTTCTTACTAACTAGAATTGCATCTAATGTGTTAACTCATGTCACAATGTAGGCTGACAGTTCTCTGGGTCAGAAGGTAGCAAATCGTCTTAATGTGAGGCCGAGCATTTGAAGATGACAAGATGATGGATGTTTGGAACTACAGAAGATTTAAGAGTATCGAGTCCTGAGTTTAAAAGGGCAATGTTCATATCCATGTGTGGTTGTTGTAGTAGTTGCATGTCATGTGACTTTATCCATGTCTTCTCCAATAAAATGCAATTATGCTGTTTCTGCGAAATTGTTGTTTCATAAGATCGCAACCAATGCGGTTTAATGTTTCCATCCTTTTGTACGTTCGAGTTCTGTAACATGCCCATCCCTGTGTTCTAAAGCAGGAGGGATAATCAAGTTTTTTAGTCACTTGGCATGAAAATAGCTACACTTGAGATTGCAAAATGGTTTGATGAGCTGTGACGTAACTGTTGAGAGGTTTTCGACTTTCTGGTCCGGATTCAAACAATGGATCAAACATGAGTGAACTTTTTAATTGGGTTTAGATTTGAGGAGTCGATCCAACAGTTTTTAAATATTTTTATTTCGACATTTTTAATATAATTTTTCAAAACGGCGTGGGTTTGGTATAATTAAGTTTTGATATATAAATTAAAACGTATAATAGGTTATATTGTTCGAATTCAACTAAATTTGAAAGTATTTTTTAAGGGAGTTAAGCTGGTCAAATATAAGTAAATATAACCAAGGTTTTGAAACTCGGACCGGTCATCGAACCGGTGGCCTTACTGGTCACCGGTGTGACGTAATAATTATGCAATAATTATATTTAATTATATATAATATTAAAAAAATTTAAAAATATAAAAAAAATTTAAAAAATAATTGTCGGACCGACCGGTCAATTGACCGGTTCAGTCCGGGTCAATTGACAGCCGGTTTTGAAATATAACCTGGACCGGACCACCGACCGGTCACCGGTCGAACCGGCCGGTCCGGTCCGGATTTAAAAACATTGAATATAACTATTTGATTCATTTAACTTAATTTTAATATTTTTATTAAACTTAGATATTACAAAAATTCGTGGCTTTAAAAACTTACGAGGGAGAGCTTTGCCATTCAAAAGGATCCTCCCTGGCTTAAATTCAAACTAATCGATTGCCTAATTCGTTGTAAAAAGATATTTAAAAGAATCAGAATTCAAACCTAATTCGATGTCATCCTTAGATCTTAGCAAAGCTGAAAACGAAGACTTCCATAACATGTGAACAGGCCCCAGGGAGCTTTGAAAATGTCGTTGAAAGGTGACTTAAGTAGACCAACTCACTATGGATAGCGAAGTTGGGATTTTGTTTTGCCATCATCTCATTGTTAAGCTCTCCATTGATGCGTCTGCTGTGAGAACTCTCAACCATAATTCTCTCAAAATGACATCTGTCTCAACCAGACTGCTTTGACTTTTCTTCAAGCAAAATAGCCACGAGATCCTCTTTGGAGTGTGTCAACCCTGCTCTGCTATGCTCTGTATCGTTTCATTGAGCTTTACATAAATGTGTGAGTAAGATTTAATGAAATAAGGAAGAAATTGATTAGTTAGGATAGAAAATTTGTTCCCGTTTTTAAGGAGTAGACATGAAGATTTTGTTAAGAGTATTTTACTTTTTGATAAGTTTCGGGTTTCAACATTATGACATTAGATCACGTAGAGTTTAATTCTTAATATGAGCTTGAAGTTTCTTTGTAACCGGTTCAAAATGATTCAATTTATGATCTTACCTATTATTTGTAGGGATGGCAATGGATTGATTCATAGGTTAATTTTCATCAATTTTTTAAAATTATTTTTTAATAATAAAAATACAGTATACCTTATTTTTTTAATTAGGTTCGACTCTGAGCTGTCCAGGCCCAATCTTACACGAGACTCAATTCTTTTAAGTAAAACAATATTGTTTTGCTTAGAATAATTAAGTTTCGAATCAGTTTGAATCTGAGCCTGGCCTATGAGTCGATCTACTAAAAACAACAAAATTTAGGCCCATGGATTAATAATTGTCATCCCTAATTATCTGGACATACCAAGAAAGATATACGGCTTAATAAGGCTATTATGAAATATTTATTCACGAGCGAGACAAATTCTTCTATTCTAATTCATAATTTCTCTTGATCATATGGTTTGTCCGAGAGAGATTGAGCTTCAAAAAATAATGAATAGTCTTATCAATACACAAATGTATAACTCCATAAGAATTTCACTGTGCTTATTTTCATCATTCTTTTCAATACACAAATGTATAACTTCCTAAGAATTTCGACTGTGCTTATCTTCGTCATTGTTGCAATTGAGTTCAAGCTTTCCCAAGCCCCCCCTTGGGGTTCTCTAGCACAAAGAAGAAGTAGAAAAAGAAATAAATATAGCAATAATCTGATTCTTCTTTGCCGCTAAAAAATTCAAATCATTAAAAAATATTTCACATATATTAAAAAAAAAAGAAATACTTAATTAGGACCATTGAAGAGAAGTAAATGAAAGGCTTTCGTAAAAATTCTTGTAGAGTTAAGAACGTAGTTTTCATTTTGTATATTATTGGATGCAAAAGAATGAAAGAAGTGGTTAATAGATGGGACAATATATCCAAATAAACCTTTTGTTGAGAATCGTATCCAGTTTAATTCGCATAAGATACGACTCATCCAAGATACTAACAAAGAATACTTGATCGGGAATGAAAACATGTTGAATATGTTGATGTCAATTAGTTCAAAAACTAAATCGGTTCACTTGTTTAATCGATTTTTTTAATTATTAGTCAAATTTTTAGTTTGATTTATTTTAATAATTTTGTTATTAAAAATTGATAAGTTTATTAATTAATTATCCAGCTTTTATAAAATCAGAATAAACAAGTTATTTTTACTTAATAAACTTATTTTTAATTAAATTTCAATCTTTTTCAATCAGTAAAAATTGTTTAATCCTATTTCAAATTATTCAATTTGTTTAATCTTTATTTCATACCAATTTTATAACATTAGAATACAAGTTGAACATTTTAAACCGTAAATCTCTTATCTTATCCATTTAATTTCCGACTCAGTTTTTAAAATAATAATAATTATTAATTTTTTAATACACACCTAAAAATAAAATACTATAATTGTAAACTCCACCCATATAATTAAAGATTTGAGCAATAACGTCAACCAAAGTACAGAAAACCCAACATTATCAGCACATTATTTTAACTAATTTAGATCACCAAGTCTTAATGAATGTAATGTCACCTTGTTAGGGTCAATCAAGCTTCTTATTTAACACTAATAGCATAACATAGCTACTACCAAACCAAAAATAAGTCAATTAGAGTCGAATTAATTAAATTTTGAATTAAAGTCAAAATTGAAAAGTCAACCTAATTCAATCTAAATGTCTCGAGCCGGTTTCGGAAAAAACATCATCGTCTAGTTATATTATATAAAACGATGTCAGAACCTCGGGCTCCTTTCGATAGTTGGGAGCTTACAGTTTTATATTCTATTTGACTCCCTGATGGAGGTTATTTTCACTCCTCCCTCATACTTCTTAATTTTATCAATCAATTTTTAAAAACTAAACTGGGTATTAAATCGAAAAGATAAGAGGTTTAAAACTTAAAAAGTTCAAGTAGTAATAGACTGTCATAAAATTAGTCAAATTGAAACCAAAAGCTGATGGAGGATTAGGCTTTCGGGATTTGCACCTTGTTAATAATGCTTTTGGCATGAAGTTTTGCTAGGATTTATTCATGAAACCTAACAGCCATTGGGTTCGGGTATTAGCCAGCAAGTATAATTTTGATAGTGAGGCTGATTTGAATCCGATTCAACCTCACTCAAGCTCACCCTTATGGCACCTTGTATGCAAGAATTGAGATGACATGATGACTAACGTGGCATGGATTGTTGAAAATGGACAGTATGTACGCTTTTGGGAACATAGATGGGTGCCGGGACTCAATTTACCGCTAATTGAACTAGTGGTATCACAAGTTTCGAATTCGATGAGATTTCGCGCGGTAGCCTCTTTTGTGACTGCCTCAGGGGAATGGGACTGGCAAGCCTTTGAATCCCTCCTCTCGTCCTATGCCATCCAGCTCATTGCTGTTATTTTGCCGCCCGATGAAAGCATGGATAATGATCGACCTTTTTGGTGCCCCTCGACCTTGGGTTGTTTTACTTTGAAGACTACCTATTTGAGCTTATGTGGACAAAGTGAAGTTGTGCCGAGAGTTCCCTGGCATCGGATTTAGAAGTGGGTTGGACCACAATGAATTAAGTGTTCATGTGGCTATGTTTAAGCAATGGGGTGTTAACAAATGTCGAAAGGTGCCGGAGGCATTTGTCTACATCGAACACTTGTGAGGTATGCTTTGAATCCATTGAGCATACTATGCATATAATTCGAGATTGTCGATTTGCTCGAGATGTATGCAATAGGCTGCTGATTTATGAGCAATGAGCATGGATTTTTTGACTAGGAATTAAGCTTGGATGCCTGGTTATTTCGCAACATTGCCGACATGCAATGTTATCAAACTGATGTGAGTTGGGGCGTAGTGTTTGGGGTTGTTATTTGGCTTCTTTGGAAGCATCGAAACAAGGTTGTCTTAGGGGATGATTCACAACCAGCATCCATCACTGTTGAAGTTGTTTGCTGCGTTGGTACACAGCAGGCAATGCAAATTGTAGCTGCTGTGCATGTTGCGCAAGGGCTACCAAGGACAAGATGAGAGGAGCGGCTGGTGCATTGGTCGACACCGCCGGCAGGAGTATTCAAGCTGAATACAGACGCCTCGCTAGCGGCTGATGGCATGGCAGCGTATGGTGGAGGGGTCGTGCGTGACAGCCATGGTAATTGGGTTGACGACTTTGTGGTTAACATTGGTTGATGTTCGATTCTGAATGCGGAAGTGTGGTCTGTCCTCCATGGCCTTGAATATGCTGCGAGTTTAAATTTGAGGCATATTCAAGTTGAATGTGATAATTTATTAGCCGCTAACATGATTAATGAAGAGTATGAGGTTAATGCTTTAGTTGTTGCTTTGATTTCCCGAATACGCAAGCGAATGGAATCTTTCGAGAGGATTTCAATTACACATATACATCGGGAGGAAAATTTCGTCGCCGATGCTTTATCCCATCATGCTTATGACTTTAGTTCGGGTTTTCATCCCTTAGCTAGCCCACCGGATGGGGTGAATTCGTGGCTTTTTCATAATGTTATTGGTGTTACTTATGTTCGTTAGTTATAGACTTCTTTTCGGGCTTGGCCCGCTTTATTTACCAAAAAAAAAGTCAAATATTGAATAATTAAAGAATTTAAAATAAGATTGAAAAAGACTATTCTTAATTTAAAGTTTAATTGAAAAAAATAAAATTAATTAGTTTATTTTAATTTATAAAAATCTACTAGTTTACGAAAATTGGCCTATTAATTAATAAATTGATCGATTTTTAACAACTACAATTATTGAAGGAAATCGAACCGAAAAATTAGCTCGTTCAAGATTTTTATAGTTAAACTACTCGAACCAATTCGGTTTTTAATCATAGTTGTTAATATTGTATTGATTTGATTAACGAAATCTTTTTTGTTCATAACATGTAGGTGTTCAGATGAATTCATTGTTAACTAATCATTCACATGGACTAAAACACCCTATTCATAACCTTTTTCGCACATCTAATTGGGTGTTTTAATTTGTGTGGATGATTAATTGATAATTAACTTTTCACGTGAAGGCTTATATGTTATAAAAATAATAATTCATTAGCCAAGCCAACAAAATATTAATAGAACTAATATTTTGAATTGAGTTGTTAAAATTATAAAATATTGATCAATTAATAAAAAATTTTAAAAATTTCAACACTAAATTAAAAAATCTCAACAAGTTGAGCAATTTGGAATCTATTATCCTTTTATAATATTAGATTTGACAAATCTTACTATAATAGGAATGACTTCCATTTTAGGAAAATCATAAAACTCAAGCACTTGCCATAACCAGTTTTCTCATATTTTATTCATGGGGTCCATATAGAATGGAAATGAATAAATATATTATTAGCTTAATATTTAATTATGAGTTTCAATGAAAACAACTTTAAAATAAATATAATATTTCCAAAGCCTTTTTTAAATAAATTAATTAAATTTAGTTCATGTCATTTGGACTAAGTTGGACCGAATTTAAAGCCTAAATCTATTCAAAAACTCGATTAACTTGAACTGGGTCAAAATTATGATAATTTTGGCATCCTTAAATAGTAAAATAAGTCCCTTTAAAGAATCTTTCAATTTAAAAAGTTAAAACTTAAAGGGTAAGTAAAAACAATATATTTCATCTTTTATAATCTCTTTTTTTTATAACAAGGTTTCATTGTAAATAAATTGTTATATCAAGTAACATTTGTCAACAGCAACATATGGAGTTTAACATGCAAGTTAGGTTGAAACTTTTTTCGAAAGCTACTGGATTAAAATTTTGAAACCTGAAAATTATTACTATTAGTATCGCATGTTGAAAAACGTGGTTGTACATTTGCCTTTAGTAGATGGTAACATATATGTAAGAACATAATGAAAGAAAAATAAATAAATAATGGCACGAGTCACAGTTGTAACTATTTAAGTCATAAGTATGACCAAGAGTATAAAGGGGAATAATCTGAGCCGTTCACGAAATGGACGGTGAGATGAAATTTTGTGATCATATGGTAACATGTATGTAGGAATAGAACGTAAGAAAAAAAATAAAGAATGGTGTGAGTCACGGCTATAATTATTTAAGTCACAAGCGTGACCAAAAGTATAAAAGGGAACAATCCGAATCGTTCATGAAACAGACAGTGGGATAAAATTTTGTGCTTTTTCATATATATATATATATATATATACTTAATGATTCCTATCATCTTCTTCCCCGAAGATTCCCCAGATTTACCCGAAAGCTGACATTCTTAACAACACCAAAATCAGACAAAAGGGGAAGTCACTTGGACACAAGGTTAATGTGAGGCCGAGCATTTGAGGATGACAAGATGGTGGATGTTTGGAACTACAGAAGATTTAAGAGTATCGAGTCCTGAGTTTAAAAGGGCAATGTTCATATCCATGTGTGGTTGTTGTAGTAGTTGCATGTCATGTGACTTTATCCATGTCTTCTCCAATAAAATGCAATTATGCTGTTTCTGCGAAATTGTTGTTTCATAAGATCGCAACCAATGCGGTTTAATGTTTCCATCCTTTTGTACGTTCGAGTTCTGTCACATGCCCATCCCTGTGCTCTAAAGCGGGAGGGATAATCAAGTTTGTATTCACTTGGCATGAAAATAGCTACACTTGAGATTGCAATTTGGTTTGAGCTCTGCTTTCTGGTCCGGATTCAAACAATGGATCAAACATGAGTGAACTTTGAAACTGGGTTTAGACTTGAGGAGTCGATCCAAAGTTCGGCCCAATCAGCTTAAATATTTTATTTGACATTTTTAAGATGTTTTTTCAAAACGACGCCATTTTAGTATAATCAAATTTTGATATATAAATTAAAACGTATAAAATTTGGGCTGTATTATTCGAATTCAACTAAATTTTAAAATGCTTTTTAAGAGAGTTGGACTTCCTTGTTCATACATTGACTTTTGCGGTACGAAGTGAGCCACTTTAAGTAGATTCATTGCTCCAGCCCAAAATACGATTAATCCAGTATGGGCTACAAAAACTCCTAGTATTTTATTGGATAAATTAACAAGTTTGAGATTTCTTGCCTACCAAGCGAAACTAGTAGTTTCTTGGTCACGACCGACTAAAGCTAAAGTTTCATTAAAGAGCGTTTCTACAGCGTAAAACCTCCTTAGGAAATATAAGGCTTTCATGAGGCTGATTTTGAGCCGTCCTCCAAGCACAAATATCTTCGTTTAAGAGAATATTTTTAGTGTAGAAAATTTCAAATTTAGAATCTTCTGTTGCACGGATTTCTTGAAAAACGAAGTCATAGGTACATATGTTTAGAGCTAGATTGACTACTCCAAAAGCGTTCATCCATAAACCAGTTACTGATACAAATAACATAGAATATACGTGAATATAATTGATCGATTTGTTGTTAAATCTAATTTTGAGATTAAAAAATTGACAACATTTAGCTTAATTTTAATATTTTTAATTCAAATTTGAAAAAAAAAACTCATAAAAATGTAAAATAAAATTAAATTTCTGATTAAACTTAGATATTAAAAAAAATCAGAATTCAAACCTAACTCGTCGTCATTCTTACATCCTAGCAAAGTTGAAAATGAAGACTTCCTTTTCCTTAACATGTGAACCAGGGCCCAGGGAGCTTTGAAAATGTCGTTGAAAGGTGACTTAAGTAGACCAGCTCACTATGGATGGCGAAGTTGGGATTTTGTTTTGCTATCATCTCATTGGTAAGCTCTCCATTGTTGCGTCTGCCGTGAGAACTCTCAACCATGATTCTCTCAATATGACATCTGTCTCAACTAGACTGCTTGACTTTTCTTCAAGCAAAATAGCCACGAGATCCTGTGGAGTGTGCCAACCCTGCTCTGTTTCATTTTTTCCGCATATTTGTGTGGACCAATGTTTTGAAACTTGAACTGATTATCGTATTGGAGGCCTTATTGATTACTGATTTGACCGGTTTGATCGGTTCAACCACCGGTCAAACTGGTATGACATCATAATTATGCAATAATTATATTCAATTATATATAATTTTAAAAAATTTTAAAAAAATTAAAAAAAATTAAAAAAAAATTATCAAACCGGACCGGTCCTACCAGTTAATTGACCGGTTTTTACCGGTTCGAACTGGTTCAATTCAAGACCGATTTTTTAGGGTTAACCGGACCGGATAGCCGATCGGTCACTGATCGAACCAACCAGTCCGGTCCGGGTTTTAAAACGTTGGTGTGGACTCTACATAACATGTGAATGAGATTTAATAAAATAAGGTAATAATTGATTAATCGGAACAGAAGCTTTGTTCCCTTTTTAAGGAGTGGATTTGAAGGTTTTTCTAAGAATATTTTATTTTTTGATAAGTTTCGGGTTTCAATGCTGTGACATTAGATCACATAGAGTTTAATTCCCGTTTTTGACCGATGACTAATATGAGCTTGAAATTTCTGTGTAACTCTCGGAACAAGTTCAGAATTATTCAATTTATGCTCTTACCTATTAGAATTATTCAATTTATGCTCTTACCTATTATTTGTAGGGATGGCAGTGTATGGGTCAGCCTTCGTCAATTTTTTTAAAATTATTTTTTTATAATAAAATTATATAACAATTTATTTTTTAATTAGGTTCGAGTCGAAGCTATCCAGGTCTAGTCCTACTCGAGACTCAACTGTTCTAAGTAAAACAATATTATTTTGTTTAGAATAATTGAGTTTCGAATCAGTCTGAACCTGGACTTGACCTATGAGTCGGCCTAATGAAAACAACGAAATTTAAGTCCATGGGTCAACAGTTATCATCTCTAATTATCCGGACGTATCAAGAAAGATATACAACTTAGTAAGGCTATTATGAAGTATTTATTCATGCGCGAGACAAATTCTTCAATTCTAATTCACACTTTCTCTTGGTTATATGGTCTGTTCGAGGGAGATTGAGCTTCAAGAGATAGTGAATGGTCTTATCAATACGCAAATGTATAACTCCCTAATAATTTCGAATGTGCTTATATTCATCATTATCGAAATTGGATTCAAGCTTTCCCTAGTCCCCTTGGGGGTTCTCCTGCACTTGGAAGAACAAGTAGAAGAAGAAATAAATATAAAAATAATTTGATTCTTCTTTTCCGCTAAAAATTCAAATCACCAAAAATATTTCACATATATTAAAAAGAAGAAATACTCGTTTGTAGTCCAACGGTTAGGATCATTTAGGACCATCGAAGAGAAGTAAACAAAAGGTTTTTGTAAAAATTCTCGTAGAATCAAGAATGAAGTTTTTATTTTGTATATTATTTGGATACAAAAGATTGAAAGAAGTTTTATTCAAAAAAAAAAGATTGAAAGAAGTGGTTAACAGTTCGGACAATATATCCAAATAAACCCTTTGTTAAGAATCTTATCCGGTTTAAGTCGCACAAGATACGACTCATCCAAGATACTAACAAAGAATACTTGATCGGGAATGAAAGCGTGTTGAATATGTTGATGTCAATCAGTTAAAAAACTAAATCGGTTCAAATTTTTTTTGAATTATTAGTCAATTATTAGCTTGATTTATTTTAATAATTTTTGTTATTAAAAATCGATAAGTTAATTAATTAATTAGCTAGTTTTTATAAACTAACTTACTTTTATAAATCAGAATAAACAAGTTATTTTTATTTAACAATCTTATTTTTTAATTAAATTTCAAACTTTTTCAATAAATAAAAATAGTTTAATCACATTTCAAATTCTTCAATTTGTTTAATCTTTGCTACATACCGATTTTAAAACAATATAATACAAGTTGAACATTTTAAACCGTAAATCTTTTATCTTATCGATTTAATTTAAGATTCGGTTTTTAAAATAATAATAATTATTAATTTTTTAATATAAACCTAAAAATAAAATACTATAATTGTAAATTTCACCCATAGTATTTAAAGATTTGTGCAATGATGTCAGCCAAAGCACTGAAAACCCAACATTATCTATACATTAGTTTAACTAATTTAGATCACCATGTCTTAATGAACATAACGTCGCCTTGTTAGGGTCAATCAAGCTTCGTCATTAACACTAATAGCAATAAAATAGCTACTACCAAACCAAAAATAAGTTAATTAGAGTCAAATTAATTAAAATTTGAATTAAAGTCAAAATTGAAAAGTCAACCTGATTCAATCCAAATGTCTCGAACCGGTTTCGGAAAAAACATCACCGTCTAATTATACTATATAAAACGATGTCAGAGCCTCGGGCTCCTCCCGATACTTGGGAGCTTACGATTTTATGTTCTATTGGACTTTCCGATGGAGGTTATTTTCACCCTTTTCTCATGGTACAACTTAGTTTTATTAATCAATGTTTTAAAAATTAAACCGGAAATTAAATCCATAAGATAAGAGATCCAAAAATTTAAAAGGTTCAACTGGTATTAGACCGTCATAAAACTAGTTAAAGATTAAATAAACTAAAGAATTTAAAATAAGATTGAAAAAGATTATTCTTAATTTAAAGTTTAATTTAAAAAGAGGTTGTTAAACAAAATTAATTAGTTTATTTTGATTTATAAAAATCTACTAGTTTACGAAAATTGACCTATTAATTAATAAATTGATCGATTTTTAACAACTAGAGTTGTTGAAGTCAATCGAACTGGAAAATTAGCTCGTTCAAGGTTTTAATAGTTAAACTACTCGAACCGATTCACTTTTTAATCATAGTTGTTAATATTTTATTGATTTGATTAACGAAATCATTTTTGTTTATAATATATAGGTGTTAACGTGAATTAAGTATCAACTAATCATTTACACGGACTAAAACACCCAATTCATAACCTTTTTGGCACATCAGATTGGGTGTTTTAATCTGTGTGGATGATTAATTAATAATTAATTTTTCACGTGAAGGCTTATATGATATAAAAATAATAATTCGTTAGCTAAATCAGCAAAATATTAACAGAATTAATATTTTGAATTGAGCTGTTAAAATTTTAAAATGTTGATCAATTAATGAAAACATTTAAAATTTCAACACTAAATTAAAAAAATATCAACAAGTTGAGCAATTTGGAATCTATTATCCTTTTATAATATTAGATTTGTCAAAAGCAATTTGGAATCTATTATCCTTTTATAATATTAGATTTGACAAATCTTCCCATGAACCTAAGGAATAGGAATGACTTCCATTTTAGGAAACTCATAAAACTCAAGCTTCACCTACACTTGCCACAACCAGTTTTCTCATATTTTATTCATGGTCCATATAGAATGGAAATGAATAAATATATTATTAGCTTAATACTTAATTATGAGTTTCAATGAGTCAACTTAATTATGAGTTAATGAATTGAAAATTTTGTTTCTTAAAAATTAATTATACTAAAAAATATATATTATTTTGAATAAATTAATTAAAAATAGTTCATATCATTTGAACTGAGTCGGATCGACTTCAAAGTCTAAATATATTTAAAAACTCGATTAACCTAAACCGATTCAAAATTATGGTAATTTTGGCATCCCTAAATAGTAAAATAAGTCCCTTTTTAAGAATCTTTAATCTCCTTTTTTTATAATAAGCTTTCATCGGAAATGAATTGTTATATCAAATAACATTTATCAACAGCACATATAGAGTTTGATGTGTAAGTTGGGTTGAAATTTTGAAACTTGAAAATTATTACTGTTTGTTTAAATTATGTTGTATATTTTATTCAGCCATCGTAGTCTAACATGCAAAAAAACGTGGTCGTATAGTTGCCCTTAGTAGATGGTAACATGCGTGTAGGAACAGAACGTAAGAAAAATAAATAAATAATGGCACGAGTCACAATTGTGACTATTTAAGCCGTAGGCATAATCAAGAGTATAAAGGGGAACAATCGGAGCCATTCATGAAACAGACGGTAGGATGAAATTTTGTGGTCGTATGATAACATGCATGCAAGAACAGAACGTAAGAAAAATAAAATAAATAATGGCCTTAGCCATAACTATGACTATTTAAGTTACAGGCATGACCAAGAGTATAAAAGGGAACAATCCGAGTCGTTCATGAAACGGACGGTGGGATGAAATTTCGTTATCGTACATCTCATTCCCACTTAACATATATATCCTTAATGATTTCTATCATCTTCTTCCGTGAAGTTTCCTCAAATTTACCAGAGAGCTGACATTTTTAACGACAATCAGACAAAAGGGGGGGTCACTTGGACACAAGCTGTGCAACTTGGCCCTGTTTTTGTCTAAACTAAGAGACTGATATGGACAGGCAGAGAGAGATGAAGAGCACATTCACACATTTTCATATGATAAAGGCGGCAGAAAGTGGCACACACCTACACGCACACGCACACTCACGTCATCTCCATTTCCAACTGGTTCAAGAAAAAAAACCAGATTCCACTCCATCTCTCACCTCTTTATTATCATTGTTTGAATCAATTTATGTCATTATATTGGGAATATTTATTTATTTTTAACTAAAATCTTTAAAAATATTTTTTATTATAATTTACTGCTACTAACTCCATGATTCCACGTTAAGTGCTCTCTCTCTCTCTGACCTCTGCTACGTAGTTGACCTTATATTGCTGGGAGGAAGAGTAATGAGACCACACGGTCCAAAAATGGCAAGTTGGTAAATGTGGGGTCCGAGTATCGGGAAGCTTGGAAGCAGAATCTCTTCAAACCAATAAATTTGGAATCGAAAGTGTCTTTCGAGGATAGGGTCAGGCTCAGATAATTACTATGACGGAGTAAAAGAGTAGTGTTTATGTTGGGGAGGTAAGTTGAGTCCACCAGCGACAAAGAACAGTTTAAACAAAGCATTTATCAGGTCGTTTGCTCTGTTGTTTTCTCCTTCACCGCCTGAAGATTTCTTGTTTTATATATATATATATATATATGTTGAATCAAGAGAAATAGAAGAAAATACAAGTACCCTTTTGATCATTTTCGAGAATCTTTTCATGGTGAGTTTTGTATCTTTTTCCTTTTTTGGTTCTTTGCTTTCAGTTTTTTTGTTTTTCCTTTTCTTATGATTGTTGGAAACTTTGGTTCTTCTTATAGTGAGAACTTAAGTGGCTAGAGATCGTGGAAATCTGTGTTTCTCCATATAAGCATATATCTCTTTACTGTTTTATAGCTGGATTTGCTTTTGGTTTCTGTGCATAGCTGGGATGAATATAGAATCTTGAAGAAAGTGAGATGGTTGATTTGCACTATCTTGTAAGAATCTGTGAAAAGTCGAGTTCTTTTTCTCTCTAGACATGCTTTTCTTCTTCTTCTCTCTCTTTTTTTTGAATGCACAGGGTGGTTTTTTTCGTACTGGGACTTATTCCTTGGTTTGTGTTCCTTGGGATCTTTCTGATTTCTACTTCTTTTAGCCTCCAAGGAAAGAGATACATATTCTTCTTAGTATTTAATACTTGGGTTTCAGCTCTAGATCAAATAAGTCCTCTATTTATCAACACCAACAATGGAGAATTAGAAAGAAATGAAAACAAGTGGTTTTCCACTTTCAGTTCTCTTAGGCATTGGATTGGATTGTGTTAATCAGGTTGCAACTATTTGGGCAGATTGTGGTCTGGAGACAGAAGGCTTGAATTCTTTCTCGATTGGGGAACTTTATGGGCAATTCAGATAAGTTTGCCCCATACTGAGATTCTGCAATCTAGCATAGACAAGTGGAGTATTGAAGAAATATCGTAATGGAAGATGGTACCTTATCACCAGGGGCGATGCTGCGTGGTTCTGCTGGTGTGCCGATGGACTTTGATTACATGGATCAGTTGTTGTTAGATGGATGCTGGTTGGAAGCAACAGATGGTTCTGAGTTCATTAATCTTAGTCCCTCAAATACAGCTGCTTTAACAGATCCATCATTTCCCTGGTTTGCTTCAGAGAATAATAACAACTGTGATTCAAACTCTAGTTCGTCTCAAAAGAGCGACCACGAAGACAAGCAGATGTCATTGTTTCCCAAAGATGGATGTACTACTAACACGCAATCACTTGATTGTAATGCTGTTAGTATTAGCAGATGGGAAAGTAATGCAACAGAAGATTCTCAGATAAGTACAAGATGGTGGATTGAACCAAGAGCAGATTCAGGTCCTGGAACATCTGTAACGCAGAGATTAATGAAGGCAATTAGGTACATCAAAGATTTCACAGTAGATAAAGATGTCCTGGTGCAAATATGGGTCCCTGTAAATAGAGAAGGCCGACGTGTTCTAACTACTCATGACCAACCATTTGCTCTGGATCCAAGCTCTCGGAAGTTGGCAAGATATAGAGACATATCTGTTAACTATCAGTTTTCAGCTGAGGAGAATGCCAAGGAGTTTGCGGGGTTACCTGGTAGAGTTTTCTTGGATAAGGTTCCTGAGTGGAGCCCTGATGTCCGATTCTTCAGAAGTGACGAGTACCCACGTGTGGATCATGCTCAACAGCATGATGTACGTGGAAGTCTGGCTCTTCCTGTCTTTGCACAAGGTAGCAGGAATTGTTTAGGTGTTATTGAGCTGGTGATGACTTCACAGAAGATCAAGTACAGTCCTGATCTTGAAAGCGTTCGCAAGGCACTAGAGGTTTGTTCTTTCACAATATTCAGGATACTTCCCTCTGCACTGTGGTGTAGTGAAATTGGCTATTACAGTAACTGAAAATTTTATTTTCTTTATTCTAAGTAGCAACAAGCAAATGCAACTCAAGAGGTAATCGACGTATTTAAGGTTCACAAATTTTCAAGAAAGTAATATTTCTTTCTGACTGCAAATGAACATATTTTCCCTTTGTTACATGCATGCATCTTCTATGTGAATCACCTTTATATATATACTTAGGTTGAACATGGAACAAAGTTTCGTATTCATCAAGTAATGAACATGCCACAAGGTTGCTTTGCAGATGGTCTTAAATTGAGTGCAGAAAGGGCTTTGATCCTTGTTCAACTTAGTTTGATAGAGAATACTTACTTCATTTGCAGGCCGTTGACCTGAGAAGTTCAGAACTTTTAAGCAGACAGAATGTGAAGGTAATCAAAACATAAGACAAAGTATTAATTTTTTTTGAAAACCCCATTTTCTGTTTTTGATTATGGATAAAAACTCTTCTCTTCAGGCATCTGATGATTCCTATAAAGTTGCATTACCTGAGATTCAAGAAGTTCTGAGATCTGCCTGTGAGACACATAGATTACCCTTAGCTCAAACTTGGGTTTCATGCATCCAACAAGGCAAGGAAGGCTGCCGACATTCCGACGAGAACTACTCTCAATGTGTTTCTACTGTTGATCATGCTTGTTATGTAGCTGATCATAGTATCCAGCCATTTCACGAGGCCTGCTCTGAGCATCACCTGTTAAAAGGCCAAGGAGTTGCTGGACAAGCTTTTATGACTAACCAACCATGCTTCTCCAGTGACATAACTCTACTCGGAAAGATAGAGTATCCACTATCTCACTATGCAACGATGTTCGGACTGCATGCTGCTGTCGCAATTCGCCTGCGAAGTGTTTATACTGGTGCAGCTGACTTTGTCCTGGAATTCTTCTTACCTGCAGATTGCAGGGATCCTGAAGAACAGAAGAGAATGCTTAATGCGCTATCGATTATTATACAGAAGACGTGTCGGACCTTACGAGTAGTAACAGACAAAGAACTAGAGGAGGAAAGTCTCGTACCAGTAGTGACTGAAGAGATTGCTCCTTCAAATGGCGGATCTACTGCAAGAATGATGCCAAGGAAGAAACATTCATATTCAGGAAGGTATTCATCCAAACTAGGCTCTCCATAGAGTTTCAACTTTCAATTGGTAAGATTGTTCTTTTATTGCATCATATTGAAGAAGAAGAATTAATGTTCAGTGTGGAATCCTTGAAGTGCAGGCAACATGGTAAAGGTCATGGTCAAAAAGTTAGTACTGAATGTGGAAAGGCTAATTTTACTGAAGGCAGCTTTTCTAGTCTTGAAAAAATCGCCGAGAAGAAACGGACCAAGGCAGAGAAAACCATCAGCTTGCAAGTTCTTCGGCAGTATTTTTCCGGCAGCTTAAAAGATGCTGCAAAGAGCATTGGTGGTAATGTTTAGGTCCTTCTTCCATTATGTTGTTTGTGTTTTGTATTTTAAGGTAATCGCAGTTTCAGTTTGAATGTGCTATTGCTCAGGACTTGGTACTTTTGACATGGTTGAAGCTTGCAAATCTATTTCCAGCAAGATTCCCATTGCTTTTCTTGATTCTTCTCTGTTTTGTCCATGATTTTCAGTTTGCCCCACAACTCTGAAACGCATATGTCGGCAACACGGAATAACACGATGGCCTTCTCGAAAAATTAAGAAGGTTGGACACTCGTTACAGAAACTCCAACTTGTGATGGATTCAGTCCAAGCTGCCTCTGGAGCTTTTCAGGTTGATTCATTTTATACGAACTTCCCCAAGTTCACAAGTTCACAGTCAAGTAAGCCAGAGGTAGGTATCATCAACTCCCAAGCTACTGCACCAAAATCTCCTTCCTCATCATGTAGCCAGAGCTCCAATTCCAGCCATTCCTGCTCCAGTGCGACACAGCAACAATGTTCCACAGTCAACGTTGCTGCTGGCGGATCATATCCGACGGTCAGAGAAACTTCAGGTAGCGGAGTGTTGAAGAGAGTCGAAAGTGATGCGAACCTGCATGCTTCGAGTCGAAAAGAACAAAAACCATTGGTAAGATCTCAGAGTCATGTATCTCTCACAGAACAACACAATTTGTGTGATCTTCCACCGCCTCTACCCAAAAGCAGTGACCTGCTGCAATCTCAAAAACCTGATGCTCAAAGGGTGAAAATCACATACGGAAATGAGAAAATCCGGCTACGAATGCCGAAGCATTGGGGTTACGAAGATCTACGAAAAGAAATTGAACGACGATTTAATATCGAAGCCATAAGTAGATTTGATCTGAAGTACTTGGATGATGAAAATGAATGGGTCTTACTTACATGTGATGATGATTTGGAGGAGTGCATTGATCTATGCCAGTCATTGCAGAATCACACGATTAAACTCTTACTTCAGGTGTCCCCCCATGTTTCAGGAATGGTTGGTCTTTCCAGATCCTTATAAGAAACTCCGTTTGTTCCAATGAGATTGGCATAGGTTGTACTTTAGATGTCAATATGTTCCGTGTAACATTGTATATATAGGTCTTGTACAAAATGTTTCAGATAGCAGTAAGTCACAGAAGTTGGCTGCTGGTCGCATCCAAGTTATAAGTTGCAGAAATGTACCTTTTTTATATGATCCAATCAATTATGGAAATTAGGTCAGGCCGCTCAAAGTTTGACGTTTCAAAATATGTTTGATCAAACTCAAACTTAAGTATTTAGTGCGTCTTTAGATAGACTTTTGACATGTAAATAAGTACTTTTTTTTCACGGTAAAAGTTTAAAAAAAGTGAATGTTTGACTGTAAAATAAAAAAATATTTCTTTAATAATATGATTTTTTTTACAGTCAAAATACAGCTTTTTAAGAAGTTTAAATTTGTAACTTCTCAAAAAAACGTTTATTTAGGTAAATTTTTTAAATCAATTAATGAGCTTATTTTTTAGTTCCTTTTGTCCTTATGTTTTACACATAATTTTCACAATACCTAAAAAATCATCTTCTAGTTTATTATATATTTAACTGTTTACTCAACTTGAATATTTATTTTGGGATTTATATGATATTATTTGACTTTTTTTATATGTTTTAATATTTATTTTCAATATTATTTTACTTATGTTATAATCTATATAAAAGATTTGATTAGATATATTTTCATTTATGTTTCATATAGTTTAAAATTATATAATAATTAATATATTGTGCTTTGCATATTGTTTAATATACTTTAAACAATATTTATGTGCATATATAGTTTTTATTACAAAATAAAATATAGCTAAAATTATAAGTACTTTTTATTTTTATGTTGCCAAACAGTTTACTGTATAAAACTCTTTCAAAAAAGTTTTTTTTTAAATGACAGTCAAACAATCAATTAACTTCTTAGAAAAATTCTTCTCAAAAGATCTACAGAAAAAATTTTGTTGACAAAAACTTTACTAATATAAACCCAACCAAATAGAGGCTTATATTCAATTGAATTGGATCTCAGTATTAGGAATCTAAAGTCTAATTTGTTATCTGTAATTCAAAGTTATTATAGAACAATTGTAGTAATGAAAATATCAGTCCGATTCAACTTAAATTCAATGGAACAAACTTTAAATTAGATTCAAACTTAGGTATTGATCTAAAAGCTTAAATCAAATTGTAATTTTCTAAAAGATTGTTGTTTGACACAAATTGAACTAAATGATAATTCAAGTAAAACAGGTTGTTCAGAAATATGTCAATTTAATCTTTAATTTTAAAAAAGTTAACATCAAAATAATGTAATCTTGAACGGCTCAAGTGAACTCAGACGTAATCTCAAGCCGTGCCTTGAGGTTTTGGGCCCGATTGAGTAAGGTCCAATGCTGATAATGCTTTTACATTACAATTGTACGAGAGAGTCACTACAACACAAGTAGACTACCGTGAAAATTTCTGACTTCAAACGTTAATATGAATGCTTATAAGAAAATTGGCAGGCACGCCAGTCTTTAACTTAATATACAATTTACCATTTTTCTTCTTTTGTATATATTTTCTTTCTAAGCCAAAGACTGGATGGATTTTACATGTGTCAGATATATATATAATATATATATATAAATATATAAGAGTACATGTAAGTAAAATTCTAAAAATATCAAGAAAATGGAAAATTAAGTCAACCCTAGTAAAAGAGTGTCTTATCATGCAGAACTCTGTTGTGATCCCCTTAGTGACACCGATGGCCGATCCTCTTGTTTCTCGACTAATTTACACCTTGAAGGAGGACCAAACATGCTCAACACGACCTGCAATAAGATTCAGCCCGACGAATACTCAGACCTTTAACTCTGAAACATGTATTTTATCATTAATTTCAAGATATGAGGTTCTGCTACTGCAGCAGGTTGCAATTTGAAAAGTTTTGTATCTAACTGTTATATACATGTAGTGTGGTATTAGAGCTTAGACCCGGTTTAAAGTTAACGAACCAAACTCGATTTCCTCATGTCCGAGACCTAACATGATAAGTCTGAATAATCCGACTACTTAATCAAAATGACATTGTTTTGAATAAACTTAAACAAAATTTAATATGAAAACATTGTCGCTTTAGAAAATTTGCCAATGTTATCTAAAACTAATTCATTTTGGGTAGCTCGTTTAAGCTCAGGACGTGCGATACAAGCCAGTTTAAGCTGCATATTTTCAGGTTGAATTCAATCTGACCCAACCCAACATCATAGTTACATACATCCGCAAAATTTAAGAACTTCAATATTATTATTTAGTATAAAATGGACAAAATTTACAGATTTTATTAATAGATAAATAATATTACAAAAAGTAAATGATATTTTTCAAAAAATAAATATATTAAAATAAAAAAGATTAAATAGTAGTTCTTTACAGCAATTTAGGACTTTCAATATTATGCCATTTTGGACAGAAATAGATGAAAATTTAATTAAACATGGCAAAATTTGTTTGATAGCTAAAACAATGCTACAGAGTAAATGACAAATTGATACAACAAAAAGATCAAATTTATGGGTGATTCCAACTTATTTATCCCAAAAAGCTAATGAGTAGCTATTGGATTGTATAATCATGTAAGCATAATAAATGAAGAGTATGAGATCGTAGCGGGAGGAAAGTTGAACGAACTTACCGGTAAAAAGATCAACCCGTGCAAGGAACCAAGTAAGACCAAGGCCAGATACATTCGAAAATAATAAACCTGCAGAAACATATATATATATATACAGGAGTTGATGAATATGACAGAAAAAAGAAGTGTTCAGGGGCGAGTGATTATAACTCAAGTAAAAGGATCACACACCACAAAAACTTCCGTCCTGGAGAAGCAAAGAACAATTACACCCACTAGCTTTGTTAAGGTAATTCCGCTGCAGAAAAAGAAACCACAAAAGAAACAATTGTTGTGATGAAATTCATATCTGCAATTATTTTTCTGTAGGATTTCACTTATTTTCCAATCATTTTAATTCCTATAAAGTAAATTACGCTTGAGATCAGGTTTTAATCATGCTTTATCCGAAATTGTCTTATTCATGAATCCATGTAGAAGTCAGTTCAATCAAAACAGAGGTACGAAAAGAACCTCAATACAGAAGCCCCCATCGTACCCAGAGCATCCTTTACTCTCTCGTCTCTAGTTCCGCTGCTTACCTGTAATGTGGGATTCAGAAAGTTTGTTAATGCAGTATGCAATAGACTTTTACTATCTTGGAACTAAAGCATCCAAACCATGACTAAAAAATTTTACACAATCAACTTCAAATGGACCAAACACAGCACGAGGGATAGAGGATTGATTATCCTATTTGTACTTATCACTCGCATGAAATGATCAGATTCTCGAGACGAGATTGTAGAAATCGTGATACTAACCATGAAAGCATGAGTGATATGCACACAGAACTCCACAGCAATTCCCACTGACATGACAAGGTTAACAACAGAGATTGCATTGAGTTGAATACCCAGGATTGCCATCACACCCTGTTGAGACTCTCAGGTTGTGAGTAAGACAACTAAAACACGTAGGGAGAATCCATAAACTATCATCAAGGAGGGACTAATACCATCATATCCACAACAATCATCACCAAAACCAATAAAATGATCACTGAACTCCACAAACTGCAAAAGAAACAGGAAACACACACAATAATCACTAGTCTATCTTCAGATCGTAGATCGTCCTGAAAGAAAATAAAACAGCCAGTAACTTTTACAAAAGGAAAGTGTAAAAAGGCCATCGAATACTGACCTACATGTGATAATCAGGCAAACAACAAAAACAGCACCTGTGGAAACAACAAGTAAATCCAATCAATTCTTTGTAGGCAGAAATGCCTAGAATTTGATGCATGTAAATTCAAAAGGTAAACACTGAGAAAAAGGGAGCGAGAGTAGAAGACCATAGTAGAGGATAACCAATGCACAAGGAAGTTTGTGTGATTTTAGAAGGCACCGAAAATTCTTACAAATGCACAATAATAATCATCTTTAAGAATACCTTTTCTTCTACTTCATTGGAAATTGTTTGATTGGATAAAGTGTAATAACACGCTAGCTTTAGAGTTATGTTACTAACCAATTGCTATAGCCAGATTGATCAATGCGGTCTTCCATATATCAAGGTATTGTTCAAAAAACATGTAAAACACTGAATATGGAAAGATCTCCATCTGCAAGAGAAAAGGAATGCCAATTAAGAGAAGAAAATATCATCGGACTGTGCAGCCATTCATTGGCAAAACAACTGATCAGAGTAACACTCTTTTCATGCTGTAAATAATGTGCTAAAAAATCAGCTATAATTCGACAAAAGAAGCAATAGTTATTGCTTTCCAAAATAGTGGTGAAAAGACAAGAAAACTGAACCAATAAAAATAAGCATACGTCAAAAGAAAGAAATATCAGGCAAAAGATGCAGATAGCAAGGAATTCATACCTTCAAAGAATTAGATACCCTTGAACTAAACTCTCGAGCAGCCCTCATTGAATTTACATAATCAACCTATAACCAAGTGCAGCGATCTTAGCTATGAGCTTGACATAACAACGTAATAAGGATGTGTATCTAGGAAACTATGTCACAGCAATATCAGAAATCACTAACCTGCTTGTGGAGAGGTGTATGATAGGTACGGAACGATGATGCTTGAATAACACCATTTTCATAGTCTAACGACAAAAGAAGAAACAAAAGATCCCAAATTACAGTCAAACCACTATTGGGTATGTGAAGAAAGTAGATTTACAATCTCATAGTGCGCATATACAATTTCCCTGAACTCATTAAAGTTATGGTTTCACGGAAGAAACAAAACTTATGCAATCAGTGGTGTATGTGTCTAATTCAACAAACCTTTCAAGTCCACGCTGGTAGTGTAAGCACCATGGCCACCTTTAGCACAGTCAGAAGAGGGCAGAGCACTAAGGAACCATGGGAGTTTCTCCTTAAATTGTGTAGTAGATGGGCGACCATTATTCAATTCTGAGTGAAGGAAGCACTGAAAAATCACAAAATTTTATGGTAATTCACTCTCATCAGGAGTAAGTACTAGAAGCCACTTCCTTCATATGAACCAATCAATCGGACAACTTGTATGAATTGTACGTAGATATATTACCGTGTTACAATCTTTGCATTCTCCACCAAACCCACAAGAATTACCAGAGGGGCAGCAAGGAGGCTGACCACAAGACAAAAATCTGATCAAACTTGTAATATGTTGAAAGGTAGGCAGTACAAGTATAACCAGCATACATCAGAAGCATAGTGAAATGAAAAGGGTGCAACCCCACTATCTAACAAACATAATCACCATAATCAGTGTCCCTAAATGAGAACCTCTATCAAAAACGAGCAATGAGAGAAAAGCAGTATGCAGCTGGCCATGCTATAATTTACTTGTGTTATTAGTGAAATATGCATATCAGACTGAAACTGAATAATAGCTGTTAAAACTACAAGTCTATTCCAAGATTCTGATTTATGTAAGTTCAAGATATAAAAAGAAACTAAAGAAAGCCAAACCAATTCCAGTGCATTTGATGCCTTATACATAATTCACAATTTCAGTTCTTGTAATCCTCAATAGATAAGATACAAATCAAGTTATAACCTTATCACTTAAAAGTGAGAAGGTAATTCTATAAAGAATATGTACTAATAATGTGAACAACATCGTAGAAGGATAGGCTTCAAGAATGATTATTTAAGCACCTGATCATTGGGAGGACAGTAAGTTCCGTTTGTGAACTTCCGGCAACAGCCAAAAGCCTCTGGTGACATCCATACAAGAAAATCATCAAGCCATGAAGCAGCTGGTTTAGCAATATAGCTGGATTTGGGAGACAAGGATGCTCTCGCAATCTACAAGAAGCAAAAGAAGAAAAAATTATAGTCAAAGAAGTATCAGTTAGCAAAGAGACTTATATTGCTCAGCACCAAGGTGACGAAGGATATTCAGAAGGTAATGCATTGAATCCCTACAAGATTCTTCCATGAACCATAATTCGATATTTTCTTTTAGGAATCTGATTCTTCCAATGCATAGGTGGACTAAGCATATTAAAGGAAACAAAGAGGCAATACATTTAAAAACCGTGGTTTTATGCATTCAAATGGGCAAAGAAAAACAAAAAAGCAATGAAGAATGGGAAGGAAAATTTTGTTTATAGCAGAACCACATTTCTAAGGTCAGGTTGGCACTATTTAATGGGTCATAATGAATGTTTCGGCATAAAAGATGACGAATTATAAAGCAGATGTGCACCTTACCTCGTTCAAAAGTGAGTCTGAATTACATCGGCTAATAGAGCACAACTGATTTGTCTGCCTTGATTCTGAGCTGCAGAGTACAGTACACATCAATTTAAAAGTAAAATATATATATATAAATCAACATTACGGCTTATGGGGCAAAAACATAACTTGAAGATCCTAGATAGTTGGAAATCCTTTCCCATTTGATGCAGAGAGCAACAAATATCTAGCTTAAGATAATATTATTTGAAAATATAAAAGGACACGCCCAAAGAGCAAGGAATTACCTGTAGTTGTAGTTCTTCACGACAAAATATAACGGGGGACCAATTCTGAGGTACTCTGCTAGATCCTTAAAATAGCTCTGGACAACAAATAAACATTCAGCCTCATCTTTTTAGATACGCATCACATATCTTACAAACACTGCTACAAATTGTTATGGAAAATGGACCTGAAGATAAGAGTCCTTTGGAAGAACTATTTGTTGTTCCAAACCAGGTTCGACCCTAGTGGTTAGTGCCTGCATGTACCACAGAAATTCAAAAATTGCAACTTCAGGACGTGCAAAAAGTATTGCACAGATAAAAGAGAGAAAACGCTCAGCAACTCACTGTACAAGCCATTGCAAATGCGACAAAGATGGCAATGACTACTATCTTAACCCCCCAAATACCAAGTACCGGAGCGTGAACCTCCTAAGAAACAAAAATAAATGCCAACATGATTAGAAATACAATGATATTGGAAAAGAAGACTGCAATCAAGAAAAGGAGAGAGAATCATATAGGAGTGCATTATCAATCTCGAGAGAAAATCTTTAGGTTTTTGCCACGCTGTCATCTTTACTACACATTCAACTACATTTTGCATCACAGGGGTTCAGTTAAGGATAGGATTTGAAACCTTCATATAACGAGCCAGTAATCCGGGTCTTTTCCCAGAAGTGCCTAGTTTCACATTAAATATTTCCAATCAGAATTGAAAAATAGTTTAGTCAACAAAATAGATTAGCAAGCATTTAAAGAATCAAGACAATAAAACTAGGAAAGTATAGTTATACCTTTATCAGAATCCGTGCTTGTTGAAGTAACCTTTAGACATGGAAAACAATCAACCCTCTTATCCTCTGCCCTCAAGAAGTCAAAAACTATTAACGCAACAAAAGCTGTAACTTGTAGGAGGAAGTCTAACAGAACAGCCAGTGCTGCAACAAACCAAGGCATAGAATGGTGTGACAATTTGGAAAGAGTGAAATAAAGAATGCTCATTTTTATTTTAGGTAAATGTATAAAATACTGACCAGCAAACATTGAGAACACACGGCATGCTGGCATGGGAATAAAACTTCCAACTGCAAATGCTAAAACCTCCGATAGACTTGCCAGTGTTATGGATGGTCCAACTTCCACAAGGGCATTGCTTATTCTTCCTTCTAGAGGCAACTCCAATGGTTGTCGCTTAACAGCATGCACCAATATGCACATGTTGTCGACTCCAACCTGATATGACAAACAGCATCAATCTTGACAATTAAGGAGATTCTATAACACACATTCGAAGTCAATTATCACAATGTCTGCTATAAAGCACAGTAAATTGTCAAAATGAAGGCACGAGGATTAGATTTTGAAGTATTAACAGCATGGCCAACAAACTAAAAAATGCAATTTCTGCAAAAGCAAGTGAATGGTGCTGCTAATTCTAGCTTTCTTAAAACTAAACCAATTTCCTTAGCCAATATGTACAGTGACGAGAATTCACTATGATAATTTTGTCCTCATTAATAGAAATGATACACAAGCTTGATCATCTTTAAGTCAGAATGGAAGAACAAACTTACAGCCAATACAAGAAAAGGAATGACTTCCATGATAATTAGTGTAGATTTTACTCCAATAGCACTGAAAAACCCTACAGATCCCAGAACAGAAAGCATAACAAGCACAACTCCACAGAGACCAAGCAGCACCTGAAATTTCAATAGATATGTTATACAGATGACTGCTACAATCAGAGGTAAGTGTTTAAGACGTGTCCTATCAACTGAAAGGCAGAGTTGAAAGCAAGGAGTAGAAGATACCTTGGACGAAATGTAAAAAGAAGATAAACGAGGAGGATCACCCAGTGTAAGGGATATGTAGGCAAACATAACAACATAGCTTATCTGAAACAAAGCAGGTGGTAGGGAGTAATTACATACGTAAACGGCAAAATTGGAAGAAATACTAGACTCCGTATTAAAATTTAGAAATATGATTTTATAAACTCAACGTTTCCAAAATCATTGAACAATATCTCTACAACTTATAATTCTGCCTCCAAAAGTAGTGTTTTAGGAACTTAGATGTGTATGTACAAAATTTTTTCCGGCTCTCAAAGGTGAAACCTTTTCATTGCACATCCAGGACAGCTACCACTCTACTGAATAATGGTCTTATTATAGTAGCTGATTTTGAAGAAAAATTCATGTCTAGGTACGTTGCAAAAATAGAAGAGAGAAAAGATCACCAATATTGTTATGACATCAGCGGTGCTTTCTCTTTTTAATTCTTCCTCTATTGAGCTTTCCGAAGAAAATGAAAGTGTGAGATTTTTAGATAACACCATTGGCAATAATTCATCCTGCAACATAAAAGAGCAAGTTTATAATGATAAAGTAACATGTTGATCTGTGGACAAATTAATTAGTTAGAAGTTGGAATATTCGCAATGAACCTGTTAATCATCATGAATATAATCTTGAAACCAACTCCAAAATTAAAAGTTTACAATGTAGATCAAATTGAGTGCCTAAGAATTAGTGAGGACGAGCATACCTTAGCCAACTGGATAAAGGCCTTCTCCCAAGCAACAGCTTTAGCAGTTCCATTTCCTTCCCCATCCATCACATTATTTACTGGATAGGTTATTACAAATGCAGAGGCCTGTTACAGAAACTATCTCAGCATTACACGATCTATATTAATAAATATTCTGGTATTTGGAAAATCAAAAGGTACCTCTGAGTAATTGTTCACTGAGAAACCTCCCAAGGCAGTGCTAGGATCCAAAGGGCCTTTGAAGGCACCAAGACATGATTCCGCAGACGTATAATGCTGCAATAATACCCATGATTACTCTGGCGGCCCATTTTATAAAAAAAAGGAACGCATGGTGGTGGGGGAGATTTGTCACAAGAATCACAATAGCTGTCAATGCCACCAGTACATTTTATTTGACTAAATATTAGATCCACTTCTCATATCAATATTGGAAATCCAGCAACATCAATAATTTGAATGTCTGAATAACTTTAAAGATCAACAACCAAGTTCAATCAAAATATGCATTTGCATCACAGTAGCAATCAACCTTATATACATGTGCAGTAGCTTGTTTGCAGCCAGGCCTAACCAGAATATTAAGATGAAAAACAGTTGCATGACAAGCTTGATAACCTATAACACTAGCAAGATCAGTTTGAGACCATACAAGGATCAAGAAACATACCTCTAGACAATACTTCACGTGGTCAAGTCCCCCATTGTTCTCATAATTTTGAGGATTCATTTGGAAATACTATGAATCACAGAGAGAGAGAGGTGTCAGTGATGTCAGTCACAATTTAAACGGGTCCATGGCCCTGGATCTAAGGCACTTCGAAGATATAGAATAAAAATATGATGCAGAAAAATAAAGGCATTTAATTGACCAGGTACCAGCTCAGTGAGCAATAACAGAATGTAAACTAAACTACTGGAACCTCAGTAAAAATGAAGAAGTTGTTCAGGAAATGGATGCAATACAGAACACTATGCAACAAATTTGCCTAACATGTGCATGCCTACTAAGAGCAAAAATAAAGAATGGATCAAGCAAAAACTTAGAAATCACCCAGAAATGAATCATATATTAACTCTAATACAACTGAATCGTATGACATATACCCAAATACATGCGAGCAACAAACAACCTGCAGAATACTTTGGGTTCCACAATTTTGGTCAAGTGGTTTCAAGCAAATATCAGTCAAAGCTATCATTGAACCAGAATAATTTGCACGGATTCCATCAACCTGTCAAAAACCAATACTGTTTAAATGAAAATTCCAAGCCGTATCTCATTGACGAAGGAAAAGGAAAAACTTAAAAAGCAATAGATAGAAGTTCCTAGTTAACATGAAAAACATATTGGACATACAACAAATATTTCAGGAAAGGCTTAGAACATCACGAGTACCTTCTTTTGTACGTCAAAGAGTAACTTAACATTGTCTTCTGTCATAATGCTTGGCGAATTCCCGTCCCCATTTGGAACAGTTGCTATAATCAACTGGACAAAAGTTAATATTAGTTCCACTAATAATAATGTATAAGGGAAACAATTGAGCTAGGTCAAATCACTAGGTAATCATCTATGTAACGAAATATAATGGCCTAAAAGTGGATGCAACAAAAGCAACCAAAATATGTTAATGGATATTTGCTAACGTCCAAACACTACTCACGAGCTTAAGAAAAAAGTGCAGATAAAAGGCTTATTACAATTGATTTCTTCACTTCGCTGTAAGAAAATTCAAAAGCAAAGTGCAACAATTAAGAGGGTGTTGCAGTATTAACCGCTAAGTCATTCTATTGCTATCCTCTTTCCTATATTTAAATTCGACTACTTCAGATAAAAGAATACCAAAGTTGTCATAGCAACAAACAGAAAGGATGTGTAGCCTTCGTAAAGCTTCCAATGTTCTACTTCTTAGTCTACAAACTGTCTTTATAAGAGAAGCAATGTCTAGCCAACACAAAATCATGACATAGAAAAAATAAAGATACAAATATATAATAATAACATGAGTAGAACCTGCTCAATTCTGTAGAAAGGGGCTAGATGGCTGTCAAAAAATTGTTTTTCTTCAGCAGCTCTACTCCCTGGCCCTACCCAGAGCTAAAACGTTATGTTTATTAGCATTTAAAAGACTTGTAAGAAAAGAAATAAGAATAAATACCACAATAATACCCAATGGGAATTTAAACAATAGAAAATAAATAGCATAAACCAACAGAATATGTTCTTAAAGCCCATATTGCTGAAACGTAATTCGGGTGACAAATGATACCTTCTGAGGCCTTGTCTCCACCTTGAAACGAATAAGACCTAAACATAGTAGAAGAACTGCAGCCAACGACAAGCTTAATACAAGGATTGGATTCCTAGCAACCCATGTTCCATATCTCCTGCAGATAAAGAAACCAAAAAGGTGATTCACCATACACTCAGACTGATCCAAGCAATGATGACTTCAGGAGAGACCTGTAAAACTTTGACATATATCCTTGTACAACTGAGAGCTGAACCATGTTTCCAATTGGAGGATTTTCATGTACCTGATAATTATCAAAAGAAGGGTAGGAAACAAAAACCACAATAGGAAAATATTTCAATCTTGTTAACAGAGGAAACAATATACCAAGCACTTGTGAGCCGACATTTTCAGTTATAAACCAAATGCAAAGTTTTCAAAAATGGAAAACAAAAAACAAATTCAATCACTGTAATTTTCTTTGCACTTTATCAATTATAATCAGTACCTGCAGAGGGAGACTCTTATGCCCAATACTAGAATGGATTTCACTTGCATCAATGTTATTTGATAGTGGCTTCATCATAGAACTTTGTTTCCTTTCTCTTTTTCGTTGAAAGAGACCCCAACCAAGAAACATGGAAATCAATACAATGTAGAGGATTGTGAGGGTAAAGTCGATGCATTTGGCCTGCAGTGATCAAGATTTGATATGATATCTGCAATAAGTAAACCACATAATAATAGCAGTATTAACAATGCAAAGATGCATATTCACCCGGTATGCTCACCCAATCAGTACAGATTATTTGATATAACTTTATACTAAAATTCCTCTAATTCATCACCCTCACCTTGAGAGATCCAACTCTCACTCGACAGGAACCTCCCGCTTTCTCTGTAGATGGAGCTTTATTTGCACATGCAGAAGATGAAGGGCAATCACCACAAGAGCAGCCAAGCGAAAAATCAGAGCAGGAATAGGCAGTTACATTCATTGGTCTCATTCCAGATGACTCGGGAGCAGTAGACTTGAATGCAATGGCATAAGGTGAGCCTGGCAGAGTTGGAGCAGCTCGCCTTCCAATAAATGCAAACCAATCTGCAAGAAGTAATCATGGGACAATCACTCAAAATTACTAAAACAAAAGGGACAGTTACACATGCAATCGGCATATGAAAGAGCAACTAATATGTAAAATGAAATACAGCTGATTTTGTCATACAAACGATTACAAGCGGTCAAGCAATCAAACACATGTTCAAGCTATATAAAGAAACTTGTCATGCAGGCCTCTGAAAAGTAAAACTCTGACTAGAATCTTCTCCTAAGTAACAGATTATCTGCTGGCCACGGAACCACATTCATAATTGATGGAGTTAATATTTGAGGATTTTATGACCTGACAAGTTGTCTTATCATGAACGATTCTTATATTGGTTCAAATTATGATGGAAAATATCCTTCATGATTGAGTAAGCATCCACATGGGTTTTCACCAAAAAGAATTAATAGAACTGAGGAATAAGGTGTGAGTGTGTAGTTCGGTGTGCACAAGCATTTTTTCTTGCATCGCATACACTTGTACCCCTGTATCACGTGCACAAGAGAGACAGCAAGATTTTAGAAGTAGGGTTTACCTCTAAAATTTTGAGCACCTGCACCAATAAAGTTGAGAGCTCTGGTATTCATGGTCCCGAACTTTACATCCTTGCAAGAGTCATATAACCCTTCACCAAAAGCATCAGTTACATAAAAATCAATTCCATCCACAGTCGAATTGTTTTGAACCTGAAAAGAAAATATGATACCACAAGTGAAATTTTACATATTCAAACTCGTCAACATTAAGCAACACTACAACTGTCTGCATGAAATGCAGAAACTACCACTGTAAATAAACTCAATAATTCAAAGTGTAAGTCATTGCAATAAAGTTACAATTGCAGTGACAGGATTAGGCTCTGACCTGGGAAATGGCAGTGACGTTGATAAACAAACTCTGATTTGGAGAGCAGGAGAGCTCACAAAACAGATTTAAGAAGTTTCTCAAGCATGCTGGACAGCCAACAAGGAAAGGAATTGCCTGTGAAACAGATACATATATATATTAAAATTAAAGCAACGTCAGAGAACAAGAGCAACTTCATGGAAAACTTACTTGCTGGACATTTGATCGAAGGTTATCAAATTGCGTTTCTGTGCAACAGACATTGCCAGTAATTGTTGGGCACAAACTTTGAATTTTTTGTGAAAACAGAGCATCTGGCTGAGAAGCATGGAAAAAAAAAGTTGCTACTTAGAAGATTGCAACTTAAAACTGCCCAAGCTCAAGCGTTTATATCCTGTTTATGAAAAATAAGGAGAGACAAATAGAAAGCATGTCCGCTATATCGCACAAAAAACAGTTAAGGAAGAACAATTCAGGCACAGACGAGAGCACGGAATTAACGGAAGACGAGCCTACCAAATGAACTTTACGAGTACAGAGCTCATCGCAAGAGAAAGCCCAGAAGAATTTCATGATGAGAATACATTGCAGGCGAAAAGGAAAAGATAAAAGGACTATAAACTCTCCCAAAGTTCATACCTTTATAGCAGGGCCACTATATGGACAGTTCAATGGTTTTCCATCATCTCGTTTACCACAGATGCTATACATTGAACAATATCCTTCAGAATGCCTCGTCCTAAAGAATCAGATGGAGGGGAAATAATTAAGAGCTAATATGGCAAACGTTTTATATAAATTTAGTTGAGCTTGCGTCTTTTAAGCTATCAAGAGAAACAGAGGCAGCATGTTCTACCCAGAAGTGTCATTGGCTGCCAAAAGCAATCGAGTGCCAGGCCTCTCCGCGGAAGCTAAAGATACAAGGAACAATACCTGCACATAGAAAGAAATCAAACTTCAACAATATTCAACCAAAAGAACAATCTAGTCAATTAACTAGTACATACTTGGCGCTAAAATTTTCTGTGCTTTAGATAACAGTCGATATAAAGAAAATCAAGAAATAGATATGCATTTTTTTGGATGTCCATCAGACGTCTCAAATTATAGAGACTAAGGAGAAAACAAAATGAAGCTTAAGAAAACAAGTCTGCTACGCTCGTTTCCTCTTTAGCCTTCAAGTAGCTCATACACTGACGCTCATCGAATTCAATTACTAAAATTTGAATACATAAACAAATAAAAAAATATTGACAAACAACAGAGACAAAATGGGGAGCAGGGAATGCTCGATGAACATAGATTGCTAGAGAGAGACGTCGCCATAGAATGCGCAGAGCTATCTTGCCTGCAACAGAGAAAACCATGACAGAACATCTATCCTCATCTTCCTCCTCCTCCTCCACCATGACAGCTCCATGATATCAAGTGACTCGCAACTGCAAATGTGACTCTGCGTCTGCGATTCTATAAATAAAGCGAGAAGAGGGTACCGAAATAGAGGGAGTAATGCCCAAGTGCGAATGAAGTAATGTAGATGGTGGATGGGGGTTGATGGTTACGTCGCCCACAGAGCAGACTGAACCAGTAGAAAGATTCTTCCATTAAATACAGATACTAAGACTGGAGGGTGATGCGCGCTCTTCGGTACGCTCTAAATTGACCGCTACCTGAGTGTCTACACCCACGCATAGTGGGTGGGTACCTACCCAAGGGAAACCTACATTTACTTCCCATACTACCCTCTCTTTGTTCTTTCGGTTGCTTTGTCGGTTTTTAACTTTTAATTAAAAAAGTATTCATCGCGCGGGATTGAGGACATGTCAGTCATTTGGATTTCGTGACGTGACTCCTGTGTTTCTAGAAAGTATGATTTTTCGCTGGCAAAAAAGCTTGAAAAAAAGGAATTATAGATGTAAACGGACAGATAATAGGATTATACCGAAGAAGCTTGTCGGAGAGTAAAAAAGGATGCCCAAAAAAAAAGATAATTAAGAGTAATGATGATTATTCATTTATTATTACAACAAAACAAAAGAGCATGATGAAGCAAGAAATAATAAAAGATCAAGAAGATTCGTAAAGTGAAGAATGTGAGTCCTATATTCATTCCTCCTTTACTCATGCGTTGAACTCTAAAATTAGTAGTTCTTTAAGAATCAAAGGGGAGAAAATTTCGTAAAGATTTTCCCTACACTTTCCTGAACTTTCTCAACAACCAAACGCAAAAAAAACAGTGGAGTTAATATATCGAGAATCAGACTTATACATCAATGAACATCAACCGGCCAAACAGACAAAAAGAGAAAACGAAGATCACGGACAGAATATATTCCACAAATCTCGACTGGAAAAGACTTCGTGATTGGTACTGCTTGATAAGAACAAACTGAACAGTAATCACTGAGAGAACAAAAACAGAAGGCAAAAGCACAAAAAGAAAGGAAGGACAAAGAAAATGATCTTACCTGCAACAAAAGAATCGCGAAGATCTTAAGCTCTAATGTCCGGCACGGAGACGTCATTGCAGGAACTCCGACGAGCGTCACCGATCACTAACGTGAAAGGAACAAGAGATATAATTAAAAAGGAGTTCGGATTAATTAAACTGAGAGGGCGATCGAGTGATGAACAGTTGCACTCTGTATAGTAAGAAATGATGATGAGAAGAGCCCACAGATCCTGAATTTATACCTATTCGGTCAATGCGGGAGGCGATACAGTCATTTTACGTAAAAGCCCTTCACCTCGCCCACCTCGCCCGTTGTACTATTAACTTATGCGGCTTAATTTTAAGGGAATAAAGCAAAGGTTAAATTAGTAATATCACACGTTTGTAGCGTTCTGGTTGCTTTTTTAGGTATCTTTGTTGTCCAACTTTGGAGATTGTGGTCGAAATATAATTTTAAAAAATTGACTTTTAATTTTTTATAAAAAGTTAAATGAGATTTTAACTTTTCAACATTTTTTTGAAAATAAAATTAATTTTTAATGTGAATATAGTCTTTATCAATTTAATAGAAAGTAATATTAAAGTATACTTTAATTTATAAAAAATTAATTAAATTCTTAACATTTTGATATTCATAATTTATTTTGCATCCATATGAATATAAGAGTTTTAGAAATACATTACTATACTTTGATATATTAAAAATATTTTTTTAATATTATATTATTTAAAATAAAAAGATAAAAATTAATTGAATATTACAAATAAATAATGTGATAATTAAATAATTTAGAATCATAAAAATAACAATTTTTAAATCATAAAAAGTAGAAATAAAAATAATCATACTAAATATTTTACTTTATTTCTTATCATAATTAATTATACTAATAGATTTTTTTTACTTCAGTATCTAAGTTCTAATTAATATTCTATCAAAACAATATCTCTATTAATTAGGATTAAGGTTACATACTACTGTACCTCCTCGCATATTAATGGATTGTTGATGTTATTTGCTATTAAAATTTTGAATTAAAAATAATGATAAACCCTACAAATTTTAATGATATATTATTTAAAATGAAAAGATAAAAAAGTGTTTGAATATTAAAAATAAATAATGTGATAATTAAATAATTTAGAATAATAAAATAGTAACTTTTAAATCATAAAAAGTAAAAAAATTCTAAATATTTTACTTTATTTATTATCATTATTAACTATACTAATAAAAAAAATTCCTTAAGTATGTAAGTTTTAGTTAATAGTTTATCAGAAACAGTTTCTCTATTAATTATACCAAATCTCGAATATTAATAGGTTGTTGTTATTATTTGTTATTAATTTTGAATTAAAAATAATGATGAAAATACCAACAAAAAAAATTATAAAGCTTGGATTCGTGTAATTAACTCCTATTACATGTGTATGTATAGATATATAAAATATATACATATACATGTATGTTTGTGCGGAGGTTCTGAGTGTTGAACTTAGCGACAGGTCGTATCTGCTTATACTGTCTGCTGCACTGACAGACGATCAGGGGTTTTGGTTTTGGAAGTTCACACCTGTTTTTGAGCTTGTTCTTCCCAACTCACAATCATGTTCTATAATAAGCTTAAAGAGTGTCAGTTGGTAAACGAAAGCGACACGTCGCAGGTGTCATTCATTAGTTTGTTTACTAATCATGATTAATTATCTTGAGATCAGCTTAATTTATTTACACACATAGGATTCTACTTCTGTTCTTCTAAGTTTGGAGTTTAGTGGGTGACGTCTAATAATATTGTTGGATTAATCACCATGATGACGGATACGTTGTCGTTTTGAGTGCTTATTGTGAAAAAGTATCCAAATTTGTGGAAGATAGTAGACAAGTTGTTTATTCTTTTTTGTGTTTTGCAATGGTTTAAGCATTTAAAGAGCCAAAATATGGCATAGAGCCCTTAAGAAGAAATAATATATAAATGAACTAATTAAGTGATTATTTAGATACGATTTTTAAGAAGTCAATAAGTACTTTTCTCTATCACAAAAGTCTTTTTTTTAAATAGGTATTTGACTGTAAAATAAAAAAGAACTTTTTTAATAGATATAGCTTTTTTGGGAGTCAAAATATAGTTTTTTCTAAAAAAAACCTCTCAAATAATTTTTTTGGGGTAAATTTTTCAGATCAAATAATGAGCCTATTTTTAAATTCCTTTTGTCTTTATGTTTTACACAAAATTCTTACAATACTTACAAACTCATCTTCACATTTATCTTGCAAACTCATATTTTTCAATCTTTTGCGCGGTTGTTTTATAATTAATATATTGTACTTTGCATATTGTTTAATATACTTTAAATAATATTTATATGCATAAATTATTTTTATTACAAAAATAAAATATAGTTAAAATTAAAAGTGTTTTTTATTTTTATGTTGTCAAACAGTTAACTTTACGAAGCTCTTTCAAAAAATCACTTTTTTAAATAACAGTTAAACAGTCAACTAACTTCTTATAAAAGTTTCTCTCATAAAAGATTAACAGAAAAAAAATTCTATTGACAAAAGTTTTATTGATATAAGCCTAACCAAACAAAGTCTTATTTAAATCTTACGTTTTAGCAAAATTTGTACTGGGTGTTATTATTATTGTTAATAAGATACTTTATAGTTGTGAGTTTGATCCCTTTGTAGCAATAGATTATTGAAATATGTATACAGTTAAGAAATTCAGATCTTCTGTCCAATTTTACTCTGTTTTATTCTGTCTTATAGAATCTCAGCTATTTATTTTACGGGACTCACACGGACCTTATGCGAGCCCCATATAAATAAATGACTGAGATTTATTGGATATAATAAGATATCATAATATTAGACGGAGGATTTAGACTCACAATTAAGGCCATTTATAAACAAGAAAATGACACCAAAATCAACTCTAATCTAACCTAACTCCTCCATTAAGCAAAGACTTTCTTATCCAAGTTTTGAACAGATGATGACGAGACTACTTTCAACAAGCACCACTCATTTTTTGCTGTTATTTCTCTCTTTTTACGTGTTTTTTCTTATACAAACTACACATACCACATCAACCTGCTCGATTAGACAACAGATTGTTACCTGCAAGCAAGAAGTTGATGGTTCACACAGTATTGGTTGGAGATACGTAATCTATGCATCACCAGGCATCACCATTCCTAGATTGGAACAATAGGTTGGTTTAATTTTGGTGTTGTAGACATGTCTTCGCAAATTTGGAAATATTCTTACCGTTCAAGTCAGGTCTAAGATAATGTACAGCAATGTAATGTCGAAAATCAGCATCTGAGCTTTGTAAGACTAATACATTTATTAGACATGCTAAAAAACTATGTCGACTTTGTGTTGCATCGTATGAGTTTGTTGATTGATTTCACCCAGCTTAAAATTAATAAAAATTAATAAATTTATTTTAATTTATAAAAATCGACTAGTTTATAAAAATTAATTATTTAATTAATAAATTGATAGATTTTTAACAACAATAGTTATTAAAGTGAATCGAATCAAAAAGTTGAAAATTAAACTAAAAATTTGACTTATTCAAAATTTTTACAATTAAAACGCTCAAACTAATTCTGTTTTTAATAATAGATTAACATCTATTATTAATATATTAATTAATTTTTCATAATTAATTGGTTTAAATTTGTAAAATTTGAATTAAACCAAATTCATCATCATTGTCATCATTATACCCGGAATTTTCACATTGGAGCAGGGTCGGGGGGCCTAATAATACGCAGTCTTATTCTTACAATGTAAAGAGGTTGTTTCCAGTAGACCCATATGCATATGTGACGTGATAACAAAGATATATAGTACAAAGAATAAATTAGTAAAGGTTGGTAAACACATTGAAATATATATACCTGATGTGGCCCTACTCCGCTATTACCTTTCACCTTACCAAGACCATCTTTACTCGAAGCCATCAGCGCTATGCATCTTCCCTGATCAGTGTCCTGAACGTACGGAATGTCTACGGTGTTATTTGTCCACCATAGAAATCTCCCCATAGACCTTTAAAAAAAACGCGAAGGCTCTATAACTCTATGGCATGTCGTTAGACCAAATTAATCGCAATAAATCAAACCAAAACTAAATCATAAAAAATAAATTTAATTTTGATTATATTTAAATACTCAAATTAAAGATTGATCAAACTTAACTTAACGTATTAATTTAGAATTATATTGAATTAAATCTGAATTAATTTGTTATAATTAATTGGTCAAATTTATTAAATCAAGTTTTAATAATTTAAAATGAATTAAATTATTTTTTAATATATAAACGAGGTGAGAATAATATGGAAATGCAGAGATAGGATGGTCAAATCATGAAATAGGTAAAGGGTGATTCAGCCAAGGCAAAGCGTGGAAGTAATGATGTCGAGAGTGATGGTCGAGACCCCATTAAACAGTTAGTCTTTGTATTATTAAGATTTTTTGTTAATATAAAATTTAAATTTATTATTAAAAAAAAAGAAGCATTCGCATACCATTCCATGTTATAATTGCTACTGATCTAACGTAATCATAGCTTCCAGCGTCACGCCTCGATCATGCAAAAACCTTCTCATGCTGGTCTCCCTTTTTTTGTTTTTTACTTTTTCTGATATTTAAAATTATATTAGATTCTCCAAATAATATAAATTTAATCTCGTGTACGACGTAAGAAAAAAATTAAACCGTTAATTCCACTCCTTGTACGGTCTTTCCACATTCCAACCAATATTCAAAGACAAGATTCGGCACGGAATCTGGCCCGATCAGACTCAAAGTCAATAAGCTATAGATCGGTTTACGGGTTAAAAATTTTTAGCTCAATCGAGCCACAAGTTTGATTTGGGTCAGAGCTATTTAGATCTCGTTGGCTTAAGTAGGGACGGATTCAGAAATTAAAATAATAATTTTTTTATCTAAAATTTTTTGGACCCAACAGGGGCAAGTGTGGATTGCCCCCACTGTGACTTCGTCCCTGAGCTCAAGGCCTAATCAAGAATAACAAAAAGAGATCATTTTGTTAAAATGATGTTATTATTTTAAATTTTTATTTAAAAAATTAATAAATCGAGTCAAGCGAGTACGAGCAATCATTTTGTTAAAAATGATGTTATTATTTTAAATGTTTATTTAAAAAATTAATAAATCGAATCAAGAAGACTAAAACAATCATTTTGTTAAAAATAATGTTATTGTTTTAAATTTTTATTTAAAAAATTAATAAATCAAACCAAGAAGACACAAGCAATCCCTAACTGTTTCTTTCCATGACGGAGCCACCGTACGAGTCGGCCCCCCGGTGGCTATGGGGCTGTAGGTGTGCCGTGTTAAGTAAGCGATTTAAACAGTTGTTTTAATTAGTAGGAAAGTGATTGTTTACGATGAAAATCCATAGCTTTGATTAAGTTTGGTATCGTTTAATGAATGTGGAGGTTGACGCACCCCAACTGTTTCTTCACTTTCTTTACAAGACGGAGCCACCGTACGGGTCGGCCCACCGGTGGTTATGGGGCTCTAGCCTCTAGGTGTGCAGTGTTAAGTGGGGATTTAATTTTAAACAGTTGTTTATGGTTTTTGGTTAGCTTTCTATCATTAATGGAAAGCTAACCATTAACCATTAATGATCTAACCGTATTCTCTCTGAGTCAGTTTAGATCTAACACCAGTTGAATTTAAAGTTGTTATTTTCATGTAGGTTGGAGTTTGGTATGAATTTAATAGATATCATTCCAATTTGTTTTTGGATTTTACCGGTATTTTAAAAACCGGATCGAATCGATCAATCGAATTAAAGAATTGGTAATTTAGAGTATGAAACGGTCTAATTTAGCCCTTATTTTTTTGTGAGTGATTGACTTGTTCATTTTGTAATCGGAACGGTAAAAACTGCTGACCGGATGAAAGAAAGAACTGGCCAGTCCATTTAAAATGCTTTGATTTTGATGATTTCAACTTAAATAAATATTATGATTAATGATCTTTTTTTAATCTTTTTTTAATGAAATATGACCAGTGAGCTTTGTTATCTTATTTTGTGTTGTGTTGGTAAACTTAAAAAAAACACCTTTTATATTTTGAAGTTTGTAGATTTAAGTTAAATTTACAATTAGATAAATAATTAAATAGTATGTTTAAAAATTATCTTATATATATAATATATAAAATAAAAAATTATATATTTATTAGTCACCGGTTCGATCACGGCTGAATTCCGATTGAACCATTAACCATTGAATCAATTGCTTCTCCAGTTTAATCACCGATCTAATTTTTAAAACATTAGATTTAACTCATACGTAAACTAAAACAATCAAGTTTTGTTGTCACTTGAACTGTCGGATCTCCTTAGATCTCGTATTAGCGGAACTTTTATTAAGTTATTGTTATTCTCAAACTAAATAAATCGGATTTTAAGACTAAAAAAGTTCGTTTTCAATTCAACTCAAGACTTTGTGATGGTCTAAAACAAAACCAATACTAAAATGATACTGTTTTGGTACCAAGTGAATAGGTGATTAGGTTTAGTGATAGCAAAATCACCTCGGTCAAATCTGACCTAAAATTAACGGAATAAGTTAGAATATTGAGCTTTGCATAGACTAAAATAACATTATTTTAGTTTAATTTTCATAAACGATATCATTTTAAGAAAATTAATACTAAAATGATGCCGTTTAGATTTTGCCATCACTGAAAAGGGCTCTTCTTAACACCACTCCGTCACTTACCCTCTGTATGGTTGATGTCCCCGGAGACGGGATCAGATGACAAGACAAAATAATCCTGTCTCCGATGATGTTTGGTTGCTGTCTCTAATTTTTTGTCCACCGTCTCTGGATGACGGGGACAAAAATTTTTGTTCCTCTAAAAAATGAAGGACAAAAACTTTTGTCCTCGTCTCCAAGACAAAACACATAAGCAACTTCCAGAAATACCCCTCCTCCCACAAAAGCAAATGTTTTATTATTATTATTATTATT
>JAOTAX010000006.1:383342-399603 GCA_025629825.1 Erythroxylum guanchezii | reverse complement strand
ATTTAAAAAATTGAGTTAAGCTGGGTTCGATCAAAATTGGGCCCAATATAGCCCAACTTATTGCCAGATATACCACAATGAAAGGTTGTGTCAGCTGAAATCAAACTCGGACTGTCTTGCCCAGTCCGGTCCAAAACTTGAAATGTTTTAAGAAGATGTTGCATAATTTTTAAAATTTTTAAGCTGAGTTCGATCAAACTTGGGCCCAACATAGCCCAACTTATTGTCAGATATACCCCAATGAAAGGTTGTGTCAGCTGAAATCAAATTCGGACTGTCCTGTCCAGTCCGGTCCAAAACTTGAAATATTTTAAGAAGATGTTGCATAATTTTTTGAATTTTAAATTTAAAAAATTGAGGTAGGCTGGGTTCGATTGAACTCGGGCCCAATGTAGCCTGACTTATTTGCCAGACATACCACAACGAAAGGTTGTCTCAATGTTAATGAGCAAGTCCTCGTTCATGCAATCAAGTCGGAA
The DNA here is from genome assembly GCA_025629825.1 of Erythroxylum guanchezii. Lineage (NCBI taxonomy): Eukaryota > Viridiplantae > Streptophyta > Magnoliopsida > Malpighiales > Erythroxylaceae > Erythroxylum > Erythroxylum guanchezii. The sequence goes on along the minus strand of JAOTAX010000006.1, from coordinate 399,124 downwards.
CTCAAACCTTAACTCGATCTTTCTATAGCTCAAACCCAAGACTGAGTAGGATAGTGAACTCTAAAGTCTGAACTCAAAACCCTGCTCGAAAATCCTAAAAAAAAAAAAATTCAAGTTCTAACCTGATCCAAATATGTCAAAACCGGTTTTGCTTGTTGAATATGAGTCAGGCCGGGCTAGGCGGGCCAGTCAGCTTTTGCCATCCCTGTATCCTGACGAAGCTAGTGTGTGCAAAAATGAGCTGTACACATCCATATCCAAGTAGGACAAAGAAGACACACTGGGAAAAAATGAGCTGCTGAGATTCTAAATACAAAAAATTGGTCAGTAATTCAATATGCAAATAATGCTAACCTTTTGAAGACCTACTATATCATTGCATAGCTATCCAGAATTCCAATGATTCGTACTATGAACCTGTGGTTTTTGATCTAAAAGTACAGGAACTTTAATCTGTACAAAATCTTCCGCTAAATTCTGCTGAATAGTAATTCAGCAAGCTATCCCCTAAGCAGAAACATCTCTTGCCAGATTATGAACTCCTCATCCTCTGCTAGACCAGTATCAAACCTGGAAATTGGATCAGACCACACCAGGTCTGACAGAATCAAATGGCCTAATCATCCTCAGAGTTGTAAAGCTAAATCTGGATGTTGCGGTGAACCGATTGGCATGCCGGAAGCAGGTGAATTTGGAGCCAAGAACCCAACGTTCAAGTCCGGTGCACAGGGAAGTGAATCTTGTAGATGGTGCGGAAGGAATCCCTGCCAAGACAAATTGCCACCAAGCCCTACATTGAGTAATACATGTGACTCGGTACCAGAATGCATCGTTGATGAAATCCCGGAGGGCAATAATCCATTTGAGGTTTCGGATGATTTGTGACTGCTCTTAGTAAAATAATTCCCAGGTACTGAGGATAGTGTACTATTGCATGATGAGGCAATGCTGAAACCTTGAGGTGTCCTCGATCTCGCAATCCCCAATTGAGTTGAAAACTTGTTTCCAAATCCACAACTCAAACCATTGACGTCAGAGGTAATCATAAGGTTTTGCTGATTGGGAAAGGAAGGCACATGATTTATACCACCTAGAGTGATGTTCGTATTCAGTGATGAACGTTCAGAAGGTGAACTTAATCCACTAACCGTTTCTGCCATGTCATCCCTGCTCGCGGCCAGAGAGTTGGGACAAGAAACATTTAAAGGTTGAAGGTTACTCTTATGACTATCCAACGCAGAAGTATCCTGAGATCTCTGCTGATCAAGTACAGAAAAATGCTGTCCTTCAATTGAATTATGCTCTCCAACCCACCCACGACCAAAATCAATATCCACAGGCAAGACACTCCGGATTTTTTTTGAGGCAAATTTCCAAGCAACAGGCCCAAGATCTGCAGCGAATCGAGATAAGCTTCTAGCATATCCAAGTTCTGAGTTTAAACCTACCTGATGCATATTAAAGGAAGAGACAGTAAGGTTAGAAAGAACCCAAACAAAAAACATACGTTACTTGTTAGGTAAAGTGGCAAGAGTCTTGAGCTTGCAACCATTTAGTTGATACAAGTATTAAGAGCAGCTGCCTCATGTATTTCCCCAACAGATAGCACTCTCTCCAAACTCTGCATCCTATGGTGACACTTTTGAAAGCAATATTGATAGCATACTGATATTCAATCAGAATTAACACTATTACTGGAGTAATTATGCAGTTATTCAGTCACGAAAAGAAAGAATTGTCTTCCATTTAGGGAGAAACCGAAATTTTATGAATCAATAAAAGTTTCCTTTTACATACCACCATTAGTTGTTTCAATTCTCCTTCAAAGGGTGTGAAGACAGATGGTTCAAACATGGAAGTTGCTGGCTGCTTATAGGAGTTACGCCTATTCTCATCCACTGCATAGGGTTTTTTCCCATATTTGAGTACAGCCTTCAGGACAGAAGCTGCAGAACAAAAGGAAAATGGAAATTCACTGTATAATAAGAGGCAATGTGAATATGCTTCACAAATAATACAAGTATATGATGGATTGGAATTTAATAAGTCGATTCAAATTACAAACCTGGGAATTCGTTTTCCCACTCAGACAACCAGCTAGCATATGTTTCATTGCTATGAGTCAGGTAAGATGCCCTGAAGGATGTCTCAGATGGTTGATTTTTGGATGTAGTAGTTTTCCTGAGATTGTAACCGTTCAACATACTGGCATTATCACCTGCAGTAGCAGGACTTGCATCTGAGGAAATTTCAGAGGCAATGCGGTCAATAGGCGACTTTTCAAGTGATTTCTTCGACTTCCCGGGTGGCCTGCCTCTCCTAACAACTTTGGGTCGTGGTTCACCATCATCGCTATCTTGCCTCAAATTTTCAAAGTCTTTCTTTGCCAACTCTTGAATGGTTCGTGCCTATGAAAAGAACTACAGTTTCCTAATAAAGCAAGATGTTTTCTAGAAATCATAACAGACTTGAAAATCAGCCAAACCTGACGGAAGTAAATAGTATCTGGAGAATTATACTGCATCGCGTTTGAACATATGAGAAAAACATCTTTCTGCACCCAAGAAGCAAATCTTGACTCAATTTCAGTAAAATAATGTCATTGTCATAAATAATATCTATAAATGAAAGTCCAGGAAATTGACTTCCACCACTCTCACAGTTTGATAAAAAAGTAAGAAACTGCTTTTTACATAAATCCGATAACATATCAACTATGACACCAGTAAAGAGAATTAAACAGAATCTAACAATCTGGCATTTCCCATTTGAAGTTGCTTTATTCAAAATTATATCATTCCGACAATCATTGCATCATTCAGGAACAATATATTCTTTGCCTTTTGACAACTACCTGTAATGGGCAGCTCCTTTAGAAATAATGTATCCATATTATCCCTAAATCAGTGATACAGAAGGCCACGTGTTCACACCAAAAATATAACAGTGGACAATTGTCGCCCCTAGCTTCTTATTCTCCTGCTAAAAACCCTCTTATATCTGATACTTGATGTATACCCAAATTCACAATGGTATTTTTTTTCAATATTCCAGCATTTTATAATCAACTAGACAAAATCTGAACAATCAACCAGCGTCCAGAGCTATTGTTATCGAATATTACTGCAGTAGCTTTTTAATCAAATTAGCACACTGCTGTTATAATCAATCACTGTAGACATTGGAAACAAGATGCAGAAGTTTCGAAGTTTTCTCATCACCAGTGCAGATACAGAAAAGGTCACTAATGGTCTACTATCTTACAAGAAGATGATTTAACCTATGCAGGTAATACAGTAAATTCATACACCAACCTCAAACTGTTCCAAGTTGCCATATGCTCCGTCATCTAGCTTCTTTCTCACAGTAGCAAAATCCATGGGTTGCTCAACAATGTCATGGTAGTCAGGAAGCTGTGAAAAATAAATTCAATATCAAATCTCTATACACTCACTGGCATAAACAACATACTCGATATGTATAAAATGCACCTCTTCTGGATCCACCGGCTCAGAAAACACCCCATAAGTGTCCTTCCTGAAAGAAGAAAGTTCAAATAACCAATCATAACCCAACACAAAGCAACCAATAAATGAAACAATCGAGACGACAAAGTGAAAAGGATAAGATAAAAAGGAAATGAATTCAAGAAGCCAAAACAGCAACCCACTTTTGAAGCCTGTCAAGAATGAAGATCAACAACTTTTTGTCAGGCAAAGGTGGTGTGGGTCCAGGTTCCACCGGTGACCCTGTAGTCAAAACCACAAGTTGGAATAGTACTTAATTAATGATTTTGAATAAACTCTTTTTTATTTTTGTTAAATTCCCGGAAGTCCCTTTTCATTGAATTTTGAGTTTTTGATCGATACCATGAAGCGTATCTGTCGCTTTCACAGCCTTTCCAACCTGCAACAAGATGAGTCCAAAACATGAAACTCTGTAAATTGTCCCAACAACCAGAAAGGAAAAAAAAAAGAAAAGCGAAAACCAGATGTCAGCATCTATGTTCTATGATCATTGAAGACACAATTGGGGAAAGCCACAGTAAAAGTGGAGAAAGTACAACCAGAGTAATTATCTGGGTAATAACAACTAAAGAAAAAGACAAATCCAAGCTTTTTCAGACAAGAAGATATATTGTGCTCTGTTCTCTCTGAATCTTAGAAGAATAAAATATTCAATTGCAGTAAAATCCCCCAAAATCAGAAACCCACCACCAATCCCTAGATTTTTCTCCAAAAGAGTCGTTATTAATAACATGCTCTTCCTGGTCAAAGATATCGACCCACTCATTTCGATCCACAAACAAAGCTTCAAAAGTCGCGCCAAGTCCAATTTATAAATCTCCCATTAAAAAAAAACAATTATTAAAAAGGCAAATTGTTCCTCTCTCGAGACATAAAATTCCAAAAATACGAGAATAAAAAAACTAATCCTTTCTTTTTCAAAACCTTTGATTGAGTGAATGATTGATCGATTGAGAGGAAGAAAGAAAGTAAAAAAATGAAGAAATAAAGAGTTGTTCAATCACCGTATCATCAGATCCATCGGTGATCTTACGCCTCTTGACAGCGGCCTCGAGATTATCAAAACCGTATAAATCACCATGACTCGAGTAATGGTGATGATTAAGGTGAGAATTCAATCCAAGCAATAGCTTATGCTTCTTCTCAATGCGTTCGTCGTCGTCGTCGTCGTCGTCGTCGGAATTAGGGTTTCGGCGAGCGGATCGGATTTGGGAATTAGGGTTTTGAAGAAGAAGAAGTCGTTGTTGTTGTTCTTTGAGAGAGCGTTTTTGGAGGTCTAATAGAGAAGGACGTCCCTTCTTCTTCTTCTTCTTCTTTCTCGTCATTGTTCTTGTACCTATGTCTCCCATTCCTTCTTCTTCTTCTTCTTCTTCTTCTTCCTTTCTTTCTTTCTTATTTTCCTTTTTGATTCTTTTCTTCTCTCTCTCTCTCCAAACAGAACTTTTTATTTTTATTTTCATTTTTATTTTTATTTATTTATTCATAATTAATATTTATTTATTTGTATTTAAGAAGAGGAGTGAGAGAATGAGATTGGTACCATATTCGGCTCGTACGCACCGCCTAATATCGCGCGAAGTTGCTTTGTCACGTGACTTGGGTGGGTGAAGCACGTGAGCTGTTATTCGGTTGCTTTGTTTTTTCTTCTTTTTTTTTTTCTCTCCCCAACTAACTTTTTATTAGTGTAATATTATAATTTTAATAAATAATTGCCGGACATAAATAACTTCTCTACTAATTACGAGTAAGATTACGTATTATTAAATTATTAAAAAACAACCTCTCTATTAATTCAAGATATGATCGTATTATTAAATTTTCCTAAATTCTGCGTATTAACAAAATTTTCACTAATTTATTGTTTACTAAATAAGATCACTTCAATTGAACCAAACTTTATTCGAAAATTTGAATTTGACTCAAAACTCGAGTTTTATCTATTTAAAATCTTGATTGTGAGTAAAGTAGGGATAATAATATGTCGGGTCAGACTTTGAATTATTTTACAAAAATTAAAACATCAAAACGATGTTATATTATTATTATTTGTTAAGCATCGGGTTGGGCCTGAACAATCCGAACCTTAACTCGACCCAAGGCCTGAATTTTTTAAAAATTTGAATATGAGCCTGGTCAACCAATGCCTGGCATGTTGTGCAGACCATAATGCCACCAGATCAACGGCGGATCTACAATGGAGGCAAATAGGGGCACTTGCTCCCACTACCTCCAATAGATTTCTTTAAAAAATATATATTATTTTAAATTTTGCCCCCATAAAAAAAAAATTTTACTCTAATTAAAATTTTACTCTCATTAAAAATAAAATTTTATCCCTATTAAAATTTTGCCCCTATTTAAAAAAATTTCTGGATCCGTCTATGCACCAGAGTAAATGGCAATCTGTGGAGGAATGCACCAAATTTTGGGACCTTCCCCTGTTTTCCTTCCCGCTGGATTTGGTTTTTTATCTGATATATCCATTAACGTCTGGATAAGGATGAAGTGGAGTTCAAAGAGTAAACAAAGTTGAAAACATCTCAAGTTTCTCTCGTCTTTTCTTATGATTTCAAATCAGAATCAAACAAGTGTACACGTGTGGATCGACATGCAGGTGAATCACAGCCTGTCGTCATCTTCCAACATAGGATTATCAAACACAGAACATGATCTATATAGTTAGAAACAACGTGCCATGTTAGTGCCTCCCTTTCCCCTGGTTTTGACTGAACCCAACACTTTTCCTCTCACACGTAATTCATGTCTGAAGCGGAAGTTTTTCTTTAATGGGCAGTTTTTGCCGGGTAGCTTAGCCAGTTGCAATGTTCCAGGATCATCTATAAATGTTTTAATCAGAATGTTGAAAGAGTAGTACCTTTCAGTTCTGTTGTGTTCTGTAACTATGTGCATAGCTGTTTTCATTTGGCAAGCTCATCCACTCTACCCTCTGCTTCTCTTCCAAAACAGAGACGAGTTCCATTGCAGGCAAGTGATGTTAACTCTGTTTGTGTTCTGTTTTGTGTCTAATGGGGTTTGGTAGGAAGATGCAAAGTTGATGCCTTTTTGGGGTATCTTTTTACAGGCCTAGTGAGCCCGTCGCATGGTGGAATGGTCGAGACATACTTGCCGGGAGGGACACGTTGGCCGGAGGGACATGGATGGGTTGTTCAAGGGATGGAAGAATTGCAGTGCTTACTAATGTGTTGGAGCTCCACAATATTCCTGAAGCCAGAAGTCGTGGTGAACTGCCAGTTCTTTTCCTGGAGGTATATACATGCATCTTTTTTTTAATGCTGCGAGATCGAGCTGCACAGAACATGAGTAAATTCCATCATCCAGCAGCCGCAGCCCCACTACCGTGATGCCTACTATAGCTGAGAACTCTAATTATTGAATTTTCTTTTCCATTGTGACTTGCAGAGCAAAAAGAGTCCCAAGGAATTTGCAGAGTTGCTGGTGAAAAGGGCTCAAGAGTACAATGGCTTCAATCTGATATTAGCAGACATTACTTCCAAGAAGATGTTATACTTCTCAAACAGACCAAAAGGTGAATCTATTGTTGTTCAAGAGATTTCTCCTGGGATTCATGTGCTTTCAAATGCCAAACTCGATGCTCCTTGGCATAAGGTGATGGCCATCCCACAACTATTTACTTCCATAAAATGATATGGAGCTATATGAACTAATCCTATAGTATACGCACTTCTTGTCCAGGCACAGAGATTGAAGATGAATTTTGAGGCAATGCTAAATGAATATGGTGAATCAGCTCTGCCAATAAGGGAGATGCTTAAGAAACTGATGAGAGACACAATTAAAGCGGAGAGAAACGTGCTGCCTGGAATTTGTTCTACTGACTGGGAACATAATCTGAGCTCCATATTCGTTGAAGTGGACACCCCACTGGTGCGTAATTTTATGTCAAGAACATATTTTGATGTTACGCTTTTCACGTCAACTATTGTTTCGATGAACTTGCAGGGGCTTTACGGTACAAGAAGCAGTGTTGCACTAAGCATAAGATCAAATGGACGAATAAGCTACTTCGAAACCTACCTTGAGGACGGTATTTGGAAGGAGCAGACAGTGAATTACCATATTTCAGAACCTGAAGCCCAAATCCAGTAAATGAAACTCATCAGCAAGAGTCCTGAGAAAGATATTTCTATGTATAATATGTGCAGGTTCACTTGAACTGCTTGCTTCATACATTTTGTCAAAATCAAGTTGGCCTCAGTGGAGGGATCTATAAAATATACCAAGCATCACCTCAGGCATTAAAAATATTTAAAGAACAGACATCATAGACTAGATACTCATCGAGTTTCTGTTTCGAACAACAACAATTGTGACCTTATCGCTTTGTCTAGCTCGAATCCTGCCATTTCTGCCTCCTTAAATAGCTGCCTACACTTTGCCAGCCTCCCAGAAACCATGTAAAGTGTAGCCAAGTTCTTGTATACATCGTACGTTGGAGAGAAACCTGCATCCTTGAGTTTTGAAAAGTACCTAACAGCTCTTGGTAGATCATTCAAAGCAACAAAAAGTTTCATAACCACGCGATAAGCCGGGAGGTCGAACAGACAGTTTGAAGTCTCCATTTCCCAAACTACAGCTAAAGCTTCCCTATATTCCTTAGCAGAAAAGCGGCTGTGGATCACGGTAGTGTACATAACCACACTTGGCTCGCAACCGGATTGTTTAAACCAGTTGAACAGACTCTCTACAATGTCAAATTTTCCAAGTTTAACGCATACTTTCATAACAGCAGTACAGTCCTGTTGGGTCAAATTGAGATCTTCCCTTTCTGCAAGATCATTCAATAAGACTTCTGCCAGAAAGTGTTTATCAGGATTTTTTCCAAGTTCCAAGACCAATTTGGCATATACACCAGCATCTAATATTCTCTTACAACCCTTAGCAGCAAATAGAAGCTTCCAAGCAAGCTTTAAATCTCCACCTCGAATGAACCCTCTAACCATAGCTTCAATCACACCCCGACTAGTTACAGTAGTAAGTTTCTGCAAATCGAATGGCACTTTCAGCTCATGATTCCTTGCCAGGACCTCAACTGTAGAACACAAAATCCTGTCATCTGGGAAAAGATGAGGCTGCTTCTGAACCCAACAAAAGGTCTGCAACGCTCTCTCAGGGAGTCCCATATGACCCAACTCTCGAATCGTCAAAGACAATGACCCTTTACGCAAAAAACGAGCACAATCGTCCAAAAGAGCAGACACCTCTTGATCTGGATGAAGAAGCTTAATCTTTTTGGCTAAGTTTACAAGAAAAGTTGGGTTCTTGTAAACTTGCTTGGATATTGATGACCGTGAAGAAACTATCCCCGGAGAAGCCATTTTCACTTGTTTCTTTGGAGTTGGAAGTCCCAAAGGTCTGATCTTGTGAGGTAAAGGAAGAGGAAGAGGTCGTTCTCTGCTTAATTTCCCAGGCTTTTGCGGAATTCTCCCTTGAAAAAGACACGATATTGCCTCAATCTCATCTGACTCCCATTCAAGATCGGACCTTTCTTCACCTTCACCGTCACATCCCTTTCCTCCTCCATGTTCCTCTTCAAGAACGTCATCACAGTGTTCATTTGACTCTGGATCTTCCTCAGTAGTTGGTTTTTTCAGGAACAAGTTAACCCCAAAGTCTGGAGGTAGCTTCGAACGTTGCGCGTTACGAAGGTTCTTGGGTAGCTGCTTGTAATGGATTCTCTTACTTGAATGACCCATCAAGCTCACGATCCCTCTCCCACCTCCATACTTTCCCTCCAATGGCACAACAATGGCCTCAGAACAAACGATCAAGAACTTGCAGTCCATGTTTTTCTAAAGAATCCCAAAACGAACCCACAATTCGAATTTCGTCAAGGCATCGTCACAGAAGCAGGAAACTCCAATCCAACGCCTCACAGAACTTTCATCGAACAGCTGGCGAGGTGTCTGCTCAAAGATTGCTGAACTAATCCGTCCTGCTCACTTGCTTTTACAGTATTGTGGTTGATCCATTGCCTCTGGCCCTTCGCCATTTAAAGCCTAATTGGTTGGACCTCAAAATTCACATTAAACCCATGGACCAAGTTTAACATAATTAGGGTGACAATTGAGCCTAGACCCGAGCTGACTCGAAGTCAACAAGTTAGTTTTAGGTTGACCGGGCCTTTGCCATGTCTAGGGCTCAATTTTGGGCTAAGTTGGACCTTAGGTAGGGTTTAAGCTGTACAAGTCTGGTTTGACTATTTTAAACAACTCGACGTCGTTTTTTACTTCAACTTTGACAAGGCTAAGGGGTGCACTATTGCCATCTCTAAACATAACATCTTACTTTTAGCATATTTAAAATTTGTGGTTTTTAATATTCAAAACTTGGAACTTGTGAATATTGGATATGGATATTTTTCAATTTTTATAATTTAGACTTATAAAATTATAATAATTTTGAAGCACTTTTATATAAAATATTGTTAATTAATTCATTAATATTGAAGAAGCTTTCTACATCATACATATTTTAAGTATATTTTATATCATATAAATATACTGTTCACTACGATTATTTATAAAAATATATAATAATAGTAAATAATTGGGATGTATCTCAATTCTTTAAGATTTAAATGTTTAATAAATATGTCGTTTTTTTTAAATAATTTTTGAACTGAATTGTTAAAGATTTAAAAGATCGGTCATTTTTAATGTATTATCCTATTCTAAATTAAGTTGGGCTGGGCCGATTTGAAATCTGAGTATCTAAGCTCTCCCTAGTACAGAGGTGCAACACAAGTTTGAGTGAAAAAAGAAAGTGTTTTGTCAACAAATGATACCAAAACGTGAGTTGTGATAGGGAGAGGAAGAAGTGTTTGGTCAACAAATGATACCAAAACGTGAGTTGTGATAAGGAGAGGAAGAAGTGTTTGGTCAACAAATGATACCAAAACGTAAGTTGTGATAAGGAGAGGAAGGGGAAAAGTCTTTCTACCTACAATTGAAATAGTCTTATGGTGCAAAAGGAAGAAGAAGAAGATAGCAAGGTTATGATTAACATGGAGGCATCGCCAATCCCATTACTAACACCTTACAAGATGGGAGAATTTGAACTTTCTCACAGGTAGATTCTACTTCCTGGTTTTAAAATTTCTCCAAAACCTGACAATTTCAGGTCTTGATCTTGATTTTGGTAGATGTTTGATTGATAAAGAAGAGATGAAACACTTCCTGAATCTTAGATTCTTACAGGGAAGATGATCGCTATTGATTGGCTGGGAATATTTGGATAAGAAAAAGAAACAGTAAGAATGTGTGGTCCCTATTTCACTCAGTTATTTTTGTCACTTGCAGGGTGGTTTTGGCACCTATGTCAAGATTAAGATCCTACAACTTCACTGCTCAACCTCATGCCATCTTGTATTACTCACAAAGAGCAACAAAAGGTGGTTTCTTGATCAGTGAAGCTTCTGGGATCTCAGAAACTGCTCAAGGGTATTTGTTTTCCATTTTTCTGTTCTTGACAATCTTGTTAAATGCTCTGCTTTGCTCTGCATATGATTACTTCCCTCTTTCTCTGCATATGTATTTCGTGTTTACTCTTTTGGCAATGGTCAAGCCCTCCCTGTTCTTAACAATCTTGTTAAATGCTCTGCTCTGCTCTGCTATGCATATGATTACTCAAATCTTCCTTCTTTCTGTATTTGCCCTCCTGAAACCCGGACCGATTTGTCATCCCTATCTGTATGCAGTTAGAAGATTTGGATTATATTTGCAATTGTTGCCTTGAAATGAAAAGGAGGAACTTTTTAGGTACCCAAATACTCCTGGAATTTGGAAGAAAGAACATGTGGAAGCTTGGAAACCAATCGTGGATGCTGTTCATGACAAAGGGGGGATCTTCTTTTGCCAGCTCTGGCACGCAGGAAGAGCTTCAGATCATAGTAAGTATCAACCATAGAAGATCAAAAGTTCTAAATTACGGATTCCATAAGAATACATTACGGTCGAAACGATGACTGCAATTTAAAACCTTGATCAGAAGTCAGAACCTTTCGCTTGACAATCTTTAAAAATTTGTCAATGTTCAGTTTCTGTTGGAATCATAATCTACCTACTGGTTCTTACAGGCTTCCAACCAAACGGCCAGGCTCCAATATCTAGTACTAACAAAGCAATAAGAGCTAAGGTTCATGTTGATGGAACTACCGCTGCACACTTTCCACCGCCTCGTCAGCTCAGAACTGATGAGATTCCGACCATAATCAATGACTTTAGAATTGCGGCGAGAAATGCCATGGATGCAGGTACTGTTTCAATTAATAGTTGTACGTCAGTTTCAATTTTTCTTAAACTAAGCGAAGATATTTAGAAGTTTAAGACGATGTGATAAACTAAACAGAAAGCTAATCTTTGCAGGTTTTGATGGAGTGGAGCTTCATGCAGCTAATGGTTATCTTCTGGATCAGTTCATGAAAGACCAAGTAAACGACAGAACAGATGAATACGGAGGTAACTTACAGAACCGTTGCCGTTTACCGTTGGAGGTAGTTAAAGCAGTTGGTGATGAGATTGGACACAAAAGGGTTGGCATCAGATTGTCTCCATATGCTAACTACAACGACGCTGGAGACTCCAACCCTGAAGCTCTTGCTCTGTACATCGCCGAGTCCCTTAACGAGTCTGACATCTGTTACTGTCATGTGATAGAGCCAAGGATGGTCCAACAGTTCGAGGAAGAGGAGACTCAACAGAGTCTCTTGGGTATGAGGAAGGCATTGTCTAGAGTGACTTTCATTGCTGCTGGTGGATATGGAAGAGACTCTGGGAATTCTGCAATTCGAAGTGGAGGATGTGATTTAGTTGCATATGGAAGATGGTTTCTGGCTAATCCTGATTTGCCGAGGAGATTTGAGATTAATGGGCCACTTAATAAGTATGATAGGAGCACCTTTTATACACATGATCCTGTAGTGGGTTACATAGATTATCCATTTCTTAATAGTCATGATTAAAAAATTAAATCAATTTGACCTAATTTTTCAATTCAATCTTTAATCATTTTTAAATTTTATTAGTTTATTAATTGTTTAGATTAATATTTATAAATTAATTCATTTTCATAATTTAAAATTAATTAATTTTATTTAATACTTTTAATTAAAATAAAAATTTTAATAAATAAAAATATTTTCTTTAATCAAATCCGATCGATTTGTCATTTTTTATCAAAGTTGTCAAATCTTCATTATCATTTTTGACTGCAATGTGAATAAATAAAAGATAATAATTTTAGATCTTGCCTCTCTTTCTCTCTCTACGAGTGCAAGTGTTGGTCTTTCCGTTCATATGCAAGGTGAAGTTTAGGTATTATTTCTACATTATGCAAGGTGAAGTTTAGGTATTATTTCTACATTGGTTTCTCTTAAATTTTCGCTTTAGCTTCATAGTTTCAGGGTTGCAAAAGCTCTCTATTTGGAAGAAAGAAAACAGCGAGTTCGTTGTTTCTCCAGAGGATGTTCAGGCGGAAGACTTTGCTGCGGTTCTTAAGGACGCACGAGATAAGTTTATGACTGCTATTTCAGGTTTTTTCCCTGCCTTGTTTGACCCAGTTCTTACTGAAATTAAATCTATAAGGGAAGCTCTTTCTTGGCTAAAAGGCCAACAACTTGTCAAGGTCATTGTGGAGACGAATTGTTTAGCAGCTGTCCAATCAATATTAGCTCCTTCGCCAAATCAGTCTGAGATTAAAATTTTGACCATTAATTGTTTATCATTCAAGCAACATTTCCTTCACTTGTCCTTTCAATGAACACATAAAATTGCCAATAAGATGGCTCATGTTTTAACCAAAGTAGCCTTATTACATGCGAACCCACATCACTGAACTGATCGTCCTTCTTGTTTAGTCTCCATTTTAAATTCAAATTATTCGGCTTCTGTTATTGTTAAAGGGGAAAGACTATTAGATTCCGAGTGTACAAGATAAACCTATTGTCTTGGGTTAATTTTCTTTGTCTTCCCTGCATTTGTTTGTTTTTTTTCCGCTAGTGTTGAATTTATTCCAAAAAAAAAAAAAAAATTTTATCCAAACAGACCCAATTCAAAATTTTAAATTAAAACACTAGTTCTTAAAATTCATATCAAAATTCAGAATCCAAAAGACATAAAATCAGCCTCTTAGGCCCAGCCCATTATTGCTCATCTAAATATGTTTAATATTTTCTTTATTGATAATAGATTATTATTACTATAAATAACAAATTCCATTTACTTAATAACTTTTTTATTTTTTGATGTTTTTTCAGTACTTCATTATCGCCACAAAGTATTAATTATAATGTGTGTCGGTAAAAATAAAAGTACTTACAGTTACAGAAAAGAAAATGGCAGATCTCCATCAAGTCAACCAGAAGCCACAATGCAATCACGACCCAGCTCTGGCAGACGGCAGATATTTTCTCTTTTAAGTTACATAGTTTAATACATTCCCCTTATTCTGTAAGAGACTTTTACCATGAATAGAAACTGAAAACATGAAACCACTTTCTCAGAACTATAACATGAATCTCAATCTAGGGTCCGGAATGATGCAATTTAATGCAGCAACAATCACAACCTTATGTTAAAACAGAAGCAAGAACAGAAGAAACTGAAGCGATCAGCGATTAGGTAAGAACATTCACATCATTTCAAAGATATGACTTTAAATTCCAGTTCAGCAATCCCAATTAATATGGAATCACATTAAGATAGTTGAGCTCTAGAGGTTATCAAAAGACCACGAAGAATGAAAGTTGACTTAGAGAATAGGGAAAAGAATCTAAGAGCTATGGTATTACCAAAGTCAAACAGATATTATCAGATGATACATTGTAGGGACCACAAGCTCTACAAAAAGATACCCACTTAGCTAAATCATTAAGCATTTGTTGCAAAGGTACACAAAGAAGTAGCCTCCCTTCTTAAGCTACAAATTCTTCGAGAAGGATAAAATAGCGAAGGGAGCTGCTGAAATAGACAAAAGCAGCTGAAAAGGATAATATAGGCAAATATTGACCGTTAACAAGGGAATGTTTCAAACATTGTCACAACCTACATTACTATGCTATCCTCTCCTTTTTCAATTCCTACTCGTCGTCCTCTTCCTGCAAAAGATACAAATATTCATATCATTAGACATTGGCAAACTCCGAAAAAATTGGAACCCACATCAACTCTCGAACTAGAAAACACACTGACCTCTCCACTTCCTTCCTCATCATCTTCTTCCTCATCATTGACCTCGGACATCGACTTCTCAGACTCCTCTTCATCCTTGGGTCCTTCAGCCTGATTAATCATCAAAACAGCGATAAGAAACTAAAGCATCTTCACAAAATAAAACAACAACCTAGTGAAAGAACAAAACACAAGTACCTGTCCCTTGTTATATGCCTTCATTTTCTTCTCATATTCAACCTTTCGCTTCTCAGCTTTCGATACATAGGGTGCTTTTTCCTTTAATTTTTGACCAAAGCGTCAATTTGAAGTACGAGATAATCAAACCGACATAACCAATCTCCAACTAATTAAATACTTACAGCCTCCGACATTGACTTCCATTTATCTCCACCAGCTTTTCCAACCTAACAAAAATTTAGACAAACACGAACATCAAATTCAACAGGCAGTTGACCACAGATACGAAAAAAAAAATACTTCAGAATTGTTCTCCAGCTACGAAACAAATGAATCCAAAATTACTTACTGCAGCAACGGATTTGTTTTTAGGATGCTCTCTTTTGTACTGTTCTCTGAACTCCTCCCTATATGTATCCAATTGTTGACAATTAATAGTCACAAATTTGTTAAGCTCAAGAAAAACTGATAAACGACAAATTTAAGAACAAATGTCTCGGAAACTAATACATGAAAACGAAGAAAGCACTTGCAGGCCTCTTAGGCTTGTTTGGGTCCTTCGCTGCCTTTCCAGCTTTTCTTCCACCTTTAGCCGGTTTCTTGTTCACAGCAAGCCTGTAGTCAAACACGAAAAGCCGCATCGCGCGAACAAAAAAATTAAAAAGAAATCCTAGTCCGAAAATTTCTAGATCTAAGATCTGCAAGGACCTCAGCGAAACCTAATTCCAGAACAAAAATAACAAAAATCGCCAAAAAAAACAAAAACTCACTTAGCGTTCTTGGTATCGGACTTTGATTTACCTCCTTTCATCGCGAATCCTGCAAGTCAAACCGCAGATCAACTACAAAAACTCCGAAAACAAATCAA
>JAOTAX010000006.1:350740-366090 GCA_025629825.1 Erythroxylum guanchezii | reverse complement strand
TAATCTAGTACCATCCCATACTGCTTCAAGTCCTTGAAATCTTCCACTGGATCATAAAAAATCTCCACGTCAAACCTCTGTTTAATAGCCTTGTGAACTCATCCCAATCGACCATTTCTGTTTTATTACAATTCCTGACGTATAGACGATACCACTCTCGTGCCCGTTTGTCCATATGCAGATAACGACATTCACTAAAAATTGTTCACCACAGTATAGCCACAACTTAACATTTTCACTGTCGATTGAGGGAAATTCGATTATTCTCAACCTAGTTGGTGTAGCTCTGGGATGTCGGTTCTATGAATCCAAGTTCGCCCTAATTTTTTGACCTCCCTTGTAGAAGATATGGTTCTCAGTTCCAACATCTCTTTTTTCTGCCTTCTCAGTTCTGTTTTGAATTTTCGACATACGCTCACTCCTATCTTGAGACTCCAACAACATTCTTTCCTGCCGACTTTGTGAGATGTTAACCAAACACAGCCTTAATCTCCAACCCCCTTGATAAAGAATCCGACCAGATACCCCCTGATAATGAGAGTCCGTTGGAATGATAATCGAACTGGGCACAATAATCTAGTACCATCCCATACTGCTTCAAGTCCTTGAAATCTTCCACTGGATCATAAAAAATCTCCACGTCAAACCTGTTTAATAGCCTTGTGAACTCATCCCAATCGACCATTTCTGTTTTATTACAATTCCTGATGTATAGACGATACCACTCTCGTGCCCGTTTGTCCATATGCAGATAACGACATTCACTAAAAATTGTTCACCACAGTATAGCCACAACTTAACATTTTCACTGTCGATTGAGGGAAATTCGATTATTCTCAACCTAGTTGGTGTAGCTCTGGGATGTCGGTTCTATGAATCCAAGTTCGCCCTAATTTTTTGACCTCCCTTGTAGAAGATATGGTTCTCAGTTCCAACATCTCTTTTTTCTGCCTTCTCAGTTCTGTTTTGAATTTTCGACATGCGCTCACTCCTATCTTGAGACTCCAACAACATTCTTTCCTGCCGACTTTGAGCTGTTAACCAAACACAGCCTTAGTCTCCAACCCCCTTGATAAAGAATCCGACCAGATACCCCCTGATAATGAGAGTCCGTTGAAATGATAATCGAACTGGGCACAATAATCTAGTACCATCCCATACTGCTTCAAGTCCTTGAAATCTTCCACTGGATCATAAAAAATCTCCACGTCAAACCTGTTTAATAGCCTTGTGAACTCATCCCAATCGACCATTTCTGTTTTATTACAATTCCTGATGTATAGACGATACCACTCTCGTGCTCGTTTGTCCATATGCAGATAACGACATTCACTAAAAATTGTTCACCACAATATGGCCACAACTTAACATTTTCACTGTCGATTGAGGAAAATTCGATTATTCTCAACCTAGTTGGTGTGGCTCTGGGATGTCGGTTCTATGAATCCAAGTTCACCATAATTTTTTGACCTCCCTTGTAGAAGATATGGTTCTCAATTCCAACATCTCTTTTTTCTGCCTTCTCAGTTCTGTTTTGAATTTTTGACATGCGCTCACTCCTATCTTGAGACTCCAATAACATTCTTTCCTGCCGACTTTGTGACTCCAGCAACATTTTCTCATTTCGAATTTGCGCCTCCATCAGCCCCTTCAAGTTTTCTTCCAACCGTCGCAGCTTTGCGCCTCTCGTGCCCTCAGCCATGGTTATTCCCATATTCGACCACTCTGATACCAATTGTTGATAAAGCTTTTAGAATAACAGAACACGCAAGAGTTACGTCGTGATGTTCGTTAATACAGCAGAAGAGAATTAGAAAGGAATACATAGAATCCCCGAAGATTATAACCCTGAGGTTATTATTTAAACGCTGCGTTACATTGATAAAAATAGAATTCAAACGAGCTTCCGTTGCTTCCCGCATTAACGTCTTCTTCCTCGTTCGACTCTGCAACAATTTCCTTTCACCTGTAAAATCAAGAGACCGAGATATTAAATATTGGAAGGCAACTAAGGAGGGATCAAGAGAGACCTAAAAACTTACGTTCAGCTCCACTTGCAGAAAAACCGAGGTGATAAGCTTTAGAACGTTGGTTTATAAGCGAGCAATTGCAAGTACGAAGAAAAACAAAACCTCTTCTAATCATGTAATTAGAATTCTCATCCATCAAAATGTACAGCAGCACTTACTAATTTACATAAGCAACTAGCCCATTCTGTCTAACTACCAAGTGTTTGACGAAGGCATTGACTTAGGCGGAACCTTTTACGATCTCCAATATTTATACTCTGTATTTCACCCTTTATACGATCCCTATCTACCAAAAAGATATACAAGATAGACGACTGAATATGTTCAACTATCCATCTGGACTGGCAAACTTTGCGAGCTACTTCAAAGTTCTAGTAATGGGTGAACGTTGACATTGTCCAGAAGAAACCAAGCCTCTCTTTGGTATTGGCTGTGGGGCAAAGAAAACAAAATGTAAGCATGCTGCTGTTGTATCGCCTGAAATTGATAAACATAATTACATAAAGCACGTCTAAGTTCAAACCTTTGGTTTTGTAGTCCTCCAGCCTCCAGAGTTCGGTTCCGGGCAATATGAGAATCTCTCGATGGAGTTCAAAATTGGAACCTTTTCTCCTACTGCTATCCCTCTTCCCAGTCTTGTAGTCTGAAATTATAATTTTTTCTATTTATTAGGACAATGTTTATAAAAATGCATTTGCCACATGCCATATTGCCATTGGAAGTTACTACTTACTGTAAAATATATGAAGTCATTCAACAAAAACCGACGAGGAGCCAACAAACAGATTATGGTTTCAACTCATAGCTCACTTCTATTGCTCTTCTCGAATTTCCTATATTCTATCCCCCTCTCCTTAATTATGTTCTTATTACATCTCTTTTGTTCTTTGTTTCTCTAGCATTCTTAGGACTTGGAAATAAATTATCACACCACAAAAAGCTAGCTAATTACTTCTAAATTTACCTCATCATCCTTTGTAGCCATGTCTTTTGATGCATCGTGACTCTGAATTTCCAGACACTGCAAATAGAACAATATCTGCACATAGAACTAAGTAAGTGAACAACGAAACATACAGATGTGGACAGAGTAGGCTCTGATCAATAACTACCTTGTTAAGCAAATGAACATTCGATGCATCAGTTGCCAGGATCTGAACTCCAACACAGTTGGAATTACTGCAAAAGGGGCAAAAAATGGATTTGAAAACACATCCATCTTCTTCACACCAAATTCCTTTTCCGGAATCATCTCCAGAACTTCTATTAAGAAGACGCTGATCAACCCAAGAAATGTCAGTAATGAGGACAGGTAATTGTGTAGACGCATTCTTGTTCCAATGGTCCAATCTTTTTTTCACAAGAGACAGCAGGTGAACTTTTGATGATGAAGTCACTGAGCACATAACATGGAAATGTTTCTCAGGAATACCTAACCGGTTTTTGCAGAGTGCACAAGAAATCTGTAACATCTTATCCTCACTGTTAACAGACGATAAGCAAGACAAGTTGCAATCATCTACAGGGAATAATTGAGGACCATTTAAAATGGTGGATTGGTATACCAGCCCTTTCTTATCATTAGTGATAGCTGAATTTCTTGTGGAACTTGCACATTCAAAACTGCTGATAATGGGAACATCAGATATTTCTCCATCAGTTATTAACTGTAAGCCCATGTACGTCCTCCTTTTCTGGATCTGAGAATTAACACTAAGATCCAAAGATGACTCTACATCTGGTCCAAGGCTGCAGGGATTCACTGTGAACTGTTTGTCAGGACTAACCTCCATGGACTTGAGGAAACTATAAGTAGCTCTTCTTTGGCTTGTAAATAATGGTGAATTCAACGATGCATATGTCAAATCATTAGAAGCCTGAACCACAGTTGAACTAGAGATCCCACCCTTGGAGAAGGATGCTGGACTATGCAGAGCCTCTGGTCCGTCAATACCAGGGGTCTCTTTCACAAGAGTTACTTCTGCATCTTCAGGGTAATATGTCTCAATACACCTGCAGGTAAGGCAGCAATTATCTTGTAGAGTTCTATCACTTTGACATAATATGATGATGGAAGATCTGCTACCACTATTGGCCAGTTAATTTTTCACCAACTATATATGTTACATTTATAATATAAGTAATGCGCAGGCCAAAAACACAAGTACATTATTTTGTTCGCCTTCGTCGGTTCCTTTTCAAGATTGATACAACATTATAAGTATCTCGTGAGCACAATAGTCAAACACAGAACTAGGTTGACTAATCTGTTAAACGAATAACCTTAAAACCCCGCTTCAAAACATAAGGAATCAGTCCACAAAAGTATCCTAAAAATTTAAAAAGTAAAAGAGGTTGTACTTGTTTTACCCTGTATCTGTCTGAGAATCATAATCGAGGTCAATGAATTCTTTGCAGCTGTTGGTGTTGTCACCCCCTTGCGCAGATGCCTGTGCATGAACGGCAGCCTTGAACTCCAATTCTTCAGTTGTGACATCATACTTTGACGAAGTGACTACTTTCATTGACTGATCTGAATTTTGCAGTTTCTTACTAGTGGGCCTTTTACTCCTCTTGCTTTTACCATTAGGAGTTGTACAAGTTTCCATACTAACGTCAGAACTTTCTGATGCATTCATCACGTTCTTCACAACATTCTCCTGGAGGCAAGTTTGGCAGATGATTTTCATAATATCAGCACTAGCACATTGGATGTTATCACAGAAAAGAAATCAGTCGTTAGTAAAAGAAACAAAGGTCTAGCTGACCTTTGCATCTCTGAAAAATGTTTTTAAACCCTCTATTGACATGTCAAAGTTTTCATAATGCCGAATTGACTTCCTTAGCCACTTTGAGATATGTACTCTATTCCGCTCTTCCTGATAGCGCTCATCTGCTTGGAAAATTACCAGAAATGTATTGATGGTTAGATAAAGGCAAAGGCTGAATGCATGCTAAGAAGACAAAATTGAACGGAATTGACAGAAAAGTTCTACATTTTGAAGACTATAATTTCAGAGACATAAATTATCTTCAAGTTTGATAAAAGTAATCTGTAACAGTAAGAGAAAGTCCCGAACTCTTCAAAGTATGAGGACTTTTGCTTATTACCTAATAATATGATGGCTCCATAGTCAAACCTATGCCTTATACACCGCCCTGCGGGAACAGAAAAGAAGCATGTGGTTATAACACATTAAATAAGCTACAAAAATTACTTGCAAATTAAAAAGACCAAGAGATTACAGATATGTGGCTGTGATCAGGGAGAAGTGTTGTTAAAAAGGTTAAGTGAGAAAGCATCGAGTTAAAATAAACAAACTAGAGAGAATAAGAGAATTAATTTCAAAGTAGAAAAGCTCATTTAATATTCTACGAAGTATTAATTATAAACGTATGGTAAAAAAGAGCATACCTGCAGCTTGATTTATAGCTCGGAAGGCTTGGTTACAGTACCAATGACTCCCACTTAGAAGATTTTTAGATGATTTGTACGTGTCATTGTATTTCTTTTTCAGACCAACTTGGATATCGTATCTGAATACAAACTTCAATCAATCACGGAATATGAAACAAGCACTGCAGTTGCCAAATGTAATTTACTGTCAAGAATTCTTACATGTTTGGAAATGGAATGCCAACTACTATCTGAGATATCAATTGTGCGAGGTCGAAAGTCGTCAAAGAAAAGCAACAGCTGACAACGTAGTACAGAAACGAGGAGTATCGAACAGAAACGAATTTGACCATCAGCTGTGGGTCCACTAACAACCAGACAACTGACTTAACCAGAGTTTACCAATGTCCAAAAAGGGAAACCCCGAATTCCTACTATGACATTAACTGATACAAATAAAATTCATTCAATCAAAAGGATACAACCACTCGAGCATTATCATCAGAGAAGTCTATCCCTTCTGAAACCTGCAAAATAATGAAATTGTTTGATAAAATGTTATGTGCTCATATTTGGGATTGAAGGACGAAAGTTAATCTCTTTCCCCTTATTTACGTTAGTTTCCTTCCTTGCCGAACTTATTTTTTGTCTAGATTGGCTAAATTACTCTGCTTCTAATTAATTAATTTTTATGATAACTTCCTCCTTACTTAATTGCATAACGTAATAGCCTTATATAAGCAAAGAAACATAAAACTTTCACCTAAAATAGGACTCCTCTTCAACCTGTTTTAAGACTCTTATTCAAGTTGTTTTTATTAACAGAACTATAACATAAACTAGTGCAAAAATAATAGAAAAATAATATACTTCTACTACAAATAAAATACTCCTCTAATAGATTCTTAATAAAACAATCATACTCCTCTAATATATTCCTAATAAAACACTCATCCATGTCATAAAATTAAAGGTCAAGTGTTGTCCTAGCATTACAAAGCTCTTATTTTTACAAAAAATAACACACTCCTGCAAATTAGATAAAATAATAATAACTGCCACATGGCACAAATTTTGCAGCATTGTACCATAACAGCATCAGAATAATTAAAGAAATGGAGTCTTGAATCAAAGTTTGTGCACCTTTCCTCGGCAAACAGCAAGAAAAGCAGCTCCTTCGTTCTTAAAACATTCCGCGGACTCGTCCTCCTGTAAGTTTTTCATGCCTATTTTCTTAACCTTTCTCTTTCTCGTTCCTGCAGTTGTGCTGCGTCGAGATATCACGTCATAGTAATCCTTCAAAATACAATCAAAATCCTCCTGGCTTCCTCCTCTTGGCTCTACAATAGCCGTTCTATATCAGATTTTTTTTTTTTCCCAAATTAAGGAACTGAAGAAGATCCAGCTATAACTAATTTAAGGCATAACTGTCAAAAAATTCTTGAAAGCTTCTACATATGCTAAAAATGCAGCTAACAGGCATACCCAAATATCGATTATCTCCATTTGATACAATCAAATGACGATAAATCTTACCAATAAATAGAGACTTTCTTGCATTGAGTCGAGACCATTGACCTGTTTCACGCCAACGGTTAAGTAGTTTTTCCATCAGCTTATAACTTGGGAAGAAGAGAAGGGAGCCCGCTGGAACAACCTTGCAAATTTCTTCCAAAGATTTTCCAAGTGCATCCTTCACAACGAGTCTGTGTCTTACTTTCATATGGAATAAGACTTTTTTGCATCATAAAAATTTGACTTGAATTGCAATAGATACCTGAAAGGCATACCCATCTGCTGTTTTGTAACTTGCATTCAATGGATAATTATCTGGACTAGTAGATATGACAGCAGCCCACACCTGCACAACAATAACTAATGCTTCACAGAAGGGCAAAAGAACTACCACTACGCATCAACAAAACCACAGGTCATACCTGTGATTCGGCATCAATTACGTGAGGAGCTTCCAGAGAAGTTCCAAAGTGAACTCCAAGCTCGGATGAGAAGGAATTCATTGGTGACAGGGTCCTAAAATACCAAAAGCAAGAATTAAGTTGTACTACAAATTATACGGTATTGGAGAATTAAAATGATGAAACGTATAAGAACAAGTGATGTGTTAAGTTTCGCCAAACTTAGAAGGCAAGAATGTCAAATGTACTATTCTCCACTGAAATGCAGAGGCAGGTCTATACAGTGACTGCGTTGGGATAACAAAGATGGACAGTTTAGAGAATGTAAGGACACAAATGAATAGCTAAGTGGTATTATTAATGTATAGGTTAATTCCTTGGAGAGTCAGGATCAAATAACGAATGAGCTTGCAAAAGTTGCATGCGTGGAAAAGTTATGGGCTATCTAAATCAATTAAGCTTCTAGGATAATTGCAAGTAAGAACAAGAATACAAGAGTACTGCAGTTACGAAGCAGATCTAAGAGTCACGACACGTCGATGCATCAAACTTACCCAGATGTTAAAATAACAGACAAAGAAAGATTGGCAATGTCGCTGAAGACAACAGCTGGGTTCATGCACCACAAACTTAAAATATGAGTCCACCCAGGTAAGTGCCCTGCACCTAACAAGAATAGAATTTGTATCATCATTAACTTTATTGTCATCAAAATCACTTAAGTCAACACCCTATGTGTAGCACTTACATCTCTATCTATTCAAGATTGACGTCTATCAAATCTTTTGAGAAGGCAACGGAATAGTAAGAGCTTAGTAATTATAGGTTTGATAAGCATCTAAGGCATCCTTTCATTGTTGAAGGAAAATTCCAGATTTTAGGTCAATTGGCAAGAATCCATACCGCCCTTATCATATAGAAAGAATAATAGAAAACTGCACTGACAGCTAACATGTAACAAATCAAATAGATAACTAAAATTACTTACTTCTATCTCTTTTAACATTTCGTTGCAAAGCAAGCTGATAATCAGATATGTGAGCCCCATTCCTCGAGAAGAAATAAGTGAGAGCAGAGAATAGACCTGTTTAACATTCTCAGAAGCAGTCAGATACCATAACTAGGTTCTTTGGCAGTAAAACAAGCAGTGGGTATGGTCTTGTACCTTCCAATGTTATCACTGCCATGCCACTTAAACCCGGCACATCTGATTCAGTGTCTGTCGAAGCCTTGATTGCCTGAAACCAAAAGTATATCAGTCAATATTGTTAAAAGTAATAGAAAGCAGATAAAGGACAAGAAACTCCAAGAAGATAAACTAGTGACAACCTTTGTGGCGCACTCCAGCAAAATGGGGAAGCATTGTGGGGAAATATTAGCTTCTTGAAGCTCCTTTAAAGCCTTCTCACCAGTCCAGCTATACCACAGCCACATACAGAAAAATAATCAGTACAAAGCCTCCAGATTAAAGCAAACATGTGAATAAAAATTTCAAATAATGTGATTCGTTGAATATCCGTAAGTCAATTTCTGACCAAGAGACGTAGTGCTGCAGTTCACGCTTCTCCAGTGTGTCTTTCCTCCGTTCAATCCAACTTGACAAGTCCTATACAATTCAATCACAGATTACTCGCAGAAAAGGACAATCACAGCTTGGAACACAAAAACCATGAATTCAACTTATTTTGCCTGTATCATTTCACACAAAGGTTGATAAGTAATAGCATCAACTCCACAAAGTTGCTGCAATTCCGTCTGCAATTCTTGAACGAAAAATAAGATAGAAATAAGTAATAAAAAGAAAAAAGCAAATATAAAACTGCTAACTTCGTTTATGACTTACTATGCAAAACATCTTCTTCAATGTCCACACTACCAGCATCACGAGCAATGTCCTCTATATTGCTGGAGATTTAAAAAAAAAGTACATTGTCAATAAGGTTGGATGACTCTTAACGTAAGCTACATGATCAGTAATACTTATACATCTTGAAACGGCTGTGTTAAATTTTGTAATATCTGGAGATAATCAATCACATGACCTAAACATAGCAGCTACATTTCAACTTTACAATCGATATTCAAGATCACATATGAAAAATATGAACAGAACTCCTGAATATCCTTTCTGTTTTTTGGATTTTCGTGACATGCCATATAGCATTAAAGAAACCCAAACGATTTCCACTCCTTTCATGCAGATAACAATTAGTAATCCTATAAAATAGGCATGCCTGAGTTATTAGGCAGTAAGAATCCCTTATGGCTGAAAGTAAACTGGCTCAAAATGTCAAAGTTTTGTGCTTAAGCAACAACATGAATGAAGAATTCAAAATCCAAAAATTGGTGAGATCTTTGGGTTAAGAATGATGAAAAGAAACTTGGAAGACATACTGGGCTTCGTCAAGAACAAGGACGGCCCCTCTAATGTCCACTTCCATTGCTCCTCGGATCACTGGATTGATTATATAGTTATATGGGCAAAAAGTCAATTGTGCATCATCTGCCATGGAACGCGCTGCATAGTATGGACAGCCTAAAATGAGGACACAGAAAGGCATGTATCAGAAACATTAAAAATACAAAAGGAGCTTCAGAAGGTGCATAAGAGAATAGCATATGAAATGGGCCAATCTCGCTGGAATTTCTAAAAGGTATATCACAAACCTTTAACAACGTTCCCAATTTTAACGAGATCTTCAATATCATGGACCTCATGGCAACCTCCCTTTTGAAGTGATGGATGAGCTTTAACTTTATGAGCATTTCTGCAGTAAAGAATGCCTACTAGTCACAAATAGAATTAAAATGAAGTAACTCCATGCAGTTTGGAGACAACTCACTTGAAGTGTGAGCATCCACATTCCTGATCCTTCAGAAGAAGCTTACTGAAATATTTCATAAAACAATTGAATTAAGAAAAGGGAAGGAAACAAAAAAATTAGAAAATAAAAGGATGTACTGCACTAAAAACAAGTCATACCATTCTTCATCAAGATTCTCTTTCCCATTTACATGTTTATTAGTACAGTAATGTTTTCGTGAAGCCTTGGGAACACAAAAACTGCAAGTCAGAATCTCCAGTGCTATTCTATGGCGAGTTGAGGGGCAGAATGAATATAAAATGGTCATAAAAAAAACAGAAACCACAAACAAGAATGCTTGAGAAACAACAAACCTACCAAAACTGTCATTGGCACCCGATAGGCAGTCTTCCTATATTCACGAATCACCTGAGATAGTTGAGAATGCGTCCTCCTTCAATGAACAACAAAAAAGCAACACGGTTGCAGCGGTTAGTTGTATTCCCTAAGGTAATAAGATTTTTAATTTGGTTTATTATTCAATTGCAAGTGGAATTAAAACTCTCAACACTCCTGAAAAGGTTATAGAAATTACCATGAATTTGAATTTGCGATAGCAACTTTCTTACAAGTTTTTCACTAGGATGAAACTCTCACCATAAGAGTGCCACTCTATACCGTAATGAGAACATATACCAACATTCAACTCCTGATGGGTGTTTGGGATCTCAAACACGAATTATATAAAAACTTCAGCGACCAAATTTCATAATGTGATTGATTACTCTAAAATTGTTCCGGGGTTGAGAGAATGCCAGCTTAAAGCATCACATGTAAGAAATAAAAAAGAAAATCGTATTTGAAAACCCATATCGCTACAGGTAAACCAAGTGGTCACATGAAAGCATGATGAGTAATCCTTGGCAACATTTAGAGCAATAAACTTCTACGAACTATCAAATACGATAAGAAAATAGAATGTGGTACTAATAAAGAAGACGAACTTACGATGAATAGAATATGGTAGGAACAATCCTTTTCTTTTGATTTTTGTTGTTTGATGCAGGTTGATCCGGCTCTGTCACACTGGAAGGCAATTTTCCTAGACAAAGACGCACATAAGCTTTTTTTTTGTTTCATTTCCATCACCAGTTGAAAGTCACATCGCAAATTTTTCTAATCAAATAAATTATGGTTTAACTAAACAATCGGCCACTAACTTACTCGAAGGTTGAGTCTCCGGAATAAATCCACCGCCATGACCTAGTGGATCGGACATTGCCTCTGGGTCCGGTTTAGATTGCGCTTGATCTGCCTGCTGTTTCTTTAGCATATAGTTCTGTTGCCAAGCGAGAGTCGAGCAAAGAAGTGAGAGCGATTTACCGGTACCGGTCGGAGATTCCAGAAGCGCGTGACAGTGGCCATCTCTGAGGGCTCGATCAAGCGTGGATATGACTCTACCCATGAAGGCGAGCTGTGTGCCGTACGGTTGGTACGGGAACTCCACTTGAACTCCTCCAACGTGATACACATTCTTAGGCTTAGTGCTAGGGATAGGGCTGGCGGTGGTCACCGGAGTTGCAGAGACCATATCGACGCGATTCTTTCTTGATGGTCCTCGAAGAGTGCCCCTCATGCCTCGGATAGAGTGCTTTTAGTGAGGTGTGGTGTTTAGAGAGTTTGAGCGGGAAATTTCGATTCTGGTTATTTTGGATTTGGACGCGGGAGGGATAACCGAAATTACACCATTACCGCTTAGGAGGAGACACTCTTTCATGTTTGATCGGGATTTTATTAATGAAATGAAAAGTAACGTAATATTATTTCTAAACAGTTTATAATATAATAAAATGAGATAGTACAGAAGATAACCGTTTTATATTATATCTCATTTTATTCTAAATAATAAAAATAAAAAATCTTCAATTAAAAATAAAAAATTTTCAATTTGAAAAGTTTAGATGAAATATAAAATGATAAATAACTTTACGCAATATTACATTATAAACATTTCATTCAAATAACATTTCACAATATTATATTATTAACTCTTCTATCCTCCAAATAACAATTTTCTAATATTACATCTATTTACATTATATTTCATTATAAACCATTTCATTTCATTCCATTGTATTACATTTTATTCTACTAAAAACTTCACATATTGGTCCCCCAGTTGGTTGAATCAAGCTCGATACGGATGGCTCCTGCAAACGAAACTCGGCTTTAACCGCCGCAGGAGGGGTACTCCGAAACAGTGGCGGTACCTGGCTTAGAGGGTTCGCTCAGAAGCTCGGCTGGTATTCACCTTTGGCAGCGGAGTTCTGGGGCGTATATATAGGATTAACATACACCTGGAATCTGGGATTTCGCCGGATCGAGTTAGAAGTGAACTCCACCGCGGTGATAGAACTCCTTTCCTCTGCAGCCCATCGAGGACAGACGCTCAATCCCATTGTTCAGGGCATTCATGAACTTTTCACGAGGAACTGGACTGTTGCTCATCAGCATATCTACCGAGAGGGAAATAAATGTGCTGATTGGATGGCCAACTATGCAGGCCATTTTGATGTCGACATCACATATTTTGTAAATCCACCCATAAGGTGCCATCTTATCCTTCTAGAGGATATATTTGGAAGCTGTATTACGAGTTAATTTGTAATTTCCCTATTTTAAAAAAAACTTTACATGTTGGCAACATATTTGGCTCCAAGCTCTAGGCTTAAGCCCAAGTTTGACAAGGTTTGAGAAGTTCAAGACCCAAATTGGCTTAGTTTAAGGGTGTGCTTAGTTCACTTAAAATAATGGTAACAAGAATTATAATGAATACAGTAAAAAATAAAAATTGATATGACTTATATTCTTTACTATATTAGAGGATATGGAGTATTGCCCCAAAATAGGATATAAAAATATTATTTATCCTATCATAATATATTACCAGCCATTTTTTTTCATTCCTTACTCGTTTCTTTCTTCTCGTACTAACTAACCAAAAACTAATTAAATACTTTTAATTTTTAAAAATTTAAAACGATGCTCTTTTACTTAAAAATGACATAATTTCACTTACAAATTTCAAATTTTAGATTGAGCAACTCGAGTTTAAGCCTGTTTCAAAATTCAAAATTTTGAGAAAATATATGAACTTGACTTACAATCCAATCGAATCAACTTAGACTTGTTAACTTCGATTGGTTCAAGCCTAAAAAATTTGCCAAGTCTAACTATAATTAAAAGTTGCAACTAATCAAGCTAAATTGGACCTTTTAGGATTCAAAATCAAAAGTAAAAAAATAATCAAATCTAATTTAGTATATTGATTTTGATTTGATTTTTTTAATTAATCAAGTTTAAAAAATTCAAACTTATTAAATTAACTTTAAATAATTAAGATCAAGTGTAATTAAATTAAATTCAACTAATCATCTTTAAATCGAGCCAACCTTTTTTTGCCACATTTAAGGAAAGATGCCTATTTGAAATTGATACCATTTAACAATACATTGAAATGCAATAAGATTTAAAAAGTTATAAACTCAAAGAACTCTAAGTCAGTTTCATATTAATTTTGATCAACTATGAGTTAAGATCTCATAAAATTTAATTAACTCAAAATTGACTAGTTGAAAACTTGGATTAGGTTAAATTGGAATCAAATTGCTCTATTTGTGTTAATGAATAAGAATGTTAAAAAAAAAAGTCAACGTACCTAGACCTTGTTTGACAATAAGCTAATTACATTAGTTATTAGTTGATAGCTGATTATATCAGTTGATTTGACCAGCGAAGCTATTTGTTAGAGATGTTTGGTCAAATTAGTTGTTTAATATTAACTGTTTATGTGTAAATGACTTATAAGGACATAAATTTTAAAAATATATAAAGGTATGAATATTATATATTTTAATATTTCGATGAATATTCTTATAGGAATTTAGATTTTAGATATTTAATTCTACAAAAATTAAGTTTATAACTCTAATAAAAAAACATATAACATATAATAATAATAATAAGAATAATAATAATAATAATAATAACAACAACAACAACAACAATAATAATAACAAAAACAACAATAATAATAACAATCATCGTCATCTTCTTCATAATAGTAATAATAATAATCATCGTCATCATCGTCATCATCATTATGATACATCCAAACATAAAATGTAGCAATCCAAATGAAGTTTAACAACACAATTCAAATAGAGCAAAAGAAATGAACACCATCATTTAAAGCAATGGTTTATAACAATTCAATAGTTGTCATCTCCCGAGTTCTCTGTTCTTCAATGTCTTCTTGTGCAGAGTTAATTTCAACATCTTAAAATACATCTAGAGGTATAAATTTAGGATCTTGATCGATGATGCTAAAAATAGGTTCACCAATTGTACTTCTTCTAATATAGTTACGCAACGCAAAAGCTGCACAAATTATTCTATTTTGATCCATTAATGAATACTTAGGCATTTTCTTTAATATCTTCCATCGAGCCTTACGAACACCGAAATCCCTCTTAATACAACTTTTCAATGATGAATGAGCTCGATTAAAAACTTCTCGAGATCCTATTGGATTTGCACCACGAAACTCCGATTGATGATATTTTGTCTTTAGGTAAGGTGTCAAATATCCTTTTCTTTCCGGATAACCTTTGTCAACCAAGTAATATTTACCTGAGTTTCCATAGAAGCAATATAATTTGTAACATCCCATTACCTGCGGGGAGGCTAGAATAGTAAAAAAGAGTGATCAATGAGAGCTTAGAAATGCATTTTTCATGCTCATGCATAATATGTCATACACATACACATACACATGAATAGTGAAGTTGTTGCACATAAAAATAATTGTACATGCATTTATGGATAATTCCGAGTATACTTTTGGACTGAATTGTGATATTATTGGAAATTTTGAGATTTTTGAATTTGTTATATTGGAAATATTATTGATTAGTGGAATTGTTGTATTTGTGAATTTTGGTAAATTTATGATTTATTTTCAGAATTTATAGAGAATTATGGATTTTTATGAAAAATAGGGAACAAGGAATCAAAAAAATATTTGGAGATAATTGGATTGTAAAGATGAGAGTTAAAGGAATTAATTCAAAAGGAACTTGGTTAGAGCTTAGACATTAGGAAAGTGACAAGTGTCACTAACTTAGTAAGTTGTTTTTATAAT
>JAOTAX010000006.1:311559-350640 GCA_025629825.1 Erythroxylum guanchezii | reverse complement strand
CTAAGCCTTTAATTTTGCTTAACTATAGAGAAATTCTTTATAATGAGGCTGACCTTGACTCTTCCGTACCTAGTGTTGTTAAACCTGTTTTGCAGGAATACTTAGATGTCTTTCTAGATGAGATGTCCAAGGGACTTTCACCTTTGAGAGGTATTGAACATTAGATAGATTTTGTGCCAATAACTCAAATTCCCAACCGCCCAGCTTATAGGAGTAATCCTGAGGAGACAAAGGAGCTTCAAAAGCAAGTGGAGGAACTTTTCGAGAGGTGGCACGTGAGAGAAAGCTTAAGCCCATGCGCAATTCCAGTATTATTAGTGCCAAAGAAAGATGGGACTTGGTGCATGTGTGTGGATTGCAGGGCAGTGAATAAGATAATGATAAAGTATTGCCACCCAATTTCTAGATTAGAAGATATACTTGATGAATTACATGGTGTTTGTTTTTTTACAAAGATTGGCCCTATAAGTGACTAACATCAAATTAGGATGAAAGTAGGAGATGACTGGAAAACAACCTTTAAAACTAAATATGGTTTATAAGAATGGTTGGTCATGCTTTTTGGTTTGATAAATGCACTTAACACTTTTATGAGATTGATGAACCATGTTTGGCGTGAATTTATTGGCAATTTTGTGGTTATATATTTTGATGATATTCTGATTTACAACAAAAGCCTTGATGAGTATGTTTTACATCTTAAATCTGTACTAGAGGCATTTAGGTGTGAAAAGTTTTAAGCTAAACTTAAAAAGTGTTCTTTTTATATGGATAAAGTTGTATTTCTTGGCTTTGTTATTTCTGCCCATGGTGTTCATGTTGATGAGGAGAAGGTTAAGGCTATCAAATATTGGTCTGCTCCTAAGTCTATTGGTGATGTGCGTAGTTTTCATGGTTTAGCTAGTTTTTATAGGCGATTTGTGAAAGATTCTAGCACCATTGCTGCGCCATTAACTGAAATCATTAAAAAAGATGTGGGTTTTAAATGGAGTGAGGCACAAGAACTTACGTTTAATGTTTTGAAAGATAAACTGTGTTCTGCACTTGTTTTAAGTTTGCCTAACTTCAGTGAAGCTTTTGAGATTGAATGTAATGCCATCGGGTTAGGTATTGGTGCTGTTTTGATGCAAGGTAAGCGTCCCATTGCATACTTCAGTGAGAAGCTTCATGGGCCACAACTGAATTATTTCACTTATGATAAGGGATTATATGCCTTGGTGAGAGCATTGGAAACTTGGCAACACTATCTATGGCTAAAAGAGTTTGTGGTTCAGAATTCATTCTGACCACGAATCACTCAAGCATTTGAATGGCCAAGATAAGTTGAACAAGAGACATGCAAAATGGCTAGAGTTCATTGAAACTTTTCTATATGTGATCAAGTACAAGCAAGGTAAGGAAAATGTTGTGGCTGATGCACTATCAAAAAGGTACACTCTAATCAATACTTTGAGTTCTAAAATGTTTGGATTTGAGTTTATTAGAGATTTGTATGCTTCGGATTCTGATTTTTGGAATGTTTATGGTGCGTGTGAGCATGCTGCATTTCAAAAGTTTTATAGGTATGATGGGTACTTGTTTAGGGAGAATAAACTTTGTGTGCTTATTTGCTCTATGCGTGAAATACTTGTGCGTGAATCACATTGTGGAGGATTAATGGGTCACTTTGGGGTGCAAAAGACATATGACATACTTTGTGAACATCTTTATTGGCCTAACATAAGAAAAGATGTTGGAAAAATCTATTCTAGGTGTGTTACATATAGACAAACGAAATCAAAGACTCATCCACATAGTTTGTATACTCTTTTGCTTGTGCCTAAGCATCCTTGGATTGACAAATCTATGGACTTTGTATTGGGGTTGCCTAGGACAAAAAAAGGTAGGGGTAACATAGTTGTGGTTGTTGATAGGTTTAGTAAAATGACACACTTTATTGCATGTCATAAAACTATTGATGCCACTTATATTGCTGATTTGTTCTTTAGGGAAGTTGTGCATTTGCATGGTGTTCCTAAAACTATTGTTTTAGATCGTGATGTAAAGTTCTTGAGTCACTTTTGGCATGTTCTTTGGGGAAAGTTAGGAACTAAGCTTTTGTTTTCTACTACTTGTCATCATCAAATAGATGGCCAAACTGAAGTGGTCAATAGAACTTTAGGATCTCCTTTACGTGCTATTATAGGAAAAAATCTTAAAACTTGGGAACAATGTTTGTCATTAGTTGAATTTGCATATAATAAGAGCATTCATTCTACTACTGGTTATTCACTAATTGAGATAGTTTATGGATTTAACCCTTTGACGCCTTTGGATTTGTGTCCTTTGCCATTGCATGAGTTATCTAGTAGGGATGGACAACATAAGGCCGAATTGGTGAAGAGCATTCATGAGAAAGCAAGGCAAGAAATAGAGAAGCAGAATGAAGCAAATGCGTACAGGGCTAATCAAAGGCGCAAGTTATTGAGGTTTAAGCCTGGAGATTGGGTTTGGGTGCATTTCCGGAAGGAGAGGTTTCCTAAGCAAAGGAAATCCAAGTTGGATCCTACAGGCAATGGGCCATTCCAAATGCTTGAGAGAATTAATGATAATTCCTACATGATTGATTTGCCCAGTGAGTATCAAGTGTCCGCTACTTTTAATGTTGCTAATCTCTCTTCTTTTAATAATGTAGGGTCTGATTCGAGGACGAATTCTTTTGAGGAGGGAGGGGATGATACAACCAACCTTCGCAATGGAGTTCCACGCCTTACACATCAACCTGACAAGCTACACATGCCAAGTAGTCCAATTATAACGCAACAAACCTCAAGGCTTAAACAAGTAATGCAAGCTTTTGTTCAAGCCCAAATCACAAGTCAAGTATATGAGGAGGTCGAAACATCCATGCAGGAACACCAAGACATGCCCAAGCTTGTGACTTTGTTGGAGGAGGCATTGGAAGATGCTAGTACTTAGCCATTTTGGGAAACAAGCTCAAGTCTTGTTTGGGGCGTATTTTTTGATAATTTTGGCTTATTATTTATTATCTCTTATTTTAGACCCAAGGACTTATTTATGGGCTATTCTTTTAGTTAGTAGCATGTGTTCTCACTAAAAGCCACGTGACTTAATTTTTTTTTAGCTTAATTTGTTATGAACCAATTGTGTGGGCCTATTAAAGTTGCTTAATAAGGCCTATACGCCCCTCTTTGTTTGTTTGGATTATTTTGAGACTTATTTAATTTTTATAAGAGTGTTTTAATGTGCTTAGCTCATTCCTAAAAGGACTTGGATCAGATTATGTTCAATAGGCTAGATACTCCTAGATTTGTTAGGATTAGCCTAATTTTCATTAAATGGGCTTGCAAACCCATTCCTATTAGGGTTAAGACTTGGTAAAGGGTATTTATACCTTATTATATCCTTGTAACCTTAGATTAGATGATTAATAAAATTTCAAAATTGAATTCTTCAAGTGAGGCGTGAATGTCTTCATGGTTACTTCAAGAAATTGATTTGTATCAATAAGTAAGTACTTGCAACTTAAATTGATTTTTGATTTCTTTGGGAATAGGTCTCAAACTTATGATTTGGGGTTTGACGTAACATGTTCTTAAAATAGAAAGATTGAGGTTTTGATTCAATAGGATTAGGGGGTTTCCAGAACTTAGGGGTTTTCGTATCACCTCTGCAGCATGTAAGGTTACATTCGTTCCAAAACAGATACAAAAGAAGGAAAACATGCATAGCTTTCAAACTATATAACCTTCTGAACAAATCTTCTCTTCTGACCTTAATTTCAAAACCTTGGTGGCCCAATAATCTCATCAAAGAAGATCATAAGGCCAACAAAACTAAAACAATGAATCAAACTTACCCCAAAAAAGGAGATGATATGTTTTTCTTTTTTTTTTCCTTTGGAAACATAATCATGAGAAGTAGTAGGGTAGGGTCATCAACGCTCGTCATCAAAAGTAACAACCTCAAATTTTTAATTGTTCTACCAAAAGAAGAGGGAAATAAGGCTATAAATACATTTTTTTTTATAAAGGGTATCACAACTGATCTACCCATATTTGTAATATCTCTATTGAAGGTACTCAAATTTCAGATACTTGAAAAGAAAGGAAACAGAGAAGGTTATGAATAGATGGAAATTGGTATTCAAACAATAGTATTAGCACCAAACCGTCTGCACTACCGGGACACAATTTCAGAGCAACCTCCAACTCATTCCACCAATTGTACATCAAGCCCATTTGTTACCCCAAATAGCTTCAATACTATGTCACCAACATAAAGACGCAATTTTAAGAACTAAGCCTAGTTCCTTATAAGCTTCAGAGTTCAAAATAAACAAGCCTTAAAAGAAAAACACGAAGCCACTCCCAATCTCTTTTAGTCATGGACTTTTAATTAAGTAGTTAACTTTCATCCAACAAAAACCCTCGAATCA
This sequence comes from Erythroxylum guanchezii, assembly GCA_025629825.1. Lineage (NCBI taxonomy): Eukaryota > Viridiplantae > Streptophyta > Magnoliopsida > Malpighiales > Erythroxylaceae > Erythroxylum > Erythroxylum guanchezii. The sequence continues at coordinate 346,202 of JAOTAX010000006.1, read as the reverse complement.
ATAACCAAGTTAATGACTTTTCAAGAACTAAGCATGCCCACACAATAAGCATACAATTACACATTCAAATAGAGAGAATGGAAGGAAAAGAGAAGAGAGTTAAGGTTATTTTTTTGATCACGAACCTGAAAAAAAAACCCTGGTCAAGTCACCACCGTCAATCGTCGCCGTGGGATAGCGTTAGAGAGAAGAGGCTAGTGTGATCGACATCCCTAAATGTACATCTGAACGAAAAGAAAGAAAGGTGTAAAATACAAGGGAAAATGGAAACAGGAAAAGAGGAAATCGTCGGTTTCTCATGCAAGCTACACAGATACAAAACCGACGACTGATTTGGTTGAGATGTGAGAGCTGTGAGAGATGTAAGTTAAGAGCCAAGGAAAGGAAGAAGAATTTAGAGAAAACGAAAAATGAGACGGTAATGAGTAAGGGCAAAATCGGGATTATAGTAAAGTGTAATCAGCTAATTGCCCTAAACGCTCCTGTAGAGGAGCTTCTAAAAAATTAGATGGTTGGATTGAATTAGCCAACTCAACCAGCTTATAACCAAACAAATTAAGGCTTTGTTTGACAATTAGTTGATTGCATTAGCTGTTAGTTGATAGCTGATTATATCAGCTGATTTGACCAGCAGATTACATTAGCTGCTTATTATATGATGTTTGGTAAAATTAGTTGTTTATGTATAAAATGACTTATGAGAACATAACTTTAAAAAAATTTATAAGGGTATGAAAATTATATATCTTAGTATTTCGTTTAATAATCTTATAATAATTTAGATTTTAGATATTTAATTCTACAAAAATTAAGTTTATAACTCTAATAAAAAAATAGAATATAATAATAACAATAATAATAATAATAGTAGTAGCAAAATCTAATAATAATAATAATAATAATAATAATAATAATAATAATAATAATAATAATAATAATAATAATAACAACAACAACAATAACAACAACAACAACAACAAAATCCAAATCCCATCTCTAATTTTATACCTTGTGTTGTCTGCAAACTTACTCGATGAATAATGTCTTGCTTGTCAATTTAAGCTACCATATAGATGTTTTTATGAATTTATAGATAACAATTGTAGTTAATCCTATACATTTCAGATAGGTTGAAATAAGTTTGAAGGCACAATTGTCTTTCAGTTAAATTTTTATTAGCTGATGGCCCCGTTTGGTTGTTGGCTGATCAACTATGTTTTAGCTGATTGACCAAAATCAGCTGATTGACTTTATCAAGAAACTATTTAAGGGGTGTTTGGTAGATAGCTTTTAAGTTATATTTCAGCTGATTAAATAGTATTAGTTGCTTGACTATGTCAAACAACTAATATATTTATTTGATTAGGAGTTGGTTGGGTTGGCTGATTCAACTCAACCAACCATTTTTTGAAAAGCTACTTGGGAGTAAGTTTTCAACCTATCGGTCCTATTTGGCAATCAGCTGATTGCATTAGCTGTTAGCTAATTTTATTAGTTGTTAGCTGATTATATCAGCTGATTTGACCAGCGGATTGCATTAGCTGTTTGTCATTTGATGTTTGGTAAAATTAGCTGCTTATGTGTAAAATGACTTATGAGAATATGACTTTAAGGCTATGAATATTATATATCTTAGTATTTCATTGAATATTCTTATGGTAATTTAGATTTTAGATATTTAATTCTACAAAAATTAAGTTTATAACTCTAATAAAAAAACATAGAACATATAACAACAACAGCAACAATAACAATAACAACAACAACAACAACAACAACAACAACAACAACAACAACAAAATCTAATAATAATAATAATAACAATAATAATAATAACAACAAAATCCAAATCTCATCTATAGTTTTATACCTTGTGTTCTCTACAAACTTACTCCATGAATAATATCTTGCTTGTCAATTTAAGCTACTGTATAGATGTTTTGATGAATTTATATATAACAGTTGTAGTTAATCTCATCCATTTCAGATAGGTTGAAATAAGTTTGAGGGCACAATTGTCTTTCAGTAAAATTTTTATTAGCTGATAGGTTGAAAAGTTATTCCCAAGTAGCTTTTCAAAAATGGTTAGTTATTTTTTTGATAAATAAAAAGTTATGTTGGCAGGTATATTAGCTGTTTGACATAGTCAAACAACTAATACTCTTTAATCAGCTGAAATATAACTTAAAAGATATCTACCAAACACCCCATAAATAGTTTCTTGATAAAGTTAATCAGCTGATTTTGGTCAATCAGCTAAAAAATAACTGATTAGCCAACAACCAAACAAGGCCCTAATGTACAATGCTCCTCGTTTTGTGAAAGTTTGGGTTGGGTCATCGATGCATGCAATCTTCTGCTTGTATTTTTTTACAAAGAAATTGTTTATGCGATTCAAACCTGTGACTTTTTAGTCACAAATGAGTAAATTTTTTAAACTTTTTTGATTAAAAATGTTGAAAATTGTGTTACATAATCTAAAGTTAACAAATCCAACCTGAAATTAATGTGAATTCAAGATTTTTTAAATAAATGATTTTATTTAAATTTTTTAAAAATTAAAAAATATATATTTAACACTTTAAGTTCAATTAGGCTTTGGATCACCCATACCCGGACATGGGTTCAAGTCTGAAGTCTCAAGACCGAATACGGAATTTGGATTTAAGTATGACCCGACCCAGCTTGCCCATTGCCAAACCTACCTATGACCCACTATGGCGCCATTTCTCTGGTAAGTAACGAATGAGGGCGAGCCACGCGGCAAATTGACGTGGCGATTCGAGAAATTTTTATCGAGCAAAGGCCATAGAGAAAACAAAAGCAACTAAAACTTGGAGCTCGACAGGAGTGAAGGTTTAATCGGAATCGCTGCGAAGAATGGCGGAGGCACCGGCGTGGCTGTTTATTCTGTTCGCCGTTTTGACGTTAACCGTTGTTTCGGGAATCGACGACAAATGCGCCGCTTGTAATGCCGTCGCGGTACCTTTCATTTCATGTTTGTGGTAGTCAATTTGACATACTGAGTTACTGTTAAACTGAGAAATCTGATTAGTAATGGTGTTTTACAGGAAGAATTAGAGCGTGGGCTTTCCAAAGTAAGTGCTGCATTTCTTATTTTGTTTTAGATTGTGAGAATAATAGTTTCTCGTCTTCGACTTGTGCTATCCAATGAGTAATGGAATCTGTTAGGAAAAACCAAGGAATCATTTGGACATGAGACACCGCTTGGACTCTAAAGGTCAACGTGAAGGGAAGTTGATTGATTACAGGTATACTCTCTTCACCTTCTAATGAATTGAGAGTAATGAACTAAGTTTCAAGTTATCGTCTTTTATTACCGGATATTGCTTACTATTGGAGGTGTTGTGTTGTTGATGAGAGAAAGTCTGGTATCTAGTAGATTACTCTATCTCATAGTATACAGGAGAGGGTGGAATTGCAAGTTGATTTAAGATTCAGATTGGGTAGTTAGAAAAATGGGCTGAAATTAGTGCGAGTCGATGAACTCTGCATTTGTATTAGATAGGTTATACTACATTGGTGTAACTTATGTTCAATGGTGGGACAAGGAAACTTTTGTTTATCCTGATTGGACTGAATTGTAGAAAGTTTCTTGCTGCATTCAATCTCAGTGTACAAGCTGTAAAATTAGATACATTGTACTACGTTGGTGTATCTTATAAGCAATGGTGGGACAAGGAAACTTTTGTTTATCCTGATTGGACTGAATTGTAGAAAGCTTCTTGCTGCTTTCAATATAATGTAAGTTGATTTAAGATTCAGATCGGAAATTAGAGCAATGGGCTGAAATTAGTGTGAGCTGATGAACTCTGCATTTGTATTCGATATTTTATACTACATTGGTGTATCTTATGTGAAACGGCGGGACAAGGAAATTTTTGTTTTCCCTGATTGAACTGAATTGTAGAAAGCTTCTTGCTGCTTTCAATGTAAGTGTAGATACAAGCTCAAAGCTTATATATGTTATACTACGTTGGTGTATCTTATGTGCTACGGTGGGACAATGAAACTTTTGTTTATCCTGCTTGGACTGAATTGTAGAAAGCTTCTTGCTGCTTTCTTTCTAAGTGTAGATACAAGCTCTATGATCAGATATGTCATATTACGTATGATCAGATATGTCATATTATGTTGGCGTATCTTGTATGCAATGGTAGGACAAGGAAACTTTTGTTTATCCTGATTGGACTGAATTGTAGAAAGCTTCTTGCTGCTTTCAATCTAAGTATAGATAAAAGCTCTAAGATTACAGATGCTTTTGCTTACTGTGTTATAATTGTTGCCACACCCTCGCTCTCCCTTGTGGTTCCACTTTCTAAACTATGTCTAATGCCCTTATCTTTTTCTGTGTATGCTTTAAATAGAGTCAGCGACCTAAGAGTTGTTGAGCTCTTAGATGGGCTTTGTGAAAAGATGCAAGATTACACTCTTCAAAAGGTAACTCCGACTTTTATATGGTTCTTGTTTTTGCTTCCATACAGGAGGGAAGTACATATATATGGAATTCATACTATAAAATACAGACCTTACTTTTGGAATTTGCAAGTACTTTATGGAACCTAGTGTTCAGCTTTCAGCACTTTGGTAACACCCCGAACTTTTGAGCTGCATGTGATGTGTGCATCCTCAATCATAGCTGTGATTTTTTTTCCCTCCCCTTTCAGCACATTCAATGACCTTATTGTATTTTCTGCAGATAGATTCTAAAACACACATGTGGACCAAAGTGTATAACTGGGACAATCTGACAACCAGTATGTACTTTCTTGCAATACCTGCTCATATTGACGCCTGTTTTCTCAATGTGCTGGGGTACCATGACCAATTTTGACTTGGAAAATCATATTACTGGAACTTTAGATTTACTTCAAACAAGTTGCAAATTTATGGTTTCGTGCTTAATCAATTGGTAAAATTTTACTTTTCGGAAAGTGTGATGTTCATTACACTTTTAGGGAACTTTGCCCGAGTTTTCTTATCCTATTTTAATTAATCATTTTCCTCTCTCAACCGCATATAGGTACTGCAAACTGGAGAATTGCGTTAGCCTTATTTCCTAATATTTAATCTTCCTTTTTTTTTTCCCTTATCGTACTGGATTCATATTCACTGTAGGCTCTAACTTGTCACGTTAACATATTTCCTTATTTCATGTTCTTTGCCTTGTTTAGTTCAAGGTTTTTAAACTTCAGTGTCTTTTTCTTGTTTACTTTGGCCGACAGATAAACAAGAAGCCCGTGCCTATGCAAAAGATTTGTCATCTTATTGTGGAAGGTGAGGCAATAATGGCATTTGCAGTCCCCCTTGTTTTTTTTTCACAACGACATCATTTCACAAGCAGTGGCTTCCTTTGCATGAGTGATAGGTGTCCTAACCATATTTAAAACATTTTAGCACACATTTTCACGCACCTATGCGTTGTTCTTCCTTTGTTTAGGTTTTTTAATATGAAAAGGATAGGAGGTGAAGAAAGAGGGGAAAGAGAACTTTGTCTCAAAGTCAAGAGCAATTCATTCTGATGCTTTAACTATACTAGTTTCACTAATTGAAGTCCTGAGAAACAAGTTGTTCAAATGAGTATACATAAAGGGGTTCAAGTCTCCTCATTTTGAGATTGTTACTCTGAAGTAGGAGAATTTATATAGCATTCTAAATGAGAAATAGATGATTCCTGATCAATTGTAAACTTCTGAATAAGCTAAGCTTCGGGAGATGAAAACTATATCCGGTCATCAAAATAAATATCCCAATTCCCTGATCATAATATAAATCCCAGAGTATAAGATGCCAAAGTGTTTGATTGGTAGTTCATAATTACCATGTTTAACCCAATTGTTGATAATGAGACAGGTTACTCGAGGAAACTGAAGATGAGGTGAGTTGCGTCCTGCGTAGCCATTTCCATTTAAAAAGTTCATTTATATGTTGATAACTTGATATAGATGACAATTGTTTAGCGCAACTGACACCAGTTTCTATTTTAGTTGTCAGATTTGATAAAAGAGGGATCTGTTAAGGTAGGAGGTGCGAGCAAGGTTCTATGCCAAGATTTAAGCAAACACTGCACTCAGTCAGGGTACTGATGAATCTAAAGCCAATACTAGAATTGTCACTGGAGTCTGCTGCATCTCATTGTGCTTATCTGAAAGCAGGAATAATGTTAGCGTTTTCTTATTCACCCCCAGGGACATTAGGTTCATCACCTACTTACAAAGGTTTAGAAATCCAATTTAGAAAAAGAATTTGAACATCCATCATCTTGTTCAATCTACTCGCAGCTAGCTAAAAGGCGTTTACCTTCATTTAGGCATCTTCGATTGACAGACTCCAGTAGGTTAAGATTATAGATCAATGAGTGTCATTAAACTTTTCTATTATTATGTGCAGTAGCTCGCTTCAGGTGGATGACAATAACGAAGGATCAGATGAACTCTGAGTTACTCCTGCACAAGGAAACGTATATGGTGAACAGGAAACATATATGGTGAAACCATGTCCTTGCTTAAAGAATTTCATGATTGAATTGTCTGTACCTTTTGCTTGATTCTATAAGCAAACAAAATTTTTGAGACTGATCCAGTTTTATAGGTTTGAGGTATGGCTTAATTAACACCTTCTCAAAGGAGATTCACAATTACAATGCATGTTCTTTGAAGATTTACATGCAAAGTATGGCCTTTGGGAAAGGAAGTTGTGAAATTAAGATATTAAAGAAAGAAAGAACAATATAGATGCATTGTCAAAACATTGCTTATTTATGGAAGCAATAGGGAAAAAGTAATAACTTCAAGCATATTATGATTGGCAATAAACAAGGTCGAACATCTTAAGTTCGAGCCTATCAGGTTGACTTGACTTAAATCAATTTGTTATTATTGGTTGGATTTGAGTCAGATTTAACTCAAACACAATTGATGGTGAAAGTGCTAAACCATACCTCCAATCTTCATATATCGTAAGTTTTGAAATTATGTACAATGGACAAGCCAACAAGACAGTGGAACAATATACTCTCCATGATGATACAACATTAAATTATCTCAGATGTACAAGGTTTCAAAAAGCTTAAATGAATCAAATTATACGAGCGTGTGACTTCCCTGGATGAGGTAGAAGAATGACAGCGACTAGTGAGAAGACAGCAGTTTGAAGCCTGGGACATACATGTCCTAATCAGTTGCTAACCTCAGGAGTGTTACGGTGGGACTACATTTTGAACGATCCCTTCTTCTCAAGAGTTATTGTCCAGTACACCCTTGAGTAAGTTCAGCCCTTCTGCAGATATGCTCCTTCGAACTCGAGCTTGCGGGATTTCTATCCGAGGTGGTGGGTCTGCGGAGAAACAAACTACTATTACCGTTACATTATCACATGTATTACGCTTGAGAGCTTCTCTAACCAGCTCTTTTGAGCACTTTTCAGGATCATTGTGAAGCATCAATTCTTTCCTTGCAATCGTCACGGCACATTGGCTGCTCATTACGTCCCATAAGCCATCACAACCCATGATCAAGAACTCATCATCTTCTGACAACTCTGTCTCCTGCAACTCCGGCTCTGCGCTTAAAGGACAGGCAGAGCCTTTAGGTCCCTTCATATACCAGTCTCCTAGAGCACGTGCTACAGATAACTGACCATTAAGGTAACCATCGTAAATGACTCCACCTAGTTTCTCAATTCTTAGTCTCTCTGATGTGCAATTAGGTTTGTGATCCTTGGACATCTCGATTGCCCTCCCTCGTCTCCCTAACACAGCTCGACAATCCCCGGCATTGGCTACTATTAACATCCTGTGACGATGATTAGAATTATAGGATGTCAATCTCACAACGAAACTCCAGGTCCCAGGGGCACACATCCAAGAACAAAATAATAGAAAACCAGCAATTTAATCATCAGACACAATTCAAGAAACTGGAGCAACCACATTATCATGCTACTTCCACGATTAAGATAAGATCCAAGTTTATTATATTCTTGTTTTTCAAGAAGATGACACAATGGAGCAACATACACAATCGGACCTTAAGGTTTTACATTCACTGAGTTTTACTATAGTATATATATCCCCTTGTCCTCGAAGATGATGACAAGGTGGACTGGTACACACAAATGGAGCTTCTGATATTTTTTTGCTCTACTTTGAGAATTTATCAATGCTGTAATGTAAACCATACCTATGTTCACAGCCTTGTTTAAGTCAAGCTTAAGCTTAATAGCAAGTCTCTGTCCATTAAATGCAAAGTATAAGGTAGTTTTGGAGATGGCTTACCTTCCAAAAATAAGGGCAGTTAACGCCGTGGTGCCAGAGGAGATATCGAGTGAACTATCATCTGCAAATGCATAATCCGCTCTTACAAAAGCACTCTTGACCGCCTTCTCCACGCAAATTGGAAAATGGGAGTCCTCAACTATGAATTTAAGAATATTTTGTCTAACAAATAGTGCAGCATCTGTACCTCCATGTCCATCAAATACCTGATTCACATATATTTCGATCAATATAACTTCCAAGTATTTGCAAACTAAGGTTCTTAGAATACAAACGGTTTCGACATATCAAAAACTTAATGAGATAAACAACATAAGGGGTCAAATTTCATTGTTGAACTAGTCCAAAGTAAGCGATTTATAATCCACCGGGCAATCCAGTTATATCGTAGAACTATAAGAGCGTAGCATTACATACACCATAAAAAGCACCAGGTGAAGGGAAACTAGCAGTTGAATCTAGATGCCGAATAAGATTATCAATACATAAATGTTCATCCTCCATATACTGCTTAGGCCCTCCTTCAGCACAGCTCCCTGATCGGAATACAGGTAAAAAATCTGATTTTTCATCAGAAGCGGACTTATTTACAACGATCTCAACATCCGAAGCCTGAAAAACATTGAGTGAAACAGTCATTTGTCAAGCTTTCAGTAAAGGATTTGAATCGATCAACATCAGAATTCTCCAAGTCTACTTTCTAACTTTGATCAATCATATTCAAAATGAGTTTGGAGTTTAATTTTGCTAAACGCATCATGAAACAGTTAAGAGGAACTAACAGAAAACAAAGCATTGCGGCATCCAAAGCACCAAAAGTCCCAACAAAAAAAAAAAAAAAACACTTTCTAGACATGTGAACGCCATCATAAGATCCAACAACTTCCAACTCCAACAACCATGAGTCCCAGATCGACCAAAAACATATCTCCTTTACTTGGCAGACAAAATTTGCAAACAAGACATGAACTTACCAGATCAGCAGCAGCCAGAAGCCTCATAGAACCCACACCATTCCTTACGGCAGATAGGTGTCGTGGAGGCTTCCCATTTGTGGCTTGCTTCACACTATCCAAGCTCTCTTGGTTCTGATTTTCCATAACCGAAACATTCTCCCTATTACAACTTCCTTCTAATATCCCAAGTGGAGGTGAGAAGTCCATACCAGCAGCCATAACCCTCTTACACTCATAAATGAACTGACTTTCCCTTGCAGCAAACAGCCTCACGATTCTTCCGTCAACAATTATCCGATCTATGACTCGAAGCTCTTCTTTAATAAATCCAAATATCGGAATATCCAGACTTCACGGACTACCCCAAATTCCCAAAACCCAGACTTTCCAGAAACGTGATTCCTTCAAACAACTAACCAAAAGTTCCAAGGCAAGCAACCCTTTATTATAGATTCTCTAACGTTCACAATCCCTAAGCAATTCAACAACCAGTCAAAACCCAAAAACCCAATTCAAACTTAACCAAGTAAAACTCCCCAAAATCAAAGCTTTCAATCAAGATTATGCGAAAATTCCATCAAATCAATCAAGAACTACAGAGACAGAATCGGCGATTCCGTGCAAAAGGGGTTACCAGAAAAAGGCGATAACAACTTAACAAGTTTACTAATCGACTAAACTGAACTTAAGATTGAACAGATGAAGAAGTTAAAAGTCTCGAAGAGAAATAGGAAGAACCGATGAAATTTTTCTTTTTTTTCCCTAGACTTGTTGATGGTGTTTGGTTGGGTACTGGCAAATCCAGGTAATCCGGTGGATCTTCTAGCTGTCGGAGAGTGGTGAAGATAGTCTAAACGACACGTGGCCAATTACAGTTGGTGGATCGTCTGGTTATAGCTGTTTATGTTTTTAGTTGGTTCGTGCCGCCATTGCGGTCCATCCCAGCCGTTGATCTATGCACTGATAAATTGTTTTTATTTTAAATTTTAATTTCAAGGTTTTCGATGTAACCCGAAACCGGCGGATTTAAGTTGATCGGATTTTGAGCCGAGCTTAATTTTTTTTAATTTATAAGTTTTAAATTTAGGTTTAAGTTGTTTAATTTGGTCTAAATCAACTTAAAAACTCTAAAAATTAAAAAATGATGTCAACAAAATAATATCATTATTAAATTTTCAAATTAAAAATTAAATGATCAAGCTTTATTTGAGCCCAATCGAGTTTTAAATCACTCAAGCCCAATCAATCTTGGACTCATGCAAAACTTGGGTCAGGCCATATCAAAATTAAATCCAACACTTGATCAAAATAATATATTAATATTTGATACTAAAGGTCCAAATAAAACATGTGGAAAAGTCAAATTTAAAGCCCAAATTCTAACCACTGGCCAAAAGAGGCCCAATCAGTTAACTCTCTCTTTTTTATTTTTTTTAAACGAACTCTCCCTTTTACTTTAAAACAATTAAATTATACAGAAAATACAAAAAAAAGAATATAAATTTTGTTCCGATTAATATGTTTCTACTCTGTTCCATATCATCTAATCCACATATTGTGTGGGATTTAAAAAATTATATAGATAAAATGATATAGAATAAAGTAAAAACGCGTTAATCGGAATATATTCAAAAAAATGTGTGGATAAGATGATGCTAGAAACTTGATGTTGAGTAGGGTCAATGATCAACCAGCATCTGACCAATCAGTATGCGATGACTCTTTATTCACAGAAGTGTGCAAGCTATTTGGGGTTCCAAATTTACCTCCTTTAGAACTCTTGAGGTAGAGTCTTAGGAGCTTAGAAACACTTACAAACTGATAGTAGTACAATCAAACCCAAACCGATAATTACCCATACAATCAAATCTCATAAAATGACGTTGTTTAGAAAATTTAAAATAAATTAATAAATTTAATCTAGCTTTATTGAGTTTTAAGTTGCTCAATCTTAATCAAATTTTAGGATTTTGAATTTTGATTAGACGAGAACTTGAATTGTTCGATTCAAAACTTGAAATTTTCAAATAAAATGGCATTGTTTTAAAAAAATTAAAATAAAATAATAAACTTTATCTGACTCGATCGAGTTTTAAATTAATCAATTTTGATCCAATTTCAGGATACTCAATCTCGATCAAACTCTAACTTAGACCTAGAGTCTTTAAGTTTAATCAAATTTTAGGTTAGACCCAGATTTTTAAACTAAACTTTGAACGGAACTTAAACAAAATGGGCCCGGCCCGGCCCGGCCCGACAAGATTTGACATCCTATCTAGAGAAGAAGGGAAAGAGATTGAAAATATCACGTGATAGCTTGCGAGTTGTGACAAAGTCAGAGAGGTGGATGATTGAGTGAAGGGGACAATCCTGAATTATTTGAGAGCAGCCGTTACTGCTGCGAGTACAAACAAAAAGGTGAAGGACAAAATCTCATTTATACCTGAAAAAGCCATTCCATCCACTATTACGGCTGAAGATGTTTGATTTATTCTAATTACCCGAAATTAATACATTTAATTTAATTTAATTTAATTTCGAATCGAATTTGAGTTTCGTAAAGTAAATTATATATTAAAAAAATTAATATTTTGTCACTAAAATGGCATTGGTAAATTAAATTAAATGTTCTAAAAACTTAATATTTTGTCATTAAAATGACGTCATTTAAGCGAATTCGAGTTGTTAGCAATTGGGCCGGGTTGGAAGTAGTAGTAAAAGTGATATATTTTTAATATTTTAAAGACAACGAGAGGCCATTTAAGCAAGTTCGGGTTGTTAGCAATTGGGCCGGGTTGAAAATAGTTGTAAAAGCAATATATTTTAAATATTTTAAAAGTTACAAGAGATTATTGTAAATCTTATCGAAAGTTATTTAAAATTTAAGTTATTTAAGTTTTAAATTTTAATTTTAAAATATTAATAAACACAACTCTCTTATAGTTTCATTAATTTTATAACAAATTTAATATTCAAAATTATTATAACAACTCATTATAATTTTCATTTTAATACTTTCAATTGAAAGATAATAATATAATACACATGACTATTGATATACCGACTCAATACAAATTTTAAACTCGACTTAAATTAATTAAACTTAACTCAATATAATTTTATGTGTATATACAATTTTTTGATGAAAGTCTAAAATATCTTAAAATTTGAAAATTATAAAAAGTTTTCCAATAATTTTATAAAATTAATTAAATTACATTAAATTTTGCATCTTTCACCTTTTAAATTTTGTTTCGAATCTCATATTATTTTGAGTTCAGAGGCCAAACTTAATTTGTCCAAAACTAAAAAAAAAAATTTCTTCTTCGATTTCATGTATAAATGTCAACTGAAATAGTCTATATTTTAGTTGAAGTGAATAAGTTTTTTTAAAAATTTTGGGTTAAATTATGACTTAAATTAGTCGACATAGTCTATTCGAAACTCAAAATTTTAAAACAAAATTAAATCATTTTTATTTTTTAAAAATTTTAAAAAATTAATAAAAATTGAGTCGTCTAGATTTGATTGAACTCGAGTCGTTTAGCCTAATCAAGTTTCAAGCAAGGCTCAAATTTAAACAATTAAGTTTAAATCTCTCTCATTCAAGTAAAGGGAGAAAATATCTCACTTAAACTCTTTTGAAAATTTGTATGTATGAATAATTTAATGAGTGAGAATATATAAAATTAAATTCATAATCACAAGGGGATTATGATATCTAGTTTTGGTCAACTCCAATGACGTTGGATTTTGCTATGCCCATATTTAAGAAATGAAACACGTGAGATTGGAGCTTACTTAGAATTAATATTAGACAAAGACTTGGGAAGTTCTAGGTAGGTAGGTTTTGGCAATTCTTAATTAGTGTAGCTCAATCTAAAACTACATATGACAATGAGTTAAGTTAGATTTAGATCAAAGCCGGTCGACCCTACTAGGCCAATTTGACTATATTTTTTAAAAAAATTCAAAAACGATATCAATTTAATGTTTTGATCAACTTACAGGTCGGGTCGGGTTAGCCTGTGGCTCAAAAAACTATGTCAAAATTAGGCTGATCAAAATTTACATCCCTATATGAAATTAATAAATTATGTCTAAATTAAGGTTAATTTGGAATTTAGAAAATTGATTTAATTTTATTGTTTTAAATAAAATTATTTTCAAAATAATTAAAATAAACTTAAATTTATTATTTAAAACGTTTTAAAACAATTACTTAAATATAATTCATCATAATTATTATAAAGATTTATGGTAATATCCATTTTTATTGGTACCAATAAATTCTATTATTGTTAATAAAATATATTTTAAAATAGACATGATGAGACCTTTTTTCTGTTTTAATTTTAATTATCCAAAAATATTTTATAGTTTTTAATTTTTAAAAAATAGCTTCGTGGAATTTATATAAAAATAATAACATGAATTACACATGTTATGTTATGTTAATTAATTAATTATTATTAATATAAAATTTTAATTAACTAAATTAAATTAAATTAAAATTAATTTACATATAAAAAATGGTTAAATCATATGGAATCCCTTATCTTATCTTTTAAGTTGAAAGAAACTAGGAGTTCAATAATACCTTAGAGATTAGCTTCAGCGAGATGTGCTGGCAAGACAAAAGTGGAAAAGAGAACAAAAGAATCTCACTTTCTGTCCAAGATTGGATCTTTCTGTTGGAATTTGCATATCACGTTCGTTATCTATCTTACCGCTTTGTGGTTATGTTCATCAACTTTACAAAAGAAGTTTTGATATTTAAAAATCATAACTTGAAAATAAACCAGTAACCCGTGGAGTTACCATGTAAGACAAGTCAGTTTGTTCTTCACTTTTTGGATCTTTTGATTGTGTTCAGTAACTTGGTTTAAAAAGTCTGTGGTTGCCGGGATCTTGGTTGTTGACGGCGTTGTCGCCTGCGGTTGACACACAGAGGACTAAAGAACCCCCTGATTGAGACTGTACTTGAAGCAGCAACCCAACAACCAAAAAGTTTGACTGCTCGTGGAAAAAATAGAAAAGACGAGAGCTTTCATGCGTATTCAAGTTGGTATAAAATTCCTTGAAATTCATGTTGATCACGTGAAGTTGAATTTCAGGCCAACAGCTACACTTGAAATTTGGTGAATGATTCTTACAGATGTGGTCCCCACTTCCTTTTCCAAGTGAGTTTGTGATTGTTGTTATTACTCCTCTTCGATTGTTTCTGGTGTTGTCTTGTAGAGCATTGTAATGTATGGTGTCCAATACAGCACATGGCCACTTGGGTTTGGCCCTAAAGAACGATACTTGGCTTTGAGGTTGGGCATTTCCTTTTTTAGATGTGCGTTTTTCAAGAATGATTTAGACACAGAGAATCCGATTCTGCTTTATCCTAACTCGTTATTTTGGCTTCTTCACATCACTTTTAGCTGTGTTAAGGATTCCTTTTATGTAGGAAGTGTTGAAGCACATGGTTTTTGGGTCTCGAGCATTTTTATGTTTCTTTCTTTCTGGGTACTAGCTCCCTGTGTTTTGTATTGTATCAGAAACCAAGGATTGTCTGTCAATCGTTGTCATCAATGTCTTCTTGTTGAAAAACTGAAAAAGAACGAATCTTTTTTACTGTTATTGTGCCTATTATTCTACTTTTAGAGCAGACAGAGTAAGACTTGTGCACTTAAAACAACATGTTTATGAATTTCAGATGAAGTAACTTGACCCTTGTTCACACTTCTCAACTACGTTCTCATACACGAAGCTTTCTCTCTTCTTTTTGTGCGCCCTGGTTGTTCCAATTTATGTTATAACTCTGGTCACTGACCTTTTAGACCAATAGCTTATCTATAATTCTTAAGTTTTTTATGTCTTTCCTTCTCTTTTTCAGGGGAGACACCAGAGGAGTGTGACTGATGAGTGGCTACATCCCATGCCATATTTTAGTTTTGGCTTTTAGGTGCATCTCTCTTCGGGTGACTCTTTCGAGGAGCCTGCTTTTCCATTTTTATTTTCCATGCCAATGGATTGGTGCTTTTCGCTCCATTGAAGAGCAATGAGCTTTAAAGAGCAGTACTTGTCTTATGAATGGGTTCTAAATGGCAATTTTAGTGTCATTTCTAATATGGTTTTTGGGGGTTTTAGATTTAGCAGAGAACCTGGTTCTGAAACTTGGTTCCTACAATTTACGAGCTGTTCAATCCACTGGTTCTCTTTGCTTCTGATTTTAAAGGGATGTTGTGCTATGGAGCTTCTTTAGTTTTCTCGAACTTCATTGGTTGCATATTTCTATGTAGTGGTAATCTTATAAACATCAGCTATTAATTAAGCTCCGTCCCTGCAGAGCGTCTGATAACTTTGGCTCTCGTCTGATCTTGAGAGTCCATGCATCAATTGTGCACGTACTTCTGCACCAGGAAACTGGGAATTCTTTTTAGGGATCGGGGATAA
The DNA here is from genome assembly GCA_025629825.1 of Erythroxylum guanchezii. Lineage (NCBI taxonomy): Eukaryota > Viridiplantae > Streptophyta > Magnoliopsida > Malpighiales > Erythroxylaceae > Erythroxylum > Erythroxylum guanchezii. The sequence goes on along the minus strand of JAOTAX010000006.1, from coordinate 330,506 downwards.
TTTGCCATTGATACGAAATGAGTGCAGGTTTTCTCTTGGTATTTCTTTTTCTCTTATCTGGACCGTGTACACGTGGCTATAGTAGGAATGTTACCTCAAGACCTACTGTTGTGAATGTTGGAGCTCTTTTTACATTTGATTCTACCATTGGAAGAGTTGCCAAGATTGCTATTGAACAAGCTGTCAAAGATGTAAATGCAAATTCTAGCTTTTTACGTGGAACCAAACTTGCAATCCAAAAGCAGGACTCCAATTGCAGTGGTTTTGTAGGCATGGTTCAAGGTACTTCACCATCTGCCTCTAATCTTAGTGTTCATTTTGGATATGGTGTTGTATATTTTGCTCTTTATCATGGACATGGACAAACTCTAACATGGGTCCTGGTTGTTGTGTTTTAACAGCTTTGAAATTCATGGAGACTGATATAGTAGCCATTCTAGGTCCACAATCGTCTGTAGTGGCTCATATGATATCCCATGTTGCAAATGAACTTCAAACACCTTTGTTGACGTTTGCAGCTACAGATCCCACTTTGAATTCACTTCAGTTCCCCTTTTTCGTTAGGACAACACAGAGTGATCTATACCAGATGGCTGCAATATCTGAGATTTTGGATCATTATGGTTGGAAGCAAGTGATAGCCATTTATATTGATGACGATTTCGGGCGAAATGGTGTGTCTTCTTTAAATGACCAACTTGCAGCGAAACGCTGTAGAATCTCATACAAAATCGGGATTCCTCCACTGTTTGCAGCTAATCAGAGTAGCATTATGGATGTCCTTGTTAACATTGCATTAATGGAATCTCGAGTGGTTGTTCTTCACGTTAATGCTGACATCGGTTTCAAGGTCTTTTCCGTGGCAAAACATATAGGAATGATGGGTAATGGATATGTATGGATAGCTACTGATTGGCTTTCTTCTGTGCTCGATTCTAATTCTCTTCTCCCTGCTGAGACCATGGAGACAATGCAAGGAGTTATTGCTTTGCGTCAGCACACACCTGATTCAAATAGAAAGAAAGCATTTATCTCTGAGTGGAACAAGTTGACTGGTGGTTCCTTAGGACTTAATTCTTACGGGCTTTATGTTTACGATTCTGTTTGGCTAGTCGCTCATGCCATCAATGCATTCTTTGATCAGGGTGGTATTATCTCATTTTCTAATGATCCCAAGTTGCAAGCTAGCCAAGGTGGTAATCTTCATCTGGAAGCAATGAGCATTTTTGATGATGGTCCACTCCTGCTTAAGAACATATTGCATAGTGATTTTGTTGGTCTGACAGGCCAAGTCAAGTTTGATTCAGATAGGTCTCTTATTCATCCTGCATATGATGTCCTTAATGTGATTGGATCTGGATTTAGACGGGTTGGTTACTGGTCTAATTACTCTGGTTTATCAACTGTACCTCCAGAGACACTGTATTCAAAGCCACCAAATCGTTCAAGTACAAACCAGCAACTCTACAGTGTTATTTGGCCAGGAGAAACATTGTCAAAGCCTCGTGGATGGGTTTTCCCTAACAATGGGAAGCAATTGAGAATTGGCGTGCCTATTCGTGTCAGTTTTCGGGAATTTGTATCCCATGTGCAAGGAACTGACACATTCAAGGGTTTCTCCATAGATGTATTTACAGCTGCCGTAAACTTGTTACCTTATGCTGTTCCGTATCAGTTTGTACCCTTTGGAGATGGTAAAAAGAATCCAAGCTACACAGAACTTGTAAATTTGGTCACTGCAGGGGTGAGTATTAATCTCAAGTTAGTCCGGAGATGAATTAAAGCTCCAGTTCATGATTCTTATATTCTTATTGCAGGTCTTTGATGCTGCTGTTGGTGATATAGCCATTGTCACAAACCGAACCAAAATTGTAGACTTCACGCAGCCTTACGCTTCATCTGGATTGGTTGTTGTGGCTTCGTTTAGGAAGTTGAATTCAGGAGCCTGGGCTTTCCTCCATCCATTCAGTGCACGAATGTGGATTATCACTTCTTTTTCCTTCATTGTTGTTGGTATAGTAGTGTGGATTCTGGAGCATCGAATAAACGATGAATTCAGGGGCCCACCAAAGCGGCAAGTCATAACTGTCTTGTGGTGAGTAGAACTAATAACCATTTTGGAATTATGTTTCTTCTTTATAGTGACAATTATATGACTCATGATCAACCGTTAGGAGCATTGTTTAGCAATGGGATGTATCCGTAGGCTCGAAAATGAATCTATCCGCAATTGTTGCTGTCTATATGATTTTCATTTCCTTTACATCTTGCAGCTGTGTTTGTCATGCTCATCTAGTTGCTACTGTTATCTTCACTGAAGGATGGTAATTTGATACAGTTTCCATGAATGATTCTTTGTGCAGTTTCTGAAGATTTGTCATGGAACTACTGATGATCCCCTCCTTTGATTTTACAATTCTATTGTTTTAACATTGTTTTTTAATCTATAGCTTTGATGTTTCCTTAAATTGTTAAGATATCTAAGCATCCCTTGATAGTACTCAACCACCATGCCATATTCTTATCGGTTCTTGCTTAATAACTTTGCAGGTTCAGCTTATCGACTCTGTTTTTTGCACACAGTAAGTGAGAGCTTTACTTTTACTGAATATTTGTTCTTCTGATGACCTATAAGACATCATTGTAATAAAAATGAGTTGGTTTCTATATTCCTCTTGCAGAAGAAACAACTATGAGTACCCTCGGTCGCATGGTGCTTATTATATGGCTCTTTGTGGTTTTAATAATCAACTCAAGCTACACTGCAAGCTTAACATCAATTCTCACTGTGCAACAACTATCTTCTCCTATCAAAGGACTAGAAAGTTTGAAAAAAGGTGATGACCCAATAGGATACCAAGTGGGTTCTTTTGCTGAATATTATCTGAGTGAGGAAATCGGAATCCCGAAGTCTAGGTTACGTTCTCTTGGATCGCCTGAAGAGTATGCTCAAGCACTCAAGGATGGTCCCAAAAATGGAGGTGTCGTTGCTGTAGTTGATGAACGTCCTTACATAGAACTTTTCCTCTCAAGCCAGTGTTCGTTTAGAATCGTTGGTCAAGAATTTACGAAAAGCGGCTGGGGTTTTGTAAGTACCTACTCAATACTTCTGTCATTTTCATTAGTAAAAACAGAAGCATTTGATCCATGATAAATATCAACACATTTGCACAATATGAAATTGGAGCATTTTAATGAAGTGTTATTAGTAACTAAGTTCAGAATGCAACATCCAGTGCATATTTATGATCATTTGTGGTTATGGAAAGGAGCACTCCATACTGTTTTCGATATCCATGTTTCTTAGTTACATCTGAGAGGTCTGGTCTCAACTTCAGTTTGGCCTACATCAGATATTCTTATAATAAGTCCATGCATGGACCTGGAAGTTCTAGCATGTTAGTTTTTCTCCCTTCAAAGGAATAAGGCGAGCTATTATCGGTCCTCAACCTGCAAGAGCCTCGTTCTTGTTTAGCCATATTAGCTCCTCTACCTTTGTCATTCTTCTGCTTTGTTATAGTAACACATCTCATCGGTCTATTTTGTGTCAATAGGCATTTCCGCGGGACTCTCCCTTAGCAGTTGATCTATCAACTGCCATTCTAGAACTCTCAGAGAGCGGCGAGCTACAGCGGATCCATGACAAGTGGCTCATAGGAAGGACTTGCAGTTCAGAGACTTCTGAGATAGATTCAAATAGATTACAACTGAAAAGCTTCTGGGGACTTTTTCTCATCTGCGGTCTAGTTTGCTTCATAGCACTCTTCATATACTTCTGCAAAATCTTTCGCAAGATATACCGAAGCGACCCCGTGGAATCCGTTTCCTCTGCTTCCGGTAGTCAACGTCATGGGCATCTAAAGAGAATAATATCACTAATGGACGAGAAGAAAGATGAATCTAAGAGTAAGAACAAAAAAAGGAAGACGGAAACATCAATATCCGTGTATGATTAGGATTATATGAGGCCAGTACGGGTTCAAATAGGAAACAACAAACAGAAATGGCAACAGGGGATCAAATCATCTCTAGCCATTAAATCAGGTTTCTTCATTAGTTGTATCATTAATAGTTGGTTGTAACTATACAATTATCATTGTATCCTAGCTTCTTATACCATATCTTTTATAGTTCTTAGTAGAAAGAGTTGATTCCATGGGAAGGGCGAAACCAGTGTCATTGACAAATGTATGGGAAAAATATCACACGAAACACAAAAAGAGTTCAGTTTTCTCAGCTTATTCATTCATTATGTGAAGAAGTGTGACTGAAATATAGTCTAATCTAAGTGAAGTTAGAACTGCAGAACTCTGGTAGAAAAAGGATTCACAGGGAAGACCTCAACAGGAAACCGGAGAGTAACGACAGCAAGTAGTCGAGTTCGGTAGTTTATTCACGATAACCAGATGAGATGGGAATTTTCCATAGTTACAGGGAAAAGCTTGGTTAGGTAGATTTTCTGCAGATTACTGATAAAACCAGGTTTGCATGATTAGATTCCAGCTCCAAGAAAGACAAGTTTGTCAACAAGAAATGAGAAGAAAAGCCTTTGATTGTGGAGAAAACTGAAAACCAGCTCTATATCATGTGCTAGCTTTATCTTCTCCCTAGAAAAAGACACTTTTTCCCAGACAAACTAACCAAATATTCAAACTGTCATCATAAAATCAACCAACTTTATGTAAAAATCATCACTTTTTTCAACCTTTCCTTCACTAACTGACATTACATTGCGGAGGTAGCAGCAAGACCACATCCAAGTTCTTGTCCTGACATTGACATTCGTTGGTGGGTTACTGTTGAGGATATCGACAAGTTCCATAGCCTAATCAAGAACACAGACAGTTCAGAGAAAATTGTTGATGAAACCGAAAAAAGAAAAAGAAGCTAAGAACAAACCTGGTAAATAAAATCTTTGAACTTACTTGGATCACTGAAGGTGACAAGTCCTGTTCCCTTGAAGTCACAGTTCCAGTAGTTTCTTCCATGCATCTGATAATATGCATTCATGGCGAATGAAGCATGTGCATGGAGTTTCTCTGGTGCAAAACAACCTCCATTTTCATAAATCTCTCTGCAATCCACACCTCCAGGTCCACAGCAGAAATCTAACACAGTTTGAAGAACCTTTTCATCTGCATGAGGCTTAGCCACGCACCAAACTGAAGGACCCTTCAAAGTACTAGTCATCTTTTCTCCAAACCCCATCGTGCCTCCATTGCTACAGAACTCACAGCTCAAATCCACATCATACACCTTAGACCCATCTCCATTGAATATCCCAAAGTTTCTCTCAGTAGCATCACCTGTCTTCTTATTCTCATTGAACAATGCAAACACAAAGATCTCAATATTGTCTTTTGGCTTCATAGGTGTCCCTTTACTCGACTGTGCACGTTCAATCAACCTACTGTTATAGGTCTTTGCCTTTTCAGGCGTCGCCGCCGTGTCACCAGAGTCACCCTTTGACGGCCAGCCGGATTCAGACACCGTGATCTCCACTGTACGGTTTCCAAATCCTAATGCAATGATGGCTGACCTCACAGCATCAATCTGAGCATCTAACATGTTGTTGTAGGTATAACCCTTAGTGTCATGGACTCCTGAAGCGTTTCCTAATAAAGCATACTCTATACTTACGGTTCCAGGGTTGTCCCTGTAAGCAAAATATGGATATGCATTGATCATGAACGGTGAACCAGTATCAGCTAGAAACCCTACAATGGAGGTCATCGATGGGATGAGAGTGGTGGCGAAAGTGGAAGCTGAAGGAGGGAACGAAGAAGCAAGAACTGCCATGCTATGAGGTGTAGTGACCTTGATTTTGCGGTCGAGTCCACGAGCTAACAACACGTCATGCAAGTTCTGCATGGCTCGGACCAGATCATTTGGATCCAAATGGTCAGGATCTGTTGTTAGATACTCGTTCCCTACGGCAATAGCCACTACGGAAGTTGCAGGAATGAAAGGAACTACTCTGCCTGCTAGCCACTCGTCGGCGGCTGACGTGCCAGAGCTGATGTTGGCTACGTGGTTGTTTTCAACTGCGACAATGAGGTCGATTCCGGTGTTGGAAAAGGCTTCCAAGATCTCAGGATTTGAATCGTAGATCTTGACCTTGTCAAAGAGGGTTGATTGGAGGAGTTGAGCTACTTTCTTTGGTGATGGAAGGTTGTTTCCGAGTGTACCATAGTTGATACCGACGCCATTGACGATACGGGAATGACAGGTTACAAGGTAGAAGAACAAGAAGAAAAGTTGGCAGAGAGTAGTAGCCGCCATTAGAGCTCACAAGCTTCTACTAACACGACTTTGCCACTATAGATTCCATAGCATTTGGATCGAAGAGACGGGCAAATGTGAACACCTTTTGATCGTTCTGAACTGAGAAACAGCTTATATATCTGATTAAAGTAAGATCAAGCTTAGAACAGGAGAAGTTATACTTCCTTTGTAGGGCCACATAGAAACAGGAGCTGTTAATTGGGATCCAACTGTAATCTGACAAACCACTTTGCATTTCTTTCTACAAGTTTGAACGTCTCTCAGATGTTCACAACGAAAGTGGAAAACTTTATTGTTGCTAGCTTTATCTTCTCCCTAGAAAATACACTTTTCTCAGAAAAACTAACCAAAGATTCAGACTTTCATCAAAAAATCAACAAACTTGAAAGACATCATCTCATGGTGAACACTTCTATTAACCTTTATTATAGATTACAGAGGTAGCAACAAACCAAGATACTAACTTCTTGTCCTGGCAATTCTTGGTGGTTTACTGCTGAGGACTATTTCCAAACCTGACTGAACAGACCAATGGAGATAAATGAAAGAAAGAGGGTGGGTGACAAAAGCATGAATACATTAGTAAGATAGTTATAATGTACAAGTTAGTGTGACATCATGCAATTTCTGTTTACACAAATATTTACAGAACGAGTAAGGATGAATGTTAGAATGTAGTACTATCCGTGTATTTATGAAAAAATTCCTCCTCCCGGCAGTGCTGGCATATCACTTTATAAACCTCAATCAAGAGCTTCGGAAACCGGGATGAAAAATAACTTTCGAAGCCTACTGGATGTGACCCTAATAGCTCCTTAATCTCTTCCGGAAGTTCCCTATAATGATGGGACTTGTTGCGAATGACACGCAATAGATCACGAACACTGTCAAACTTGTAACGCCTGTAGCGGCCAATGTTGTTGATGAATATGGTTTCCATTTTCTCATCCCACTTTCCACCCAATGTCACAGTTGAAATAGTTTCCAATGCATTCAACACTTCTGATTCACTTTCCCTATCTTCTAATTCAACCCGATCACTGACATCCTGAAGAAATGAGAGTCTTTTCTCTGAAGTCCAAAACAGAGGATGGCTTAACACCTGTTGTGCTTTTGGCCTGCAAAACAGCACGACAATTACATCCATAGTTAGAGTACAATTCACCAATGAATCTATACAATATGAAAGGCCACATTATAGTACGTGAAGCTTCGAAGAAACCAATAACAAGTATCAGCAAATCCTTTATAGCAAAGGTGTAAATGACTCACCTATTATTAGGATTATGATCCAAGAGAAGTGAAAAAAGATTCACGGCCTCTGGTATATGCTCTACTAAGAAAAGGTCCTTCCTATCATTCACAATATTTAAATCTCGTTCAATGCTCTCGCCAAAAGGGTGCTTACCCCCCGTGACACAGAAGAATAAGAGACAGCCTAAACTGAACAAGTCAACTGCACGTGTTTGGCGCCCATGTTGAAGTTGTTCAGGTGCTTGCCAACCTGAACTCCCATAACCTACAAATGACAACAAGAAGACTTTAAGAGACTAGTTCAGAATTAGATATTATTTCCTCTAAATTCGATTGCTTTCATGAATTCCAGTTCAAGGGCCTTATCCATTTCATGTTTAGTTCGGCCGTGTTTTGACATACTCACCAGTTGTACTCTGAGTCAAGGATGTACTGTCACCCAGAAGGCGCTTGCTAATACCCATATCTGAAAGCTTTGCACAAAAGGGTTTCTCATTGATTATCAGCACATTTTGAGGCTTTAAGTCTCTATGTATAATTCCAAGTTCATGCAAATGAGCAAGCCCTAAAACCACATCCCTGCATACATTCAGGGTATCAAGTTATGTCCTGTAACAAAAAGGTAGCCATGAAACTAATTTCAACTAAGAGTAAACTTAAAGATACTAAACTAACCTCATTAGCTTTAACAAATGTACTGATGGGTAGCCATTTGCCTTCCACAGTTCGAATTTCTTTTCATGTACAGGCAGATAATGCGACTGATTTTGATAACATTCAGAATACACATAAATCAAGTCGCTTAAGTTGGACATGCAACGCTCTAATGCAAGATAAACAAAGTTTCGATCAAACTCAACACCATACCATCTAACAATATTTGGGTGTTGATCAGAAGCAATAAGGTTCTCAATCTCTTTTAAAGCCACATCATGATGAGTTTGCACAAGACGTTTGACAGCTACAGGACGACCATCATAAATACCTTCAAGGACAACTGTACCATTACTTCCCTTGGCAATTTCTGTTTTGGAAATATGTAACTTACCAATCCTACACCCATGTGCATTTCCATCACCAATATCAGTAATGGCGCGTGACATCTTATCAATTTGCTCAATCTGTGGAAGTCCTTTGGTGTCTTCAACTTTACCGCCAACAGAAAGGTATTTCTGTTTCCTGTCATCATAAGGACCGTTCCTGTTGCTTCCTGATCTCCGACTTCTCTTCTTTTTGGCTGCTCCAGTATGCACTTTAAAATCCTCAACTGGCTTATTCAGCTTATCCTGTTTTCTTAATGGCATATAATTACAGGAGACAAAACCCAAGGTGGACAAAATGGCAGCACAAACATATACTAAAGGTGATGCCATCACAAATTTAAATAGCGAGCTCTTATTATTTGAGGTATCAGCATTTCCATCCAAGATTTCAGGGTGCTTGGTCTCAGATGTGGGCAAAGCCAGCATAGGCCTCTCTCCATCAGTTGGAAGAGCCAGCATAGATCTTTTATCAGGTACTAGAACCAGAGGGTGATCTGGGGTAGGAAGAAAGTTAGCTCTATCAGTAAGCCAAGTAATCATCGGTTTATTGAATTCTAACAAGCTACGATCACGAATGCGAACAACAGATGTTTTCATCTGACAAGGCAATTTCCATTCAAACTCATCAATGTCTTTCTCTGCATTTGTAGAAATCCCACCCAAAGAACCTCCAAGCCCTTGACATCGAAATTCAGCTTCAATATCAGCAAATGTCACATTCCATAATATTTTAGTAGAGTTTGGGGAGGAATGCTGCAGCATATAATCTGTCCTAGTAACATAAATAAGATGCCTGGGCATTCCCAAGCTGCTGGAAGAAGCTTCAACCAATTCTTTTGCATCCTTTGCCAACAGAAGAGCATTTTCTTTAGCTTCCTGAACCCCTAATAAAGGAGGAGCACTATCTAACCTATAAGTACGAACTACTCTTCCAGTTTTCGCATCAACAACAAATGCAGAGGTCTTCTTAATCCCCAGTGTAATCTCTCCATCCTCGGATATCACTGGTGTCATTTTAACAAGCTCTTCAGCACTTGATGGCACCTTTCGCTGTCCACAGTCAAATTAATTATTATAAGAGAAAATAGTCGACTCATTTGAACCAGAATTTCACCGAGATATCAGGGAACTCATTTTTACAAATGAATTAAAAAAAAAGAAGATAAGTTTGATTACCAACTTTCCCGAACGTTTGCTATGCAGATAGAGTTGCCAATCGTCCCCGCAGTCAATGTAATAGAAGTCTCTGCTAAGTTCAGACCTATTATGCTTATCACCATCATCATCATCACCATCATGATTATCAAGAGCAGCCTGATAGGAAGAGTAAATGGGTAAACCCGAAGAGAACGACCAGCGAATTTCCCTTGAATCCGTGTCCACCAAATATACAGTCCCATCCAAAGTAGCCACTAATGCTACATCTTGTTTCCTAAATCAAACACACCGCAATTCTTTCTTCTTAAAAAGGAACACATTTCTAAGTCGATCAAAAGCAAGGAACTTCAAATTACTATAAAATTGGAAACATCTATCAATCACAGTAATGTGTAAAGAGCTCAGGTACTCACGGCGTCGGCGGCAATAGGGAGTTAAACTGCTTCGGAATCACGGACCCATCATGGTCAGACGAAGACTTCAGCGAGATCACAGAGCCCGATACTCGCCTCAATAACAGCGATAAAACGACCGCAAAGAAGAGGAGAAACACCAGATAGCCTCTCATGAATCTCTCTGAGACAGCAACAAGAAATCAAAGATCCAATCTTCAGAGATTTGGATTGATTTTCCCCAAAAGAGAGACAGAGATCTTAAATTCTTAGATTCAATTAAATCCTCATCATTTTAATGTTACCTAGGGCTTTAGAGAATTTAGGAACTGAGGATTTGCGGTTAACGGATCTGTTAAATTCCGTTTTTCCAATCCCATCAGTCAACGTTACGTTCCCGTTACGATTGTAGCTGTAGGATCCCCTGCGGGCGCGCCACACTTTTATGATGATGCGCGCCGGAGCAAACGGTTCCTTGATCGTATTTTAAGATGGACGGTGGAGATGTGGCAAACGATAGATTCTAATATGATTCCATTGGGCTAAAAGTAAAGACGATGGGTATTTGGTCCCATATGCTCACCTTACCTTACAGTAAGCCCAAATGGTAAGGGACTAAGTAGTAAATACCAATAATTTAAGTGTTCGAGCAAATCAACTGGGTTCAAAGTTAACCATAATGTACTTTAAGGTTATGTTTAAACGGGAGGTTATTAATGAAATAAAATAAAATAAAATATTATTTTATTATTTAAGAAAATGGTTTATAATAAAATGAAATAGAACGAGATAAAAGAATAAGTTTTATATTATATTTCATTTTATCTTAAACAGTAAAAATGAGAAACCTTCGATTTGAAAGGTTTAAGATGAAATGTAAAATGATACAAAACTTCTCACTATATTACATTATAAACCCTTATTCCAAACAACATTTCATTATATTATATTATAAACTCTTCTATCCATCTCAAACAATAATTTTCTAATATTACATTCATTTACATTTCATTATATTATAAATCATTCAATTCCATTAAAAACCTTACATCCAATCAAATATAGGCTATGTTTGATAAGATGGTTAGTAATGAAATATAATATTATTTCATCGTTTAAGAGGACATTTTATAATAGAATGAAATGAAATAAGATAAAAAAAGAGATTTCACTTTATATCATATTTCATTATAAACAATAAAAAATGAGTTACCTCTAATCTGAAGATTTTAGGATAAAATATAAAATAATAAATATTTACTACCTATTATACTCTCAACAATTTTTTATAATATCAATTATACCCTCAACCCTAATAACAAACAATAAGACAATATATTTTGTTCTATCAAGGATAAAATAGTCATTTCATTATTATTACACATATGTTACGTTACATTTCATTTCATCAATTTTCTAAACAACATTTCAGAATTGTAAAGCTCTAATTACTGAGCTTCAGTTTATTTCTTCTGCTTTTGTTAGAAAGCTAGCAAATCAAGTTGCCTATATGATAGCTAAGGCAATTAGTTCTATGCTTGGTTTTAAATGGAAAGTATGCCCTCCTTTTTCTTTTTTTTCTGTATGATGTTTTAAATATGGATATCAATAATACGCGCTAAGCGCAATAGTTACCATTAGAAAAAAAACATTCGCTTATATTTTATTCAATTATAAATTATTATATTTCATTCCATTAAAAACATAACGTCCAACCACACATAACCTAAATCACTAACTTACCTAAATATTTTCTCTGAAAAATATGGTTTGCAAAGAATTAGTATAACAACATTAACAACTCACTAAAAATTCCACATAAATGTAAAGTTTAACGAGGTCCAAAAATATGCAACCTTACTCCTAATTAATAAAAAGATTGTTTCCGAATGCAAATTATTAGATGATAGATATATCAAAAATTTTATCTAGTTTGCGATTAAATAATAACAAATGCAGTTTTGACCACTATTAAAAGAACTAAAAAAAATTAACTATAAAAAGATTAAAAACAAAAATTATATAGGAAAAATTAAAAGAAATACAAGCTCAATGTAAGAAAGTAAAAGCAGTTGAATCACTGTCTATATTTCCAGGTCCAATAAGGCAAAACTGTAACTGTTTCCTAAGAAGTGAAAGAACATTATTTCTCAGTACATGAATACACTTTGGAGCAAATCTGATACACTGGAACACTTTGGAGCACATCTGATACACTGGAATGTGTACTGGAACTACATTACGATGCTGCTTCAATTTCATCAGAGTTCACCGGCACGCTATTTGGGGTATCCTCCGAATGGAGCTGGGAAGAAACATCATCTATGGCAGAATTCAGTTGTGCAATCTTCTCAGTCAAGATTTTACGATTTTTCTGTGAATTACAGATCCAAATGTTTGTTTGTCAAGAGATGTACTAAATGATTGTAAACATATTAATGTAATGATGGCTGGGAATCTGAAACTATCGGTCTCTATATGAAAACTAAAGCAGCCCGGAAACAACTTCGGCATAACAACAATCAATAGATAAAGAAGAGGTTGTGCAACAACTTCATGCATTTTCTAAGACCTTATCCAACATCTAATCACAGATTGACAAGGATAATGGAAGATCAAAAAGCAATCTCACAGAACTGCAGCAATCTAGTGTTTCAAACTACACCAATATTTAAAACAAATTTGATTACAATCGCACAAAATTACAAGTGAAAGGTCATACCTCAAGAGCTTTTTCTTCATCGTAGATGAATTTGGGCAGTTTCCTCATAAGATCCTTTCGGTCTGTACCAGCTAACACCTTACTGATCTGAACACAGAACACGTATAATCACAACCTTGTAGCATATTCAATTCTAACCGCTGACCAGGGGTGTATAAACCTGGTTTCACAAGATTTTTTGAATCAACAGTAACAATTTACAAAAAACTGAAAATAGGAGAAACCTGCGGTGCATATACACATCCAAGTGCACCAACTATAAGTCCTCCCAAGACAAAACCACCAACAAAAATGCTCGCACTGTTTGATCTTCCACCATCACTGCACAAAAACAAAGAGCAGAACGAAAATAACCAACCAGATAGGATTCAGGAAACACAAGAACCAAGCCAAAACTAGCACATTAGACATCCCTCTAATTCTTCCTACAAAGAGGAAACTGTTAAGTCTTGGAAAAACTAACACTATGGGCATTATGAAAATCCAATCTTTTCACCTACCCATATGCTGCTTGAACAGTGAGTGCCCTTCTTGATGTACCAAATCGCAATTTGCCCGAGCGAGAAGAACTGAATGACAATCTAGTAAAAGCTAGCAGAAGCATCAAAACACGTTAATCACAACTATCCAAAACGCAAAGTAAATACTTTTGGAGCGTATTAAACCAAAATAACGAAGACCCACTACGCCAAAGAACAATACGAAGCGTAAGAAACTAACTTTAAGTGAATAATAACACTGAAAACATGAGATTAGAGAGTGGAGTTTACCAGAAGGAGGTTGCAGTTGGGGATTTCTCGATACAGCTAAGGAACTGGAAATAGTAGAGCAATCCATTCTTGGCTGTTTGGTTCTCGAGAGAGATTTTTCTTGAGTTGTTGAAGAAATAAGAAGGAAAAGATGAAATCGAAGGGAGACGGTGATTTTGGTTCGATAATCTCAAAGTTTCGCTGTTACATCATCATCACCAATCCAACACCTTCATTATTCTCAATGGACTCGCTCTTTCTCTACCCTTGATTTTTCATCACCCGATTAGATCAACCAAATAAAAATTACATTTTTTTATTTGACTTAACATTAACTTATTAATTCTAATTGAATGTATTTCATTTCATTTAATTAAATCTAAATAATTTGAATTAAATCAAATAAAAGAAATTTGTTTAATTATAATTTATCACTTGAATTTAACTCATTTTTATTTATTCCAATATCTCAATTATAGAAATTTGAAATTTACATGTGATTAATTTTATCAACATCAATTAATTAATTGATAGTAAAAATTAAAATCCTTAAATTAAATTTAGATAATGGTTATATGTACTTCCAATTAATTTATTTTCTAATATATTTAATTTCCATTAATCTCATTGTTAAACATCTTTCAAATAGTAAGTGTCTCTATAAGTTCAAGATTAATTATATTGTACACTTATAATTTAATCATTTCTTACATTAATTTTATATTTTGAAATCTATTAATTACTTTTATGATATTATTATATATTACATAATTCATTATATCATATTTTACTAATTTTTTATTTATTTATAAATTTGATTTTAAGAATTTTAATATTAAATTATAAATATAATATAACTAAGAAGATTACATGATAACTGAATAATACTAAAAATATAAAAAATTAATTTACAAAATGAAATTTAATAAAAAGTTCTATTGAAAATCTAACTTTCTCTTTATTAATATTTTCCTCATTTACATTTTTTACAATTAATATTATTTAAATATGCATTGACAATATTATTAGAATTGCAATAATTTATAAAATACACATTATTAATCACTAATAAATTTTAATATATTTGACTAAACTTCTCAAACCAAACTCAAAACATTCGTACAAAACAACAAAAAGAATCATAAAATTAAATTAAAATTTAAAGAGTTTTTCTTATTTCCCTGTCTCTTTTTAACACAAAGTTTAAGATTGAAGAAAAGCATCATAAGTTTCAATAAGTCGGTTTGAGTTCAGGTTTCAATTAGACTTGAGTTGTCTAATGTCTAATTTATATCGGGCCAAGTCTAATTAAATATTTTAAAATTAACGTTATTTTATTCAATACAATATCGTTTAATTTTAAGCTTCAAGTCAGTTAACTCGAACTTGAACTTGAATGTAATTAGAAACTCAAATTTATAAAAAAAAATCAAAACTTGATCAATTGGATATGATTTCAATTGACTTTAGCTCATATCAAACATATAATTTACAAGTTATTATTATAAATGATAATGGATGGATCGTCGTACCATATGTAGCACTTGAATATGCAGCTCGGATTTGGATTCTTCCTACGAACTTTGAACCGAATCGAAATCGAGTTATGTAAGTACCGTGGAAGCCACTGTGATTGGACACCATAGGTTTTTAATTCTAAACCATCCAAATGGCAAGAACAAGTCATCCATAACCATAACCGCGTAATCTGACTCTTGTTTTCAACGTCTCAACTCACTCAATTTTGGACTTAATCACAATCATTCTCTTCTGTGATTTAACCAATAGCCGGCGTAATAAGGACGGTCCAATCTGCAAATAAGCTTCGAAAGACACTACTCGCATAAGAACAACACTCAAAACGCGGTCTTACATTGCTATTATCTCCCATTTGAGCCTCCCAATGACTGTTATTTATAAGTTTCGACGACCCTTTTGAGCATTTTCTCAAATTCCTATAGCAGCCATGGCTGGTGGTAGCTCCGCCGGTGATAGGTCATTGCAGGAGACCCCGACATGGGCGGTGGCTGCAGTTTGTGCAGTGTTCATCATCATTTCTGTTCTCATAGAACGTGGGATTCATTCACTTGGAAATGTGTGTTTATGATTGTTAACAAAAGCATGGTTTAGTTAGTTAGTTTCTGAATCGTTTCATGTCTCAGTCTCACACTTTCTTTCGTTACAGTGGTTCCACAAACGCCAGCAGAAGGCTATGATCGAAGCTCTGGAAAAGATCAAATCTGGTCAGTTCAGCTTCAAACATCACGTTACATTACTGTGTATGTAATGTGTTTCTGATCAGTTGTGTTCGATGATGAATATTACATCTGTGATGTTGCAGAGCTTATGATCTTGGGATTCATATCGCTGCTACTCACTGTGGGTACCAGGTTTATTCCTGAGATATGCATCTCTGAGAAATACTTGCGCTCGATGCTTCCCTGCAAGTATTCAGATGGTTACAAGACCAAAGATGGTGATGATGGCAAAGACTCTGGAGGTGATCACCGGAGGTTGCTTTCGATTTCCGGCAATGGATTACCTCACAGAGTTTTAGCAGCAGCTAGTGGGTCCGGTTTGTGCGCGAAACCGGTAATGGATCGTCACCTCTTGCAGGAACTACGATCAAAACCATGAAACTGGAATCTTTTTAAGCTTATGGATTTGTTTTCACGGTTTCAGGGTCAAATGTCATTGATCTCACAGTCTGGAGTTCATCAACTTCACATATTCATATTCGTTCTTGCCTTGTTTCATGTTCTTTACAGTGTCATGACCATGGCCCTTGGTAAAGCAAAAGTAAGTTTCTGTTTAACATCTATCAGAAAAAAAAAAAAGAAGGAACCAGCCATGATCATGATCATGATCAAGATCTTCTTTGTTTGGTGGTGATGATCAGATGAAGAAATGGAAGTCCTGGGAATTGGAAACTGGATCCTTGGAGTATGAATATTCAAATGGTGATTGTTCTTACTCTTGTCAGGAAACAAACATTGCCCTTTGCCTCTTCTCTTGTTTTCTCCTTGCGATTGTTCTTGTTTTTTATTTCTGCAGACCCGACAAGATTCAGATTCGCTCATCAAACATCTTTCGCAAAGCGTCACTCTGGGATATCAGCACTTCCTGGAATCAAATGGATTGTAAGCCTGCAATCATTAACAAGAATTTGCCTGAATCATGTTCTGAATTCAGATAACGATCTGATATGTTATTTGAATAACTTGGCAGGTCGCATTCTTCAGGCAGTTCTTTGGATCAGTATCAAAGGTGGATTACTTGACAATCAGAAATGGATTTATCAAAGTAAGTCGTCCCCGATATCCACTAATCATCCAAAACTGTTTTGATGTTCCTGAGCTATCCTTACTAATATTCTGATTCAACAGGCACATTTTGCTCCCAATAGCAAATTTGACTTCCATAGTTACATCAAGAGATGTATGGAAGATGACTTTAAGGTGGTTGTGGGTATTAGGTCTGTTATGTAGCAGATATCAAGGTTTCCTCGTTGCAGTTGAATCAAAGTCCCTGATGAGTTATTTCTTATTCTTATATTTTGCAGCATCCCTCTATGGCTTTTGGCACTCTTCTTTCTGCTCATGAATGTCTACAGTAAATCTCCTTAAACTTTCTCAAGAACACGATTGAATTGATTACTGCTATACTCAATAGTTTAAATTGCAGGATGGTACACACTCTCTTGGTTGGTAGCTCTACCTCTCGTAGTAAGTACACCAGGAAGATTTTTCACGTTACAGATTCGTTTGCCTTTATTTATATTTTTAATTTTCAAAATTTTTAATTTTTTTAGTTTTCGTTGAGTGGAAACTGTCTCATTTTCTTTCATTTCTTGCTGCAGATTCTTCTGATGGTGGGTACGAAGCTTGAAATGGTTATAATGGAGATGGCTAAGGAGTTTCAAGAGAAGAGTTCAGTTGTTTTAGGGGCACCACTGGTTGAACCAAACAACAAGTACTTCTGGTTCAACAGACCTCACTGGATTCTCCTGTTAATTCACTACACTCTGTTCCTGGTGAGGCTATTTCAAACTTCTGTTCTGCAGATTTATCAGAGCTTTTTTCTGTTGTTCTTCATCTGAATGTTGTGTTTTTGAGCTGTAAATTCTGCAGAATGCGTTCCAAATGTCGTTTTTCTTGTGGACATGGGTCAGTTTATCTTCAAAACCAAATCATTTCCATGAAACTTTCCTACAATTTCTTCATGATCTAATCTTTTTTTTTTTTTTTGTGCAGTATGAATTTGGGTTGAAGTCTTGCTTCCATGAAAACTTGGGATTGAGCTTGGCTAGAGTTTTGGTGGGGTTGGCTCTTCAATTCCTGTGTAGCTATATAATCTTCCCTCTCTATTCTTTGGTCACACAGGTGAGGTCCTCAAAAAAAATTTTCTTTTTTATTTTTTTATATGTCAATCAAACGTAGGGATGACACTTGGCCTGGAATTCTAGCCTGGGTCAAGCTTAGGGCTCGATTGTCCAGACTCAGTCCGATATAAGAAAAATGACATCCGATTTAACACTCTATAATTATAAGGAAAATGATATCATTTTTTATTTTTAACTCAAAAAAATTAAAAACATTAGGCTTGTTCGAGCCGAGTCAAGCTAGGACTTAAGCTCAAGCTTACTACAGGTTCAACTTAACTCATTGTCATTTCTACTTATATGATGATTTTGTTAGAAATCCCACATCGGATAAGTATGAGAAGATTTAACAATTTATATTAGTGTGTAAACCTCCTCTCTTGAGCTAGCTTTTGGAAGTGAGTTAGGCCCTTCTAACATACTCTTATGTTAGTCGTTAACACCTCGAAATGATAGATTATGTCACGTGTTAGACTCACACGTGAGGGGATGTGTTGAAATATAAAGAGTGAAAGTTTGTCCCACATCGGAGAAAGAGAAGAAAGAAGACTAACATATAAGTTTAGTAGGCTACTCCACCTATCACCAATTAATTTTAGGATGGAACCTCATTTATACTTGTATGTGATATAACTTTCCTTCTCGTGTGGGCCTGTAGGCTCATTGTAAATTCTAATATGGTATCAAAGCCCGCTTGTCTCGATGGTTTGGGGCAGTGTCTGGTTCTGTCCCTTTGTCTAATATGTCCAGCCCTGCTCTGAGCTGAGGAAGCTGTGTCAAGAATCCCACATCGGACAAGTATGAAAACATTCAACAATTTATAATTGTATGTAAACCTCTCCTCTTGAGCTAGCTTTTGGGGGTGAGTTAGGTCTTTCTAATAACTAATAAGGTATCAGAGCCTTTGTGACCAAGTGGTCGTGAGTTCAAATCCTACCACTCACCGATAATTCAACACAAGGT
>JAOTAX010000006.1:300890-311459 GCA_025629825.1 Erythroxylum guanchezii | reverse complement strand
ACAAGTATGAAAATATTCAACAATTTATAATAGTGTGTAAACCTCCCCTCGTGAGCTAGCTTTTGGAAATGAGTTAGGCCATTCTAACATACTCTTATGTTAGTCGTTAATATCTCAAAATGATAGATTATGTCACGTGTTAGACCCACACGTGAGGGGATGTGTTGAAATATAAAGAGTGAGAGTTTGTCCCACATTGGAGAAAGAGAGAAAAGAAGACTAACATATAAATCTAGTAGGCTACTCCACCTAACACCAATTAATTTTAGGATGGAACCTCATTTAAACTTGTATGTGATATAACTTTCCTTCTCGTGTGAGCCCGTAGGCTCATTGTAAATTCTAATATGGTATCAAAGCCCGCTTGTCTCGATGGTTTGGGGCGGTGCCTGGTTCTGTCCCTTTGTCTAATATGTCCATCAGATGTCCAGCCCTCCTCTGAGCTAAGGAGGCTGTGTCAAGAATTCCACATCGGACAAGTATGAGAACATTCAACAATTTATAATTGTATGCAAACCTCCCCTCTTGAGCTAGCTTTTGGAGGTGAATTAGGCCTTTCTAATAAGGTATCAGGGCCTTTCTACCACCCACCTATTATTCAACACAAGGTTGAGTGAGCCTATACAAGTTTCGAGCCCAAAGGATTTTTACTTGAGGGAGTGTGTTAGTGAATATATAAAACCAATTAAGTTGGCCTCACACAATAGCTTAAGTTATTGTGGTGAAATGGTCACTTAACAAATTTAACTCAATTTTTAAACTTGAATTAATTAATTTAAATTTGATTCAAATTAATAATTTATTATTAAAAAAGAATTTTGAAGAAAAATAAAAACTATAAAGAATTTTTTAAATATTTAAATAGTTTACTTTTTTAAAAGTTTCTTATATCTTTTATTCTTTTTCTAAAATAAAAACACACAAAACAAAACCTTTTAACTTCCTCTGCAGATGGGCTCTCATATGAAACAAGCAATCTTCGAAGAGCAAACAGCAAAAGCTCTCTTGAAATGGCGGAAAGCGGCCAAGGAAAAGAAGAAGATGAACAAGAAGAGTGAAGGCGGAGGAGGAGGAAGCACTACCCATCCAGGATTGACAAGTGGTGAAACTACCCCAAGTACAGGTTCCTCACCTATACATTTGCTCCACAATTTCAGGACTGGGTCGAGTCAGGTCGAATTGGAAAGTGTTTACAACACTTCTCCTCAGTACTACACGTCGGACAACGACGAGTTATCAGAATTTGGTGGCTCTAGTCACAACAGGAACGAATTGAGAGACCGTGACGAAGAGCAAGATCATCCTCTGCAATCAGAAGAAGGACATGGACATGGTGATTTTTCATTTAGAAGAGTGTGACCTATGGTGAAAAAAACTTTATTGTCCTTGTATGAATTGAGCACTTTCAGGTTCCTGATGATGATTTGATTACGTTTTTATAATTCACTTTTCTGTTGGTTTTTTGCTTTTGATATTAACTTCTTTGTTTAATTTTAATGTTTAAAGCTTTTTGGGATTGATTATGTTGATCTCTTTGTATCTGATATTGTTGGGTTTATGTTAAGATTGAATTTTTATATTTGATGATTTTATGATTTCAGAGGTTTTGTGTTTCTATATTTTTTTTTGTCAAAGTCGAGTTCTTTGATGCTTGATTGATCTCTTATCATCCGATGCTTTTCTACAGATAAATAGATAATATATTTTGTTATATTTTAGTTTTAAAATATATTTTATTTTTAAAAGTCGAGTTTTGTATTTTTATTTTTATTATTTATTTATATACTTATTGTAATTTTATTTACATAATTATTTAAGGTGTCAGTTTTACTTATTTACTATTTAACCTGCATCACTCTTTCATTGTCACATCTGCATATGAGTCTACCACAAATAGCCTTTCTACTATGTAGAGGTAAAGTTGGGTACTATCAAACTTCTCTAAATCCCGCTTTATTGCAGAACTTCAAACTGGGTGTGATAATAATGATGATTTTAACTAGAGTACTGATCATGATAGATATTCTTGTAAACAGGGATGGAATTTTGTCCGACTCGGGCTTGGTCCGAGGTCAACGAGCCAATTCAAGGCTAGGCAATTTTAAGAAAAATGATGTCATTTTTTTTTAATTTTAAAATAAAAAACTATATAAATTTGATTTCAATCGTTTAACAAAACAAAAGCTTTTTAGATTTTGTAGTAAATAAACTATCAACAATAATAATATAAAAAAACAAAAATATATAATAATAATTTATAAATTAGAAACTTTGGATAAATTGTTTGACAAAGTAAAAAGATTCAAAATTGCAAAAGAGAGGCGCCGTTGCCGGGGATCGAACCCGGGTCGCCCGCGTGACAGGCGGGAATACTCACCACTATACTACAACGACCCTGTTGATGGGTGAAATCCAATTCTATATTTTGCAGATGTCTGATCTAAGCCTCACCGTCTATGGCGGAAGAAGAAAGAGCGAACAAGTTTCTCCAACAACATACAATGGATGTATAGGATTTAGAGATGGGAAATTCTTGATTGTCATCTGTATATTGTCGTAACTTATCAGGCTGCAATAGCAGTAATGGCATTTCACACTGTTGATAATACTTTGTTCTGCTTTGTAAGGAGTGTCAAAGTCCTGGTTGGACAGGGTTTCGGTTTTGGACGAGGAAGCAAAGAGTCTTGCAGGTTCTCCTATGATGTTTGGTCCCTGTAATGGAAGCTTAAGTGAGAAACTGTATACAAACTTTGGACTGCCCAGTGAGTAGGAGTTGACGAACATGTATGTGATCTTCAGAGTTGGAATCTATTCTTGGTAAATGCAAAGAGACCGTTTTGATCATTTTTGGTCCCGTTACGTCCATCTTAAATTCAGGATTCCTGCGATATCCAATTTCTACTTATACTCTTGTCCCTTGATTTCCCTTTTTCTGTGCATGTACGTACAAGGGCATTGATCAAAATTAGAAGTTCTGTATCGAAAACCATGGATTCCTATCAAGGGCAATCATGAACCTGCTCGCCACCCAAAAAAGGTGTAATCTTGAGTTTGTATTCAAAAGTGTTGTCTTTGTTTATTCTCGGTTGAACCCCACGAGACTCTTGAACTTGTGGCCTCTAGAATGCCAAGAACTTTTGAAATTTCTGCAATCTGAATGCTCATATCTCGTTTAGTTAAAAGGTTTTCTGATCAGATTTTTGTGAAGTTTTGTCGTGTCTTTAGGATAGCAAAGCTCTTGTCTTTGTTTACTTTGTGTTCTGTCATCTCTTGAAAACAAAAAGGCAGCAACTTTTTAAGGAGGCGCTGGAACTCAGGTTGGAGAAATGGGTGGAGGTGGTGGAGGAGGAGGAGGACGGTCAAGAGAGCTCGACGAGACACCCACATGGGCTGTTGCCGCTGTTTGTGCAGCTATCGTATTGATCTCTATCATTCTCGAGATGTTTCTTCATCGAACTGGGGAAGTAAATTTTTCTTCTTTTGAAACTCTTCGCCAAATGCAATTCTGATTTTAACATTTCATTTCACCTGTCATCTTTTTATTGTTTGTTGCTCATGCATTTTGTGCTTATTCTGTTTTGTTGTATAATGTAAATCAGCATCTTTCCTCTGCTTGCTCTTGTGTTCTTTTATTCAAACTTGAATTTAGATAAATTTGTAAAGCTGCTTCTTGATTTTAATGTTGTAAATGATTGTGAAGATAGAGGTCACATATCCCATCTTGATGTTATTGATGAGACTGATGCATGATCATTCTGTTACATTTTCTTCAAAAAAAAGTTGATCATTCTGTTACATGATTGGTTGGTCCTGAAAGATTTATTGGAGACCAGGAAATGGATGTTGGAAGATGTTATTTCATTGTCACTTTGTTTTTTAAGAACATGTTGGAGCATATCTAATCTATCATGATTGCATTCTTCAAAATGTTTTGTCTTCCCTTTGATCATTGTTTCCTAAGTTCTGGGTATGGACCTTATGTTAAGTTATCTTGTACTATAACTTAGTACCTTTCTTTCAGTTGTTCAGAGGACGCAACAAAAAGGCCATGTATGAAGCTCTTGAGAAAGTTAAAGCCGGTAGATGTTTAAACCCTGCACATCAAATTTTCTTTCTCTTTTCCTCCCATTAACAATTTGGATATCCTTCACAAGCCTTTTCTGTTATTTTCTGCAGAGCTTATGGTTTTAGGATTCATATCTTTGCTCCTGACATTCAGTCAAGGCTATGTTTCTCAATGGTGTATTCCTGTAAGATATGCCAATACAATGTTACCATGTCAACAAAAGCATTTGCGTGTTGAAGATCACGGGGGCGAACATCACGAGACTGAGGCTCCTGCAGATAAGGGAGATCATCATCGTAGACTCCTATGGTATGCACGCAGATTTTTAGGTGGTGAAAGCACAGGCGCAACATGCAAGGAGGTAAGTGAATCTTGCTTTTGAAGGTATACTAACTCTTGACCATGTTCATAAGTGTTCAACCTGTGTGTTAAATAGTAATTATTCAAGGTTTGATGTTCCTCCGTGTATTCTGAATAAGTAGAAGTTGAATCGTTCAGTGAAGTTTCTAAAGCCGTATAATTGATCAATGACTTTCTATGACAGGGTTATGTGCCGCTAATTTCATTAAATGGTCTGCATCAGTTGCACATTTTCATATTCTTCTTGGCAGTTTTTCATGTGATATACAGTGCTATCACGATGATGCTTGGAAGATTAAAGGTATGGAAATGCAGTTTGTGTTCTTTATGATGTTTTACGTTTCACTACTTGCTAAGGACACTTAAATCGGCTGGAACGCTCTTCTCTGGAAGGTGACTTGATGGCATAGATAACTCTGCTGGCCAATGCTGAGAGTCAGCTTCCCCTTTCTGGAAGACTTCTTATCAACTAATCTGCAGCCATAACTGATAGTTAGTAGCTTAAGTATTGAATCTTTCCTATGCAGATTCGCGGGTGGAAGGTGTGGGAACGTGAGACTTGGGAAGAAGAAAACTTGGATGGTACTTATAGCTCGGTTCATTTTTCAGTTGTAATAGAAATGGTTATCCTGCAGAATCTCCAGCCCTCTAATGGTACTGGAATTTGTTTTCATTTTCTGAGAACTAACGGGATATGTAGTAACTGTTCAGGTGCCTCAAGATTCCGCCTCACTCATGAGACATCATTCGTGAGACAACACACGAGTTTCTGGACAAGAACGCCAGTAACCTTTTATATTGTAAGAAGATGAATCTAGCTTCTGCTTTCAATGTACTACGGTGTTGTTGACATAGAACACAATTGTGAATCCATGTATTGAACTATGGTGAACTTCCTAATTATGAGAAATATCCAAACAATATAATACTACCACTTACTTTTCTTCTGTAAGTTCTTGATGATGTTCTAAATACAATTAAGCTCTTATTCGTCACGGTCTGTAATGTTCTTATGGTTTAACCATGAATGTGTAATTACATACCCATAAGATTGTTGCTCAAGCCAACCGATATATGATCAGTACATTTCATACTGTTAACAATGGCTGCTTTCTGAATCTTGCAGGTATGTTTCTTTCGTCAGTTCTTCAGATCTGTTCAAAAGGCTGACTATGTGGCCATGCGAAATGGATTCATCTCTGTGAGTTTAGCAGCTGTAGTGACGTTAAAATGAAAACTTGCACTTATGGTAAATGGTTTGATTCTTGCAGGTTCATTTAGCACCTGGAAGTAAATTTAACTTTCAGAAATATATCAAAAGATCATTAGAAGATGACTTCAAGGTAGTTGTTGGAATCAGGTAAACTTTTATCCTACTCTAGGAGTGATTGTGCACTGTGTTGTGATATACTTTGAACTCAAAATCTCCATGCTTCTGGCAGTCCACTACTTTGGGCTTCTGTGGTGGTCTTTCTACTCTTTAATGTTCATGGTTAGTTCTTTCTTCATTTTCTTTTGCGTCAATTCAGTTTTTGAGCTAGGTCACTTAGTATTGTCCTTGAACTTTTCAGGATGGCACGTCTCTTTCTGGTATTCAATATTTCCTCTAATTGTAAGAATTCTATGATGGAAAAGCTCCCTAGATTGAATTATTGACTGGTGAAAGGGGAAAGATCTTAATTATTGGTTTTTCTGAAGGTAATATTAGCAGTTGGCACAAAGCTTCAAGGAATTATAACAAAAATGGCAGTCGAAATTCAACAGAGACATGCAGTAATCCAAGGGATACCAATTGTGGAAGTCTCTGACAGACATTTTTGGTTTAGTTGGCCTCAACTAGTTCTTTATCTCATCCACTTTGTCCTATTTCAGGTGTGTGACAGACAGATAGCTAGTAAAAACTTCATTTCTTTTAGTACACAGACTGTCTTGATACTGAAACTTACTTCCTCATGCTTCACTTTTCTTCTTCCTGTTTATGATTTGTGTGATTCCATGACTATCTTCTTTGACGTCGTGTTTTTCCAGAACGCATTCGAAATCATTTACTTCTTCTGGATATGGGTAATTGCCTGCTCTTCTTTTCTCATCTCCATTTGCATTTTAGACAAAAATAATTCACTCAGCTTTTCTTCCCTGTTGCAGTATGAATTTGGGTTGAAATCATGTTTTCACGAGGATTTCACCGTTACAATTATGAGAGTTACCGTTGGGTAAGCCGAAATCTTCAATTCATTCGTTAATTCGAAGCATAATTCTTACCAGTCTTCCATTTTTTGAATGCTGAAAGCTTTTCCTTTTAAGAGCAATCTGGTAGTTGTTCTGGGTAAAAGATCCTTAAAGTTCTCGATACAGATTGAGATCTGGTCACGCTTCATATATAAATATATATACATTCAGAAGCTTGCTCGGAGAACTTCACAGAGAATTGGTGTTTGCTGAAAGTGACACAATGGTAACTGAATTTCACAGGTTAGGAGCCCAGTTTTTGTGCAGCTACAGCACACTTCCACTCTATGCACTTGTAACACAGGTAACTTCATGATCTCCTCCTACCATGGTTCGGTAAAAAGCATTGACCTTTTGAGATATTGCAAGTAACTTGGGAAGTTTTCAGATGGGATCGACTATGAAGCGGTCGGTGTTCGACGAACAAACTTCAAAGGCACTAAAGCAGTGGCAAAAGAACGCCAAGAAAAAGGGTGAACACTCTCATTCTGGTGCTTAGGTGGTAGTCCAACTGAGACCTCCTATGGCATCTTCTGCACAAAGTCGATTTCGTGCCAAGAATTCCGGTAATGACAACGGTCACAGCTCGAATGATGTTAAAGCACACTCATCAGCCTCTCCCACAAACAGCAGACAGTATGACTACAGTTGATCTTGATCACCTAAGCTCCACTGAACCATATGTCCAATGTTGTCTTCTGAGCTAACCATTTTTACTGTGTTATTACAGGATTTTTTTTTTTTTTGTTCTCTGGTTACTGTGTTTTATTTTTTCTTCTGTCATCTTAAGGACCAGTGTTATTCTGAAGAAGGGTAGAGTAGCTTTATCCATACTTGG
This sequence comes from Erythroxylum guanchezii, assembly GCA_025629825.1. Lineage (NCBI taxonomy): Eukaryota > Viridiplantae > Streptophyta > Magnoliopsida > Malpighiales > Erythroxylaceae > Erythroxylum > Erythroxylum guanchezii. Next base: position 303,966 of record JAOTAX010000006.1, on the reverse strand, counting down.
TTTAGACTGATAAGTAGATTGCTATTACTACGAGTGATGAATAAACCTGATTGATTGATGAGTTTATTTTGATAAGTTCACACTTCATTGGCAACCTTTCAGCTCTCCAACTAAGGCTGGCAATTAGTGGTGGCAAATTCGACCCGGTTTAGTCCAACCTATGTTGTTCGGGCCTTAGGCTGAGTTTGGGTTCGAAGGTGCCAAACTTTTTTTCTCAAAATAACTTATTTCGGGTAGATCGATGCTTAAGTTGTTGAAGCCTCCAAAATAATTATGATTTTCTAAACATTTTGTAGTAGTTGTAGAACCAGGTCGAATTTCTAGAGAACTAAACATTAGTTTCTTAATTTCAAGTAATAAAATTCAAAATGGGGTTTTTGTTTAAGTAAATTATTAACTAAAATTAAGAAGAAATTTAATTAAATCGACTGAATATAAAAGTGAAAAAGTTAAGACTATCAAACCCGAATATGTGAGGTTACTGCCTATATTGATCGTTTTTCAATTCATAATGCGACTGCCAAATTGAATTTAGAGATCGTATCCTAGGTTATTTGGTAGTTAGATTTAATTAATGATCATATCTTGATTAATTACAACCTAAGGGGAAACCGAGACTTGTAGGGCGTTCTATTAGTCTCAGATCAATATTCCGAAAAGAATTGTAAGGACTTTAGAATGAAGAAATATGCTTGATTGTGCTTAGGCCAAGATTGATCCTAAAATTGGACCTTACTCACACTCGACACTTTTCTCATTTTCGATTATTTGTTTTAATTTGTTTTCGATAGTAATCTCACTTTAATTTTCTAAATTGTTTGAAAACCAAAAATCCCCCATATACTTTCCTTGCATCAATTAATTTCTTTATGAAAATTAACCGAGCATTCCCTGTGGATTCGATCCCGACTTACCACACTACAAATTTTAGTGTGCAGATAAGTCTCAAATTTTCCTAAATTAATTGGTTTAAACCCAACATTCAACCTAATGCTTATCATCCATTGGCTAGGTGTGATAGCATTCCATATCAAATAAATAATAGCAATAAGCTTAGTGAAAAAGACTAATCCTAAATTAAATAATTGAGATAACTGCAATTATTCAAATTAGTTTTCTTGTTTATCATAAGTTAAATATGAAAATTCATAAATAACCTATTTGCTCCTTTTCTTTCATGACAATTACGAATCATTGGATTCATGGGTAGCGATAGAATAATTAATATTAAATTAAATTGTTAGATTAATCAGTATTAATCATTCATGAAACAAGATAACTCAAAACAAAAAAAATACTTGAATTAAAACATAAATAAAAGTTAAGAATACAAAACCTCACAAGGTTACAATTAGAGTATCGAATCCACTTGAATCGGAATAACCACACATAACTTTTTCTCCAATAACAAAAATAGAAAAAAATATTAAGAATTGCAAAACACGTAAAAAGAGAGAACTTATTCATTTTTCGAAGAGGTGGGGAAGGTCCTTTTATAGAGTTTTTTGATCTAATCCTAATCTAATTTTAACTTTCAAAGATATCTGTCTAAAACAAATTCAAATTCAAATTCCTACATGATAAGGATAAAATGATTTTTCTCAGTTAAACTCCAACTCTTCAAGTCTTATCCACCGCAGCAATCTTTGCACTTTATCCAAGATTAATCTTTATCATCAATAGAGTCCCAATTTGATGCAATCTCAATTTTTCATCTCCTAAAGCAAAATAAACGTTAATTTGCATATTTAAGTACCAAAATAAAAGAGATAATATTAAATAATATATCAAGATAGCATCTTATCAATCGAGCTTGAACTCGAGTTACCACTTGGAGAATCGAGTCAAGTCGGACCAAATGTAAGTCCGGACCAAACTAGTCTATTGCTAAGTTTATTACCAACGAGCTTGAGCCTTGTAAGCTTAAGATAGAATCAAAAAAAAATTTGAGTACTTAGCCTAAATTAAATTGGAAAGATTTTTAAATTCAAGTTTGATTTTAGACCTTAAAAATTTTAGATTAAAACTCGAGTTTGTATTTGAAATAATTTTAAGCAAGTTGAAATGGTATGAATTGAATTCAATTGCAGCATTGAATTCAATTCAAGTGTTTGGAAACAGAAAAAGAGATGAGATCAATTCATATATGAATTGAACCCCATTATCCTTTATAAATTGAATTTACCTAAAAAAACATCGAAATTGAATTGCGAATGAATTGAATCTCATCATCCTTTATAAATTGAATTCATTTGAAAAAATATCGGAATTGAATTACGAACTGGGACTTCAATTCTTCTTTTGAATGTTGAAAATATCATTCCAATAATACCCATCTAACCCTACCATATATATCTTTACCTCAAGCAACCCCTCCCACCTTAAACAGCCCCTCCCACCAAGAAATGGAACAACAATACCTTCTCCACGAACCAACACCTCTCACCATATCCAGGTTTTCCGTTTTCCTTGTTCATGGGTGTCTTTTCCTTTTTCGTTTTTTTATCTATGATCATTGTTCTCTTTTAGATATATCGTTCGATTTAGCTCCTCCTTTTTTTTTCCCATCCTGTCTACATTCTTTTGCATTTCTCGAATTTTTTTGTTTTTTTGTTTTCAGCTACATTTTAAGCGAATCTTGTTCCATTTGGGATCTTAAGGGAGAAATATGTTGAACTAGGAAGGTAGAATATTGTGATGTAGAACTCGAGAAAATTGGGTTTATAGATTTATACGCATCAACCACCTAGGAAGCGAGACCATGAAAAGAAGGGGGGAAAAATAAAAAAAAACTAACACAAAAGAAAACGGAGACTAGGCAATGAATTGAAAGATTCTCAGGAGGTTGAATCAGTTTCTTCGTTCTTATGCATAGGGACCATTGAATTCTAAAATTTTTACGATACTTTTTGGTTGATGGTAAAGGTACGAGCATGAGTTAGTCTTGGGATCTCTTGGAAGATTGCTGGCTTTAGAAAAATAAAGGGTATATATATATATATTCAAAAAAGTCGCCTATTACTACTTTTCTTTTAGGAAAGTATATATATATATATATACTTTCCTAAAAGAAAAG
>JAOTAX010000006.1:251166-300790 GCA_025629825.1 Erythroxylum guanchezii | reverse complement strand
TGTCTTCATAGCTCGGTCTAGCCTAATGTCATTTGCAATCAATTTTTTCTTTTCATTTTAATAATGAACTTTTTTGACAATATCACTTATAATGAAATTGATGTTTATAACTTGCTCCAAGTAAGTGTGAATGTTTATTATTTAATAAGATTATTTTTTAGTCAAGGGTAAAAATTTCATATAAAATAAATAAATTCATTTTAATTGTGTTCTAAACAGTGTAATTAGATTCAATTTTAATATTACTAGATTTGTTCCAAACAGTATAAATTGAATTCAATTCAATCTCATTAATGTAAATAAATCCAATTTGTAAATGAATTTAATTTGAAGGTTTTCAAATGGCTTGTTAATATGTTGATTTGATTTCTTATGAATAATTAGACATAATCAAATCTGGATTAATTTATCATCTTTATGTAATAAATATATTCCATCAGAAGACTCAATACGACAAGACGTACTAAAAAGGGATAAAGTCGTACTTTTGGTCTAATACGAGTGGATAGCGATGAGACTTCAGATTGTGGAACACACACTCTGTGACGTTGTAGAGAGACTTACTTTCATAGGATTTGTTTTCTCGTTACAGCCATGGCTTCTCTGAGGAGCCTAGACAGTTTGACAGTTAAACATGGTCGTCTTCAGATTGTAGCAGAAGCCAAAACTAGACCTATACACGAGCATCTTCCAAAACATGTTGCTGTCTCAAAACCCATTTCCAGAAGATGCTCTGTTCTCATCTTTTCTTTTCCTTTTAGCCTCATTTCGCTGCCACGCGTAGCAGAGTCTAGAGAAAGACGCAACAAAAAGACTATCCCTCTTGAAGATTATCTTACAAGCCGTTGGTTCACTAAAAAACCCTTGTCTTGCTCTGTGATATGTGTCGCTTTTTATGGGATTTAGTATCTAAGCTTGTGGGATTTTTATTTTGAACATTTAGCAGCTAATGGATTGAAATACTATGATGTTCTTGAGGGAAAGGGTCCGGTTGCTGAGAAAGGATCAACAGTTCAGGTTCCTTGCTGGTTCAATCTATGTTGCTCTGTTTTCATCTCATCAATCACAAAAACAGAGAAGGATTTGCAGTTCATGTTGCTCTGTTCTTGCAGGTGCATTTTGATTGTCTATATCGGGGTATAACAGCTGTATCAAGTAGAGAATCCAAGCTTTTAGCTGGAAATCGTATTATTGCTCAGGTTATATGATCAAAACTGCTTTTTCTTTTCATCTGATACGTTCTTTGTCACAGCAATTCTTTAACTCAGGCCTATGCCAAGTTTTGTTCTGTTTGATAGTTTGCATATATAGCTTTCTCTTCCAATACTGGCATTGAAACCAGAAAGCTGCTTGCTGATACTCATTTTCTTGCTAATTAAGCCGTACGAGTTCAAAGTTGGATCCCCTCCGGGCAAAGAAAGGAAGCGTGACTTTGTCGACAATCCAAACGGTTTGTTCTCTGCACAGGCTGCCCCAAAACCTCCACCTGCAATGTACTCAGTAACAGAGGGGATGAGAGTTGGAGGGAAGGTGATGGCATTTTGAAGTTTCTCAGTATCTTATTGGACCATAACAACTTAGTAGCTTTACCTGTCTCTGTTTTCTTTTTCTCTTCTCCAAAACAGAGGACTGTTATTGTGCCTCCAGAAGCTGGCTATGGCCAAAAGGGAATGAACGAGATTCCAGTAAGATCATGCATTTCAGTCCATTTCTGCAGACTCTGTTTTGAGTTAGTGTGCATCTAAACATGATCATCAGATTGTTCTAAGTTAGTATTTACTCTTATGTTGCAGCCAGGAAGTTCATTTGAGCTTAATATTGAGCTTCTGGAAGTAACACAACCTGAAGGAAAGTGAGATCACTTCTGAATTTTTGTTTCTAACATGGAAAACCAGAGCTTCTCCACCGGCTAAGTTGTCATGCACCGGTAATCTGTCACAGTGGTAATACATGTTATCAGTTGAATCTTCCCTTGAAATTCTAAGAGCAGCGCATTTTAATGTACTCTCATGTATTCCTCCTATGGGCATAACCACAAACCACAACCAAGCAAATTGTCAAAAAATCCTAAGAAAAAAGATCCTATCTTTTTTTGATTATTGCAGACCAATCATCAACTGCACAGAGGGAATTTTACTGTAATTTGTTGCCCGCATTATTCTTGTAATTCTTTTATGTATGATCCACCATGAAAGCCAATGAGGAGATTATCCTTGGTTGGGAGTTGCAATTCATGACTACTAGGTTTCATCCAACAAAAGTTTTAACCAAGTGGAACAAAAGTTATCTGAATCTATGCTCAGGCATCCACACCATTTAAATTTGTATCTTATCGATGTACTCCAGAAGCTCCTCAACTTCCTGCTTCAAGGTTAGGATCTTCTGCAGCAGTGGGGCAACACGAGCCTCCATGTCCCGCCCAGCAAACTTCCACTCGTATCAGTCTAATATAGTTGAGTGTTTCACCATCAGCTTTTCTTGCAATTCTCTCCTTTGCCAATAAATCATCCACCTGTGCAAACAGAACTCATTCCCCATTGAAGATGATCGTTGCATTAAATTATATTTATTCTGGCATAAGGGTAACAATCTGTGAAAGTAAATTGAAAGTGAACCCTCTTGCAATGTATTAGCAGCTGGAGGTGAAGACTGCAAAAAGGAGAGAGCAAGGGCTTCAGCTCCTTTGCCTGCTCTTTTAAGTAACTGTCTGCAGTCTTACGAGTTGTTTTACAAGCTTGAACATCTCCGGTCCTAGAAAGATCGCGTAATGATGCTTCTAATTTTTCATGTGTTGCCAAGCATTGGTTGATGGTACTCTCAACCTGTTGAACTGTAGCTCGCACCTAAAATTTTGAAGAACTTAATAATTTTCAATACAAAGAGAACTGCTGAGTTTCGAGTGATTATACAAGTAAAAATCCTCCAACTGCAGTTTTGTTAGATAAAAAGACTTGGAGATTGACAGGTTGATGGGCATGTATACAATGCAAGCTACAAACATGAAGAAAAATCCAGAAATGAACATAAATGATTCTCTGATCATTGAAAGTTCGTTGAACCTTTACTAGGCCTACAAGATAAGCAACAATTGCTGAACAAAATATTGCCATGACAATCTTTTAAGCTAATTACTAAATATGCATTGTTGAAGCAATCATGAGAGTCACTGGAGATCTCTTGATTCACTTTTGCTCGTTATGCTATTCTTACATCAAATCTGCCCCCCTCATCTACTTATACTACTACTCCTCCAAAGATTTATAACTTAATGCTAGATTTATACTAACTTTTCATTGAAGATTATCCTCTAAATATCAAGATCGAGATCCTAATATGGTCAAGAGATCATCAGAATACCTGGAAATACTGATTATGCTCTGAGACAACATTGCTTTTCTTCAGCACAAATGGCCTACCAACAATATCTAAGTGGGAAATCTTGGTCTGCGTTAAAACCATTATAAAAATTACATTAAAGAACATGTCTATGCAATTTTATTAAAAAAGTCTCTAATGTAAGAGTAAATAAGATAAAAGCAAATGTATACAGTACACAAAAGGACAAGAGACATTGTAAAACCGTTGGCTCATAATACCTCTTGCCCCTGCTTCACTGGGGATGGAGTTGAAACTGAGAGATCTTTAGAGCCTTCTGGCAAAACAACCTGCAACATAGAAACATTTCAGAAGTTTTCTTTTGGTATAAAACTAGGCTGCAATCTCCATCAAGTGGCAGCTCATATCCAGACATATACTGACCGTTTGACCATTGATCTGAAGGAATTATTTAATTATAAGTACATCACGCTATACCTGATACAGGAAGCCGCCAAAAAGCCAGCGACCAGTGTGAAAATTCTAAGTAACACGTCTAGATCTAAAAGTAGAGAAGCAGTGTATTACTAACCTTCACAACTAAATTATCAATGATTTGTTCACTAATTGGGGAACCAAATGTAAGGTTCAGGAAATGTCTCCCTTCTGACTGAAACAAGAAGCCCTGGAGGGCAATCCGTATCCAATGGTCAAGGCAGTTCTCCAACCACCAAACAGAGGATATCCAGGTTCAATTAAAAGTTCTGTCTGCAATTCATGAGTAGAATCCAGTCAAAATCAAGACCGATAATGTGCATTTCATTAGTTTATGTTATCAAGTCAAATCATTCACCTTTTTGGAATGATCCCACAGGTAAGATGTTGATATATTTCCAATTTCATAACTGCAATAAATGGAATGGGCCCTTGGAGGCAATTTTGCAAGAAAATGCCTAAAGGCTGATGCACCCAGGATGTCAGGCCTGATCTGGTAATCAAGCCTTCAGAGTTGAATGAAACAAATCAACATCAAACATTGATACACCATATAAGCAGGGTTCAGAAATCATAAAAAAAATTGAGGTATCACTGACCTGGAAAATTCACCGTTGCTTCTAGCACCGCCATGGAAATGTTGTAGAGCTCAGTAACCTGCACGTTGCCCAGTGGGAATTTTCTATCTCTCAAACAACCTCCTAAGCAATAGCAAACGGCTGCTTTGCTTCAAAGTGAACAGCTATTGGCATGTATGAGAAAGGTGGGAGGCTTTCATAAGGACCATATTTAATTTCCGAGCCCTTAGCCTTTGTGTGCTCCAATTTTGTATATGATTCCAATCTAGACTCAGGCAGTTTAACAGTAAGAGAGAAAATGTGCAGTATCCTGGAACACTACCAGCTGAATGTCGGCCTGAGTAATTTCTTGAGGAAATGGCTGTAATGAATGCGTAAATACTGCTAAAACATCCAAATTCAGGCTCTTTCCTTTACTCATAGGCTTTGGTAATGATACCGAATAAAAATTCAATGCTGGAGGCATTCCTTTCGGATTGACAACTTCAACAGCAAGACTAAAACTGAAACTTTTCACCTTCCCCTTCCTTTCATTAAGTGTGGCAGTCAAATATGCTAAATTCTTCACTTGCAGCTCGGGAAAAGCCAGCAAAATTTCCGAAACAAAATTAGAACCACCTAGAAATTAGTTGCAGTGATCAAGCCATGAATGTTGTTGGAATTGGATCTATCAAAATGAAGATGTACGATAAAACTATTCCTACCATTCAACAGATACGACATGTTGAGGAAATTCGGAAGAATCTATTGTTGTTGGGACAATTGGACGAACTCGGCTGTAAGATGGAGAGTGAGAGGGGAATCATGAAGATAGTTCGTGGAGCGCTAGTGATAATGAAGGCAGAGAAGATAGCTGCCAACTTGTATATGGTAAAGGGAGAGACTTTGGTGGATGGAAAAGCTTCAGTTGCCTCGAGTAACAATGAGAGGTCTTCGATGATATGGCACAGGAAACTTGGTCATATGTCGGAGCAAGGAATGAAGATTCTCGTAGACCGAAAGCTACTTCCTAGGCTCACAAAGGTTTCACTACCATTTTGTGAGTAGTGCGTGACAAGCAAGCAGCATCGGTTGAAGTTCAACACATCGTGCTCTAGAAGCACAAATGTTCTAAAACTGATTCACTCTGATGTATAGCAAGCACCGGTTATGTCCCTGGGAGGAGCGAAGTACTTCGTATTATTCATTGATGATTATTCTAAGAAATGTTAGGTGTATCCAATCAAAAGCAAGGGAGATGTGTTTCAAACCTTCAAGGAATACAAAGCGCAAGTCTAGTTGGATACAGGAAAGAAGATAAGGTGCCTCAGGACAGAAAATGAAGGAGAATACACTGGTGCAGAGTTTGATAGCTACTGTAAGCAAAATGGTATCAAGCGACAGTTTACAACGGCATATTCCCCATAGCAGAACGATATGGCAGAGTGGATGAACAAAACATTACTGGAGAGAACCAAGGCAATGTTGGCGACAGCTGGTCTAGAGAAGTCTTTTTGGGCTGAAGCTGTCAACACCACTTGTTATGTGATCAATCGGGGTCCGTCAACGGCAATTAATTTGAGGATACCGATAGAGTTATAGACAGGTAAACCAATAGATTATTCTAACCTTCATATTTTTTGAAGTCCTACATATGTGATGTATCATGTCCAGAATGTTTCAAAGTTGGATCCGAAGTCTAAGAAATGCATTTTCTTGGGCTATGCTGATGGTGTAAAGAGATATCGCCTGTGAGGTCCCACTATCCGCAAGGTTGTTATCAGCAAGGATGTCATCTTCATAGAAGATAAGCACTGCTGTAAAGATGCAGGTACATCAAGGTCAGATATTACGGTGATATAGGTGAACGAACATACTTCTAAAGTAGTGTCGGATCAGAATCCTGTGGAAAATGGCGTTGAAGTCGATGAAATTACACGATCTAATGCTGAAGTCGATGAAATCAGACGATCAACTCGCACAAGGGAAGCTCCCAGATGGCATTCTGGTTATATTATGAATAGCAATGTAGCAAATTGTCTACTCACTGAAAATGGAGAACCATCAACCTTCCAGGAGGTAGTAGGCGGTTCAGATGTGTATCAGTGGATAGCAGCAATGCAGGAAGAGATCGAAGCTCTGCATAAGAATCAAACTTAGGATCTTGCACAGTTACCATCAGGGAGGAAACCAATTGGCAACAAATGGGTGTTCAAGATCAAAAGAAATAGTGATGACCAGTTGGAGAGGTATCAGGCAAGATTGGTGGTCAAAGGATATGCTCAAAAAGAAGGTATTGATTTCAATGAAATATTCCCACCTGTGGTTCGATTAACTACCATTTGTATAGTTCTGGCATTATCAGCAGTGCATGATTTACATCTAGAATAGCTAGATGTAAAGACAACTTTTCTTCACGGTAATCTTGAAGAAGAGATTTATATACTTCAACCAAAAGGTTTTGAAGAAAAAGGAAAAGAGAAATTGGTTTGCAGGTTAAACAAATCTCTATACGGACTCAAGCAGGCACCAAGGTGTTGACATAAGAGATTTAATTCTTTCATCATGAGTTTGGGATACAATAAATTATACGCAGACCCTTGTGCGTATTACAAGAGGTTTGGAGGTGATGATTTTGTCATATTGCTATTATATATTGACGACATGTTGGTTGCAGGTCCCAACAAAGATCATATTTAGGAATCAAAGACTCAGTTGGCTAGGGAGTTTGAGATAAAAGACTTGGAACCAACAAACAAGATTTTTGGGATGCAGATTCACCGAGACATGAACAATAGGAAGATCTGGCTTTTTCAGACAAATTACCTGAAGAAGGTCTTGCGACGCTTCAACATACAAGACTGTAAGCCAGTATCTACCCCACTCCCTGTTAATTCCAAGTTGTCCTCTGAGATGAGTCCTAGTAGTAAAGCAGAGAGAATAGAGATGTCTTAAGTACCATATGCATCAGCAGTGGGTAACCTGATGTTTGCCATAATCAGCACCAGACTAGACATTGCACATGTAGTGGGAGTTGTGAGTCAATACATGGCAAATCCTGGTAGAGAGCATTGGATAACAGTGAAAAGAATTCTTCGTTACATCAAAGGAACATTGAATGCTGCATTATGTTACAGAAGATCAGACACAGGTATTTGTGGTTATGTTGACTTAAATTATGCAGGTAATCTCGACAGAAGCAAGTCCACCACCGGATATGTGTTCTTACTTGCTAGTGGAACTGTAAGCTGGATATCTAAGCTACAGTCAGTTGTGACTACATCAACAACAAAAGCAGAATATGTTGCAACTACACAAGCTAGTAAGGAAGCAGTTTAGTTGAAATTAGTCATGGAGGAGTTAGAGCACATACAGGAGATAATTTCTCTATTTTGTAACAACCAAAGTACTTTGCATCTTGCAAAGAATCCAGCCTTTCATGCCAAGAGCAAACATAACTGAGTGCAGTACCAGTTTGTTCTCAAGAAAGTGGAGGAAAGGACGATTACTGTGAAAAGATCAACACGAAGCAGAACGTGGTAGATTTTCTAACTAAGGTTGTCAACACAGATAAGTTCATATGGTGTTGTTCCTCCTGTGACCTGATAAAGACATAAGCAGTATGGAGCCGAGAGAGAAAAAATGGTGAAGATTGGCATCTAATTCAATCTTTAAGTGGGAGAATGTTAAGACACTCATCCCACATCAGTGGGATGAGAGTGTGAGAGAAGGAAGGAAGCTTATGAAAGAAGGCTTTCTCCTCCTCCTCCAATGCACCAAAAATAAGATTCCACTTTTATATATAAATTAGAGGATTAATTTTGTAATCCCTAATTTTCTTTTATAGTGAAATTCTTCTCTCACTATGGTTTTATCCTATTGGAGTTTTCTACATAAATTTCCAGACTTAAACTTAACCCAAGCGTGGCTCTGATACCACTTTGTTAAAAAAGAAAAATATGAAGAAAATAAGGAAGAAATTAAAAAACACAAGAACCTTAGGTGGAAAACTCCAATAGGGTAAAAACTATAGAAAGAGAGAAGAATTTTACTATTAAAAAAATTATGGATTACAAAATTAATTCTCTAATTTATAAATAAAAGTGAAAATTTGTTTTGGTACATTAAATGAGGAAGAGAGAGCCTCTTTTTATAGGTTTCCTTCCTCCTTTCACACTCTCGTCCCACCAATATGAGATGAGTGTCTTAACACTTTTCACCTTCCATTTCCCTTCATTAACTGTGGCAGTCAAATATGCTAAATTCTTCACTTGAAGCTCGGGAAAAAGCCAGCAAAATCTCCTAAACAAAATTAGAACCACCATTCTCCACCTAGAAATTAGCAAATACTAGAACAAAATCAGTTGCATGAGTCTGCTGGAAAAAGGCACCTTTCACAACAAGAAAACAGCTCCAATCAAATGCTATAAAACCAAGTTAGAGGTTGAAAGGAAAAGGGAAAAGAACCAATCACCTTCAATGATGAAGTGATGCGTACAATATGTACGTTAAATCAACCTGCAACAGAAGTTCATGAAGATCACAAGACAGTAAAACGTCGATCGACCTTGGAGAAGATCAGATAGCAGAGAACAGTCGTTGAGAGTAGAGTAATAGTCAAAGCTACTGTGACCAACCTCAAGTTATAACCCATCATCATCATCTTTACCGTCTCTCTCGATCTCGCTCTCTCACGCTAAATTTGCAGCTTTCTAACTCAGACCCTCCCTTCTTCACTTCTTCTTGTACCACCTCGTTGCGTATGTGGGACTTCAAAGTTCAAAGCTTCGGCCCATATTTACGTGGGCCCATATATGAAGCTGTTTGGGCTACGAAACGTGGCGTTTGCTTATTCGCTGATGAGGGTTGTCGTGCAGATAACGCATATCTTTTCCGAAGAAAATGGCGCCGTCTATGCATCACTGTGTTGAAGATTGTTTGTTCGTAAAAGGCGGGACCTTTAGTGTTTGTTTGGAGAGTGAAGACTAGTACGTCGTAGTGAAAGATATGGAAACATCTCTGAGATATGGTCGTGACACTAAAGCTCTGAGAATCCATGCCAAGCAAAAACTCCCCATTGATTCGAAGACCCACTTGCAGGTTTTGAATTGCTTCAAGCTCCTACTTCGTTTAGCTACTGAAACTATGGAAAACATTGTAAAGTTTCCATCTTTTTGTCAGGTTCATGGAGAGCTCGATACGAGAATTGGAGCTCCATCGTATTTTGGTGCAATGATAAGACATTTCTATCCAGAGGTAACATTCCCTCCCTCCATTTTCTGGTACCATCAAGGAGCTTGAATATGCAACATTCAAACCTCAAAACCATTCGTTTTCTCTAACAAATTTCCGAAACAATGAATTGTAGTTATCTGCTAGTCTTGGTGTGGGAGTGCACTACACTAAACATGAAAAGCTCCATTATAGCATTCGTGGGAAGAAGGCATTTTCTGTGTCCAATGATGCTCTGTTAACCTTCAACGTTAAGGGAAGATGCTATGTTGATAAAGAGCTTAAAGAGGTTAGTATCTTTGAAGCTTTGGTGTTTGATGAAATTCCTCAATAAGTGTAGAAAATCGGTACTTGTATCAAACTGATAGGTTGTTGATGCCTATATCTCTACTTTCTTCAGTACCGTTTTGTCAGATTTTGCTCTTTTCTAATCCTGTTGCTTCAGGATATGAAATTCAATCTTTTAACTTCATTTGGCGACTAACATCTGAGTACCCGAACAGAGGAATTCAAAAGGGGCAGCAGAGTTTGCTTGGAGCATATTTAATTTTCAGAAAGACCAGGATGTTAGGTTCAAAGTTGGATATGAAGCAATTGATAAGGTAGATTTCGTCTTTGCCTTATTACATGATTATCTAGTTACTGTGTACGTTTTGGGGTATCGACCTTTGCACAATTGCATATGGAGAGTACTCTTTTTCGGTCTTTTGTTCAGATTCATAATGCATTCAACCAGTTTCTGTAATGTTGGTTACCTCTAGCTTGTCAACTGATAACAATTCATGAAATGTACTGGATGTTACTTGAGAATTCATTTCCAGTTATGGTGTCATTTGCAAATTATATACGTCTGTGTCTACATATCGGCCTTTTGCTATTTGCAGAAACGGATTAACTTTTTAGTGTAGCACGGTTCTGTAAAAATGTGCTTCAGTTAACATGCTTAACTATTCTGCAAGTTCTTAGCAATGTCATTCACTGTCAAACCATATAACTAACTTGCATTTGCTGCATTATAGAGTTACTTCTCTTCTTTCTATCTCAGGTTCCTTATGTTCAGATTCGGGAAAATAATTGGACTTTCAACGCAGACATGAATGGTCGGTGGAATGTGAGATTTGATTTGTGAGGGAAAAACACAGAAAGATATTCTTTGAAGGTGAGATGTTTAGCTGCAAAGTGCATATTCTGTTCTGTTCACATCAGCTGGAAAACATGATATCTGAGTGATTCATGAAACTGTAGTTTGTAGCTTTAAGTGCAGTCTCCATTTTGAATGAATTTGCATATAATAAGCATTCTGAAGATTACTGATTCGTGATCTCCGCCATCTCATGATCTCCGCTCTCCTGATTCGTGTGTAGAGCAAAACTAGTGGCTCCTCAACTGCAAAGTTTTAGGATCTGCATTTGGAGCTAAAAGATATACTAAGCGTAGAATGTGAAGAACATTTAAGAGATATTATGTTTGTAAGAATATTTAATTGATGAGATCTCACTATGACGAATGCAGGGCCTAGTGTTGAAGTATCGACACTTCATATTGGAGAAACTCGCAATTGCTATCTTTTGAGTGCGTATGTCGACACTTCATATCGGAGAAACTTACAATTATTGTGCGTATTGAGTAAACTATTGGGTGTATTAATATACTTACATTGTGTTCAAGCAAACACCATACAATCTTGAGGTAGCTCCATTGGCAATATTCATTGACGGGATTATCATTCTTATCCTATTCTTATCTGCATTATTGTACAATGTAAGACTACTCGTCCATTGACATGGGCAACCAGAGTTGGTAAGCCCGAGCCCGAGCCCGAGTTCCTAAAAAAAATTTAGCCTGAATTCAATAAAGTCCAACTATTCCAGTTCAAGTTGATTTCAGATTAGCCCACTCCAACACAACAAAGAACTTTGCAGGCAAATTAGGTTTGATTCATTGATTAGATTCGAGATTTTTATTATATTTACTGAAATTATAATTCTGATATGTAATGCTTACAAAAATTTAACCGATTTAATCATAAATATTTTGAATTGTCTAATTTTTTAGTTTAGTTTTTAAATTTTCGGTTCGATTTATTTTAACAATTATTGTTGTTATAAATTATTTAGTTAATTAATAAATCGCTTAATTCTTGTAAATTAATAAATTATTATAAACTAAGATAAATAAATTAGTTTTAAAATTTTCTTTTTTCAATTAAATTTCACATTCTTCCACAAGTAAATATAATTTTTTTAGTTATATTTTAAATTATTTTATTTTATTTTATCTGCAGCGGTTTTTATGACAGTCTAATACTGGTTGAAACTTTTTAACGTTAAATTTTTTGTCTTATCGGTTTAACTTTTAGTCTAATTTTTAAAATATTGCCAATATCATTATAATTAGAGATAACATAAAAAATTATAATAGATAATAAAAACATATCAACAAATTAATTTGTAATTACTACTTTTTATATGCATAAAGTAAATGATAAAAAATTTAATAAATTCAATTATTTGACTTTTAAAGTTTGTGAGGTTTTGATTCCTTCAACTAAAAGGAATATAAATTGTTTATTATGTATCATTCACTCTTATTCTATGCTTCTTGTCATTTAAGAATCTTTTCCTTACTAAAAAAATTTAAAATTTGATAAATATAAGAGAATATTTCTATGTTTATCAAAAGTTGAAGTTTGAACAACTTTAACTTTATCATGAATTGGAATATTTAGAAAGGATCAAAGCACTTTAAATGAATGATTTATGACATTCAGAAGCTCATTTATTTCGGAATTTAGACAAAAATGGAGTTGTGATGCTGGGATCTTGAATAGAGACGGGTGATACTTTAGTTAGTAAATTAACACTTCAAATAGTGGAAGAATTGTCGTATGCCCCGGAGGATAGATTATTACGAGTCATACTTGACATTCAGGTAGGCTACCATGAACCCTAAGTAAAGTTTCGCTAAAACATAGTCTCTGAGAGGGGTCTTGTAGTACGCAAATGTACCCTTATCTAATAGGAAAACTATCTCTGATAGTCTCATGTGACAAAGAAAGAAAAAAATGCATATAATAATAATAATAAATTTGCATAATTAAAAATATAAAAATAAGTAAAACAATAAATATAAACCAAGCTAAATACTAAAAATGATCGAAATAAGAAATATTTAAAAATTAAAAGTCTTTTTATTTCTATTATTTATATTTTAAAAATATTACTAATTATTATAATTAAGAATGATGATGAATTTAAATCTCGAGTGTATCGGTGATAAATTAGATCACTCACTGTATCATCATATAAATCAAAATGAAGTCGATTTGATCGATTACATTAAAATAATATCACTTTGTTAAATATAATTAGGAGTCACTTAAGATTGAGCTCAACTTTGATTAATTTGAAGTAGAATTAATTAGAGGTGGCAATGGATAAACCTGAGTTTGACTCAAAGGTTAATCAGGCTCGAATCTCATGACTTTACTCTTAATTAGATCGAATCCAAACCAAATCCAATTAAATATGTTTTTAATTTAAAAAACATAAATAAATAAAAAGATTCATGTCAACTCGAGCTCATGTTCGAATAGCTCAATGCCTAAAATTTATATAAAATAGTTGAGCTTAACTTAGAAAGCTTAATCAACTCAAGTTGAATCTGTTGACTTATACCAAAGTATATTCAAAATGAGTAAACTTTGTCAATCCTCGATTCTAATATATTATCTTTATTTATATATTACACTTTGTTGAAGTGTAATATATAAATATATTTACAATTCAACAGGTAATACTAAATAGTTAATTTTATCAAACATTTTTAATAAACAGTTGATGTTATCCGCTAGTCAAACATAGCTGATAGAATAAGCCAACAACTAATAGAATCCATCGTTTGCCAAACATGACTTATAGCTAATTATATTCAAAACGATTAAACTTTGTCAACCCTCAATTCTAATATATTATCTTTATTTATCACATAATTATTTTATCATATATCGTTTTTATTAAAAATAAATAATATAAAAAATAATTTCATCGATAAAAAAAGAACATCTGTCAATTAAATTGAAACAGTAAAAGGTCAATTATTAGTAGAGTTTAATATCTAATAGATTCCTTTAACTAATATAAAACGTTATCTAAATTAGTACTTCGTAGTTCTCAAGTTCATACCCCCGAACACAGATCAGTGTTGTCTTCGTCAGTCTCTTCACATGACTCGTCAGTTCAGGTTCTTAGCGGCCAGTAACTCCTCCGTATCGTCGTCGGAGCAGCCTGCCGACATGCAATCCGACTTCGTGGTCATACTGGCAGTGCTCCTTTGCGCTCTGATATGCGTTCTTGGCCTCATCGCCGTCGCTCGCTGCGCCTGGCTCCGCCGCTTCTCCGTGTCGCGAACTCGTGCTCCGACGGCAGCTTCCAACAAAGGCCTCAAGAAGAAGATCCTCCGTTCTCTCCCCAAACAAACGTTCTCCGAAGATCGTGCCGTCAAGTTCTCAGACTGCGTCATTTGCTTGGCGGAATTCGCCGCGGGAGACGAAATCCGAGTGCTGCCTCAGTGCGGGCACGGCTTCCACGTGATCTGCATCGACACGTGGCTCGAATCCCACTCTTCTTGCCCTTCGTGCCGTCAGATCCTGGTCGTCGCTCGATGCCAGAAGTGCGGAGGCTTACCGGCGGCGAGCTCTAGCGGCGGAGCTGAAGCTGAATCCGGATTAAGGATGGAGAAGACTTCGGGAACGGATTCTTGCCCTAGCTCTCTTAATATCGTCTAGATCATTATCGATCTCTTCACTCTTTAAGTACATAGCAAGCTTCCTCTCATCCGCCATTGATCATAAATGTATATACACTCTATATTTATGCATCATGTAACGAGTGTTTGCTTAGAATTCTGTAATTATCGTAATTGTTTTAAGTAATCATAATTATAATTATGAATTATTATCTGCATTCGACAATTTTCACCCAACCCCAATTTGATTAGACTTGGAAATATCTCAGATCGGTACAAGTTAGAGTCAATTTGAGTTTGACTTGAAGTTTAGCCGGGTCGGATCATTTTCGACCCAACTAAATTTTCATAAGGTATTTACATGAACTTTATCATTATTTAATTAGATTTATTAATCGGGTTGTATTGTATTAGAGATGGTTTGAATTCTATTCAAAGTTTAATTGGAGCATTAGTCTAAAGTCCAATCTAAATGACTGAATTGTCTCCTAAAAAAAATATCATTTTAATCTATAAATTTAAGAGAATTGAAATTAAAACAACATTGTTTTAGTTTTACTTATCCAAATAATGTTGTTTTGTTATTTAAGGTCAGATTTACATATCAAAATATTATTTTAAAGAGAAGATTTCAGTCGTTCGAATCAAATTTCGAACCAACTCTTTAAGTCTAATCATATTCAAAATTTGATAACCTCGAACTTATTCTATTAAATTCAAATAAAATCATATTATAATTGCTCGTTAGCCCAGTCTCGTGCCCAATCTTAGTTGAGCTTCTTTATTTTTTTCAAAACTTTTGCTTTTAGATCAAGTTTAAGGTTAGGTTGTCAAGCTTAGTCCAACACAAAACCTAAAATTTTTAAGTGAAATGGTACCATTTTGTGTAAAAACAAAATCATCTTTAATTTTAAATATATCTATATATATATATAATTAGGTCAGGTCATACTTAGGCTTAGATCTCAAGCTTTATTGACCTTCAAGCTAGGTCTGAACTCTCGAATCCCCAACTAGACCTCGGGTCAAATTCGATTATAATGCAACTTGTTGTCATCTCTAGATCATATATGAACTCGGTTATTATTCAATATATACTTAAAAAGTAACCGTTTTGAGGATGATCCAAGTATTACTTTGATTCTTGGGATAAGGTTATTAGTGTGATTTTGATGTGTTCTTATGTTGATAAAGATGTTGGAGTGAAATATTTGGTGGGTCCAAATCATATGGAATCCATATGAAAAGGGACCAAAGATTTTTTAAAATATCAAAGTTTGAAAATCCACTCAAAGAGCATCTATCAACTTTGTTGCTCTTTCACCGCCACCACCAATCTCCAAAATGCTCTTTCAGTGGATTGCAATAGTGTAATTAAAGGAGATATTTAGAGTTGATGTTTTAGTTCAAATGTTTTGGATTAGAATTAATATGAAAAATTTTAATTGATTGAATTTAAGTTTAAATTTAAAATATTTACTACATATATATATATATACACATACACACACATTTCTTATATATTAAGAGATTATAAAAGCACCCTACAATATTTAAAAAAAAAATAAAAACTCTTTTTAAATTTTAATTTTAAAAAATATCCCTACTTTTCAATTTTAGTTAAAAAACCATTATGCGTCGATTAATCAAATGTTATTGACATAATAACTTAATTCAACTCTTAAATATGATCAAAATTAATAAATATAAGTTAAATTTATAATTTAAGATAATTATAATAAATTAGTAGCTTTAATTTTATAACCAAAGCTTAAAATAAGGAGTTTTTTTAATCTAGAAATTGGTATCCACAAAAAGTTTCTCTTATATAATTTAAAGATTAAGATAATTAAAAATTTTTGCAAGCTCTATAATAATTCTATATATTTTTTACTCTAAAAATGTGTTTAGAATACAAAACTTTTTTATAAAATTTTGGATTAATATGAAGTTTTATAAGGTTTGAGTTTGGCTCACTCTATTATCAATAATAAATATAGTAAACTTATAAATATATGTTGGATAAGAGTGATTTATTTAATTATGAGCAAGTCATTAATACTCATATTTATAAATATTAATTATATCAAATTTATTACTTAAATTTTAATAATTATTATGTTAAAATAGTTTATTTAAAATATGCAACTTATAAAACATTATATACATTTAACTATACACAAAAAGATAAATAATACTCCAAATAGAGACATTAATTAAAGTCAAGTCAACCAATTGGATTTTGGCTAAAGTGCTTAGAGTAGGTAAATGCCCAAAATGGCAAAGGGGTTTTGGTTTTAATTTCATCAACATAACTTCACACTTACTTCTTATGTTTAGTGATAATGGAGGCAATTAAAATTAAAATTAGGTTTAAATATATAAAATTGGATTTGATTAAATATATTGTAATTTAATTTAATTCTTATAATTTTAAAGTTTAACAATAAATTTATCGAATTCATATTCAAATTAAATTAAATTATAATTGACCTGTAACTTTCAAACTATATTAAATTTAAATTTCATTTATCGTGTTAACGTATAAGTCCCACTAACTATTGTGACTAAAAAATTAAATTATCACTTCTCAAAGATATTATTAAATACTGCACTAAACATGACGATGGGTAAGCCAAAACCATCTTGTTTCTTTCTTCTTGTTCTTATCTTTACATGTAAAAGATAGTGTTTAGTCCTTTCCCTCCTCTATACAACTTAAATTAATTTGAAAAGATGGTCCAACTTGATGGATGCTATTTCTTTATTAAAACTCTCTATAAACTTTTTTTTAAATTATATTTGTAGCCATCTATTTTAAAAGTAAATGAAATGGTAATTATTAAGTGTAAGAATGAGCATTAGTTCTCACTTAAAATCTCTTATATGCATTTTAGGTTAGGGATGACGATCAAAGCCGACCCGAGTTGATTAGACCACAGATTAGGATTTTTTGGCTCGACCAGGCCATGGGTCAGACTCGGGCTTGAGCCAAGACTATATAGGCCTAGCCCAACTGTTTTTTATTTTTAAAAATTAATAAATCGGTTAAACAACACTGGGCCTAAGCCCGACTCATTGCCATCCATAATTTAGGTCTGGGAAGTATAGTTCAAGCAGGATTAAATTACTATAAAAATAATTTCATTTTAATGGTAGAAACTAGGGGTCGTCAAGAATTTTGCATCAAGTTTCTGAGTGAATGAAATGTTATTTTGGTTAATTATATTGAAATAATTTTGTTTTAGTGATAGAAGCTTAGGTCATGAAAATTGTTATTTAAGTTTGAGTTTGGTTGACTTATGTCTAGTTTATTAACATAGAACTAGAGTGAGTTATATTTGCTATCTTTAATTAAGTTATTATGACTATAGTAAATATATAGAAAATAAAACCCCATCCTAATTCATTAATATCGAGCTACGTTGAACTATATTTGTCATTTGTAATTAGATAATTTTAACAACAATAACAAAAATAACAACCCAGAAAACATTATACTAATATGCAAAATTTGAGGAAGCGTAATAGTACGCAGCCCTACTGTTAACTAGTAGAGAGGTTGATTCGAATAATTCATATAAAAAGAATAAAACAAAACAATACAAAATAATATTATTAAAAAATAAACTGAATAATAAATAAATAAATAAAATATAAAATAAGTAATAAACAAAATAATACGATAAAATAGATAAGGTAAAAAAACATAATTTTAATTATAGGAAATAAAAAATAATAAAACTTTGATTTAACTTGTTGGCATCGAAGTAAATCAAATCATATTTGTAATTTCTAATAGGTGATTTTGACTATAAGAAACAAAGAAAAAAATAAAATACCAATCTTGCCAATTGATATTGAACTAAGTCTAGCTATATTTGTGGTCACAAAAATGCATATTGTAGGGATTGAGTAAAGGTAAGAAATATTAGAAATACGATTTTCTTCAAGAAGATGTGTTCTTTTTACAAGGTGTTCTATACGATTAGATGAGATACGTTTCATACTAGAAGGAAGATTAATTAAGAGAGGGTTGAAGAAAGATGAAGAGGGTAAGAACAAGATAGATAACTTCAACATGAAGGTGTGTATGGTTTTGCTCCTTTCAAAGAGAGATGAGCTCTCTTGGGATTTCGAGCTTCACGTGCTATTATGCAGAAGTTGTTTGCAAACCACACTGATATGAAGAAAGACAAACATGGTCACTTAGTAACGTGTTTATGGCTTATGAACCACTCCTTACTCGCTCTCATCAAGAATACTGTAGTCACAATCAATAACACTTACAACTTTGATACCACGCCGACTACCCCTAGTCAGAGGGCTCGGGGAATACCAGATCTCGTGCTTAGGAGTAAATCAACCATCAGAGATAGATCAGAAAAATAAAGCAATATCGAAGTGTAAATTCCAAGTACGTTGGTCGAGATGCACAAGCTTTAGGCTAGCTGATAAATTTCTTTAGGAGATTTATCTTTCATATCTCGTTGAAGTGCAGTAGTTGTCTTTTATAACTGGGGTTATAATTCTTCTGAAAAAGAGGAAACAAAAGCATAACGGAGAGCAAAATCATTGAATCCATTGAGTAGATAATAACATTCCGTCGTATGCTGAAAATGTTTTTATAAATCTCTTATGTCAGAAAGAATAACACTTTACCTCAAAATATTCTTGTCTGACTTGTTTGTCGATAAGCTGAAAGTCACCAATAAATTCTTTATGAATTACTCCAATAAGTAATCTAGCAAATATAACTTGTACGAATTGAAGCCTGCAATATTTATCAAGATTTGCTATCAATCTCGTAATGTACTAGTAAAACAACGCAACGTAACATATTTTTTAAACTTAAGATTAAAATAATATTATTTGAAATTAGAGATCACAATAAATTAAGCCGAGCCCGAGTCCGTCTAGACCCAATCCCAATCCAACTGTTACTATAGTGGCCCGAGTCCAAGCTCCACTCGGTTAGGCCTGAACTATTTTTTAAAATTAAAAATATCAAAATAATTTTATTTGTTATAAAACAATATGGTTTTAATTATATGTATTAAGCTTTGGGCTGAGCTTGACTTTCAAAATCACCGCGTTACAGATAGGAATGACACCCTATATTTGGCCCAAAGTTAACAGGTAAGATTTGATCGACTCACATTTCCTTCTGATATGGAGTCAGACGCGCTACCACTGCGCCACGGATCCACCTGATTGAGAGAGTCGGTGAAAAAAGTTTTGTCTAATACGCCATATCCATACTATAAAAGAAAATTGAATCTGAAAAGCAGACAGTGAAGTTACACAGTGACCGAGCTAAGAGATGAGAGACGGATGGTGACTTTGGGGATTCTGTAAGACTTGTCTTAGTACAAACCCTAGTTTGTACAATCCAGCAATCCTCATCAACTATAAGGTTTCGCATAGATTACGATTGCGAATCCGCAACTTCTTTCTTGGATTATTATGAAAGTAGCGGCGTCGCGGAATCTATGGCGTCGGTCTGGGCTCTACAGTGTCGTTCCTTCTCTATTCAGGTCATTAACGGCAATCTTTTCCCTTTTTTTTTCCCCCGTGTAATTTCCATGTTTATATCTTTAGTTTAAAGTCTAACACGATAAAAATGGGTTCTTTTTTTGTTGTTATTGTTGTAGCCTTCAATATGGGTTTCAGGGCATCAATTTTCTCCCAATGCAGTGGAATTTAGGAGAGAATTTGGGAAAATGAGATTGGGTTGCAAATTTGGGTTGAGAGCGATTAGTAATTCGGTGAATTCTCCAGAGGCAAGTCGGCCCAAAGATGTGGAGGAGATGGTTAAAATCAAGTCCGACTCGGGTATGGATTACAAAGACCACATTTCTAGGTTTCAGGGAATGATCGCCAGTCTCCCTCCTGTTGTCTTCGCGGTAATGCGTTTGTTTCATTCGCTTCACAGAAGAACACTCAAAGTCTTGTGTATATATCCTATTAAAATGACCAGAACCAAATATATTTGTTAAAGTATTAGTTTATGTTAGTTATAGCAGATAATTACAGAGTTTTAAGATGTTCTGAGATTTGGGAAGTTGGGGCTTTTTCTGTGAAGAGATTGGGAAAATAAACATGTATTTTCTTGCCATTTCTATGAGTTCATTACTATGTTTTGTTTGTTAATTGGTCATTTTACTTTGTGCTTTTCAGATGAGAAGACATGTTGGAAGTAATTTTATGATCTGGGTATCTGTTGCAACTGCATTCTTTATTATAGCTGTGAGAGTTTATGTGGTGAGGAAGTCAAGACAAAATCGCCCTGGTTCTGTAGCTGATCTTGTCAGACGTGGGCAGCTGAGATCTGATAGAGGAGGCATGTATGAATGAAATACCCTAATGTCGTTCCTGTTTGGTCCTGTTTCATGAATAGATGCCTTGGATGTGAATGTGTGGCCGGTTATTGGCTTCAATGTTGCATATGCTTCTTTGAACAAAATTAATACTTTTATCTCTTATTGCAGCTCTAGACCACTCAAATATGAGGACCCATTCAATAATCCTTTGGTGAAGGTTGGTAAGAGCAATTCAACTGTAGAGATGTGTGGAAAGTTGTATAAATTATCCCCAGTTACTCTCACAGAGGAGCAACAAGCTATCCATCAGAAAAGGAGGTCGCGAGCATACCAATGGAAGAGGCCAACTTTGTTCTTGAAAGAAGGGGATTCAATACCTCCTGATACTGACCCTGATACAGTCAGATGGATCCCTGCAAATCATCCTTTTGCAACCACTGCAAGTGAAATTGATGAAGACTTGGCACAGAACAATGTTTATCAGAAGCATGGTGTTCCATTTCGTATTCAAGCTGAGCATGAGGCACTGCAACGGAAACTAGAAGCACTCCAAAATGTAAGCAATAGCAGCTTTGCTTATTCATGTAGCACCTTAAGCTTTTACAGCTACCAAAGGGAGAAATTTGCATACAAATTCGATGATGTCCCCTTTGAGCTCCATGTTAAGACCAATATGATCTTGATCCACCAAAAAGTACCATCAATGTAAACTTCAGTCAAGAGCCCTAGAATTAGTCTTCTCGTAATCAATTCATCATTTCCATGGCATTCAAGGAATAACCTTTTGTGGTTATGACTACTAATCCAAAACTCACACTATTCAACTTTTAACACGGGAATATCATTTTAGGTTCCAAACCCATAATTTTGATGTGCTACCACAAAATTGCTGATGCAATTACTATGCTGTTTGCGTGGTATGGGGTGAAATTTTCTCCCTTAAGTTTTTGACCTTTCTAAAGACAGAAACTGTATTTTGATGTGTGTATATTTATATCAATTCTTGGTGGTTTTTGAATTTCAAAGAGCTTTATGAGTGTGGTTCCATCAAAATATAGCAGCCTTTTTGTCTCTTCCCTATTTGAGGGTTTTGTGCTTTGGTTGCAGGAGCAAAAACTGAATAAATTGTTCATTGACACTGGCAATGCGAAGGATTTTGAAAGGTCGTTCAAGTTGAATTCAAAGCTGAGCGAGCTTCCAGATCAGAGCCCTTTAAGTAATCAAGTAGGTGAATCTAAGGCCGGGATATCAGATCCTGCTCCAGATTCCTACAATAGCAGTTCGTCATCTTCTGAAGAAGTGCAGGAACCCTGATCTACTTTCTGTGCTGACATTATCACTTAAACTTGTCAAATATGTGTATGTTGCCTTCGATCCTGGATTGATTTGTATTGTAAAGTAAAAGATATTTGTTTAGAAACTACCGTTGGAATTTTGAATCAGCCTTATCCCAGGTTTTGAGTTGTTAGATCCTAGAGTTTGTAAAGTGAGAATGATAGACGTTTCCAGTTATGTTGTCTTCATATTGCAATGGGCTTCTCTGTCCCTTAAATAGTAGTAATTGCACATCAAATCATGAACAACAGTAGTAAACAAATTAATAATTCGAACCATTTTACTGATCCTTGTCCTCAAGGTCAATGAAAATTACCCAAAAATTTCCTAACAAAAAGTTGAAAGTCTTTGAAGGGTCGGTGAGGAATCAGAAAAGGGCACTTCGAGTTCTGACAATCCCTCCAAAGCATTCACCGTATCTCAATCAATCTTGGTCTGTCTTGCACCAACACCAAAGAATTCGGTGATGACTTCCAGGGGCATCCCTTTGGTTTCTGGCACCTTCAGGTATACAAATATCCATGACAACACACAAAACACTGCATATGTTCCAAAGATGCCTGCTAACCCTATTGAGCTCAGCATCACAGGTAGCGAGTATGTCACTATTATGTCTCCCACCCAGAAAACTAACGCACATATTGCTATGCACAGGCCACGTACTCTTGTTGGGAAGATCTCGGAACACAGAATATTTGGAATTGGGCCATAAGCAGCTACAAAGCAGCAGAAGTAGATGATCACACATGTTGTTGATATTGCTGCACTTACAACCGTTCCCAGGCTAACCTCTTCATCGATAACTAGAACGATTAATGTAACTATTAGCACCGGGATTGTGTAGAGTAGCAGCGATCTGCAAGAAAAGAAAATTTTAGTTTTCTAGCACAGTTACACAGGTGAGAGGGAAATCAATATGGAAAGAGTATTGTCACCTTCTCCCTGAAATATCCATGAGTCTCATAGCTATGCCGATGCACGGTAACATCAAAAAGGTCGTGAATGCACTGATGAGGAATGATGCAGAAGTTGTTCCAAGGCCCATGCTTGAAAGAAGAACTTCAACTCCTGCCTTTTCAAGGATCTGGGGAGTGTAGTAGAGCACTCCATTTATACCAGAAAACTGCACATACGAGCATTACAGCTACTGAGTCATAATGGTGATGAATAAGGGTTGTAGGAAACTGAGGAGGTGAATGAACAAAACTTCATTAAATCAGAGGGTACCTGCTGAAGTATCTGAATTCCAATCCCAACAATCAATGCTCGCTTTACTCCTGGATCAAGCAAAGCAGACCAAATTGGTCCTTTTGTAGCTGTTTCAGCAGGGTGAAGCATTGCAGGTCCAATAGGATGCTGATCGATAAGCTCCTTGGAATAAAGAGCAGGCTGGCTTACTAAGGCAGAAGCCTGAATATATTCACCATCTTGAGGAACTTCAACACCAGTTAGTGAAACAAGAGAACCTCGACGGGATCCAGGGCCTCCCTCCTGGTGCAAATAAATCCTTTTGAATCCTCCTTCCTTCTTCCCGTCCTCACCCTCTCTCTCAGACCATTTCCATGCCAGCTGCCAACCACCACCAATGCCTGTACCACCAACTGCTTCTCCACCTCCTTGCGTTAGGCTACTATGGCGTCTCATGCTCAGAATACTTCCATGGGAAGTAGGGTGAGGCATATCCTTCTCCAAACTTGTTGTCTGACGAGATATTAATGGACTATGCAAATTGTCATCTGAATCTCCTCCAGCGGCTTCAGACGTGTAATCCTCGCCTTCCCTCTGTAAGCTTTCTTCATCCCAGTTTTCATGTTTAACATGAGGCTCTGCTGTACTAAACATGCTACCAAAATTCGGGAAAAGCATGCTTCGCGTGCTTCCTTGCTCAGGGAGTTTCTCATGAACACTACCAAAAAGGGTAACAAGAGGGTCCATAAGAGGCATGCTCTTATTCACCATGCTTCCCTGGCGAGATACAATAGCAAGAGAACTCTGTCCAGTCACAGGTTTGGCAATCCAGGAGAGACCTTCTTCTGGTCCATAGAGCCTGATCTTTTCCTTCTCAGCAGTTGGTTCTTGCTCATCACCTAGTTCATCTCCGGGACCTATTATGTACTCTTCTATGGACGTTTCTCCCCCAATTCCAAGACCTTCCACTAGCAAAGCCATCTCACCTGCAAGTTATGGAAGTTTTAGCAACATCCAATCGATAAAATTGTATAACCTCTACTAGGATACATTTGCAGCTTAAATGCTCATTATCAAACATTGTCATAGATCTCAATTGTTTTGGTTGACCATTTACAGGAATCAATCAGGGAAGGTGCAGATAGGTAGTGATGAACGAACCTGAAACATCTTCCCTTCCACGCAATTTCTGAAGAACCTGTTTCGCCTCCAGCATTTTTCCTTTGCTTACCAACCATCGAGGAGATTCCGGCAAGTAGAATACTGTTAATATAAGGTACAACAGAGAAGGAATGGACAGTACACCAAGCATCAACCTCCAACTAGGTGAGGATTTTAATGACATCCCAAAAATCATACAATAAGACAAAAACATGCCTCCTGAACCCGTGAATTGAGGAAGAGTATTTAACCGCCCTCTGATATCTGATGGTGCAGTCTCAGATATGTAGACTGGGACAATAGTAACAGCTAAACCAATTCCAAATCCATCTAACAACCTTGCTAAGCACAGAACAATCACATCTGGTGACCAAATCATTATCAAACCACTTATAAAGTAGAGAATTGATGACGTTATTAACATCGGACGGCGGCCAATCCAATCCGATATTGCTCCTGAACATGTTGTGATTGCAGTGGCTCCAATCAGTGACATGGCCACAACAAGACCTTCCACTGTAGATTCTAGACCGAAGTCCTTCTTGATGTACACAATCGCACCTAACAATACAGCAGAATTCATAAATAACTCAAAAACACGTGATTCTGAGAAAAAATTTCTCAGTCGACATAGAAGATCAAGATGGAGTATTTGAAGAAGGTACCAGCAATGGTTGCATTATCCCATCCTTGTAAAAAGTTACCAAGGCAAGCAGCAATAGCCACCAGTGCAGCTCCGTGTATCTTCATAACTTGTGGATCAAAGTTCTACTCTTCAGCTATCTTGTAAGAACAAGAACTACAGAATATCTTTATCAGTCAAGCACAACCTTTTCTAGTTCTGGAAATAGAAAAAGATTCTGGTGGAAGCTAGAAGAAAGCAGAAAAGTTTTGGATCTCTAGGTAGATAACGAAAAGAAGGATGTTAAAGGAGGAAAGGGTTTGTTCAAGAGAAACAGAGAAGAAGTTTGTGAAGGAAATGTATTATGTGATCTGGTTTCCATGTACTAAGGAGGAGTGGATTATCAATCAAGTGTTTGTGATGGAAACAGGAAGCGGTTCAAAAGTACTAAAAGGACCTAGATTTAGTGTCTTTTAGACAAAGCCCATCTTAGACAACTCAAGATGAGATCGGACTCTCATCCCAACAACCCTTCAAACATTCTCAAGTCATCATTCACTCACTCAAAGACTCCAAATTTACCAGAGCCCAGTTCGAAGAATGAAACTGGGGAACTGATGGATGGAAAAATCAAAGAAGAGTAACCAATAATTTGTGTGGAAATTGGAAAAAGAAAGATAGGGTTGGCGTAAACTCCTTGTTTATATATCTATGGCTTGGAAATGGAACCAACCAAGTGATCAAGAGAGGTTGTGGTAGATATTCTTTCTATCTGTTCATTAGCTCTGTTTGGTATCTTTGCTTTTTTTGAAGTTTTTAATTTTGACTCCTGATAATGAAGCTGTTAAGGTTAAAGTTCTGCACTTGAACTGTCATACTCTGTTCTGTAATAATTAGCAACAGTTAACAGCGGACAATACATTTGTCTCTTCTTTCATTTTTCCTCTTGTCTTCGACCCATCTTCTTCTGTTTGCGATATTTACTTTTGGATCTTATAAACCTCTAGATCTCACCTTGTATCTGGTTTATTTAACAACGCTTGTACGGAAAACAACGTTTCACGATTTAGATTCAACTGCCCACATGAATTTTAAGCATAAACGCTTGAAAAACGGAATAAAAAATGGATCTTTTGATGATCAGAAAGTGATGTTCACAGGCAGAGATTTTGAGTAGTTGCAGAGCTACCCGTCAAAAGGAGGAAGACAGGTCAATGAGAGACTATTAGATGAAAGTGTAGAAACCGAGAGCTTCGTGAAGCCACATGGAGCGAGATTAGAACTTGTCAATCTGTCTACGTTATATCTGGGAAGTGAATTGAACTGAAAGCTCTTTTGTCCAAAAAGTCCAAACTACAGTTTTGCAGAAGCCAAAAATTGCCTATCACCTTCCTTTCCAAGACGTGGCACTAAGCCATTCGTCACAACCGATCGGACTCGCGCACCGTCTTGTTCGAGTTCCGGTTGATCGGACATTAAGTTAACCTTAAATAGGATTGTTTCGATTTGATCGATTGCTCAACCATCTAATTTGAAAAAAAACAGATTTTGAATTAGATGAAATAAAAAATGGTATTATTTTAATAAACTAGTTTGAACATATTCAAGGTTTAGTGTTTAGATCCATTCGAATGGGATTCGGGTTGGGGTCGATGAAAGATATGCTTTTTGTTTTAAAAATGTTGCATTACAAGAAAACAGCAAACTTTACTGTTTCCCACCGTGCTCTGTTCAAGACCGTTAATTGAGTTTCAGTTGCCTTAACAATAACCTAACTGAAAATTGAAACACATGAACTGAGAGGCTTTCCCAATGTTCGGCAACCGCTCATGGCGCCACCGGAATCTTCAGTCGTCGCTTATCTCTTGGTCGACGGTTCGGAGTCTTTCGAACGTGCGAAGCCACTTGGAGTCTTTCGAATGTTATACGCAACTCTCCCGCAATTTCTTTCCAGCAATGAAGCAATGCGCGTCTCATGGGTCGGCGTCCGTAGCTCAAAAAATCCATGCCCAACTCATCTTTACGGGTTTAGATTGTTCCATTTTCCTTCAAAATCTTCTCTTGGACGTGTACTCCAAGTGTGGCTTAATCGATGACGCTCACCAAGTTTTTCGGGACATAGAGCGTCCTAATGTTTTCAGCTATAATATGATGATTATTGGGTTGGCTAATTTTGGAAAGATAGAAGAGGCTAAGTATTTGTTCGATGAAATGCGTCAAAGAGACTCTGTTTCCTGGAATTCGTTGATGTCCGGGTACTTTCGGAACAGGGATTTTGATGAAACCTTAAAAGTTTTTGTTTTGATGGTTCGCAATGGTGGGTGTGTTCCTGACAGAACTTCGTTCTCTTCTGCTATGAAGGCTTGTGGTGCTCTGGGATATGCCAATTTGGCTGTTCAACTTCATGGGCTTGCAGAAAAATTTGATCTTGGAAGTGACTTGTCCATTGACAATTCAGTTTTGGATATGCATATCAAATGTGGTGCATTGAGTTATGCAGAGAAGGTGTTTCTGAGAATGCCATGTCCGAGTCTATTTTGCTTCAACAGTATGATTTATGGTTACTCTAAAACGTTTAGTGTTGCTAAGGCCTTTGACATTTTCAACCAAATGTCTCAGCGCGATGCGGTGTCATGGAGTACAATTATCTCGATATTGTCTCAACATGGATATGGATTCCATGCTCTAAATATGTTTGTTGAGATGTGGAATCAAGGTTTCAGACCCAATTCCAAGACTTATGCTAGTGTTCTTAGTGCTTGTGCAAGCATTTATGACCTGGATTGGGGTGCCCATTTGCATGCTAGAATTCTTCGAGTAGAAGAGGATATTGATGGTTATTTGAGTAGTGGTCTGATTGATATGTATGCAAAATGTGGGTCCTTGGAATTTGCGAAGCAACTATTTCATAGTTTGGAGGAAACTAGTGCAGTTTCATGGACTAGTTTGATTATAGGGATTGCACAACATGGTTTTGAGGAGGAAGCACTATTGTATTTTAAACAAATGAGGGAGGTACCTGTTCCTGTGGATGAGTTTACTCTTTCCTCACTATTTGGTATCTGTTCGGGGCCAAAGTATATTTCTCTTGCCAGACAGCTTCATGCATTTACTGTTAAGACTGGAATCAATTCTTCGGTTATTGTCGGGAACGCTCTTCTTACAGCGTATTCAAAATGCAGTGATATTCAGGAAGCAAACTATGCATTTGAAATGATGCCACATAAAGATATTGTATCTTGGACAGCCATGATCACAGTATGGGCTCATGCTGCTGAGTTTGAAAAAGCTCAAGCTTGTTTCGATGAAATGCCTGAGCAAAATGTTGTCACTTGGAACTCCATGATCAGCATGTATGTTCAGCATGGATGTTGGGAACATGGTCTCAGATTGTATGCTCAGATGCACAGGGAAGGTATTAGGCCTGATGAGATAACTTTAGCTACTTCAATCAGGGCTTGTGCTGATTTAGCACTATTAGTACTAGGAAGTCAAATCATTGCACATGCTGAAAAATTAGACCTCATGGAGGATAGGTCAGTTGCAAATAGTGTTCTTACCATGTATTCAAAATGCGGAAACATTGAAGAAGCACAAAGAGTTTTTGATTCTATGCCAACAAAAGATTTAGTTTCATGGAATGCAATAATGGCAGGATATGCACAGCATGGTCAAGGCCGGACAGTAATGGAAATTTTTGAGAGGATGCTAAAATTGAAATACAAACCTGACAGCATAACCTTTATGACTCTTCTATCAGGATGCAGTCATTCAGGGCTAGTAACAGAAGGAAAGCTGTATTTTACCTCCATGACTACAGATTATGGCATCTTTCCATCATGTGAGCACTTCGTATGCATGTTGGACTTACTAAGTCGGGCTGGTTTGCTGGAGGAGGCCAAAATTTTAATCAAGGAATTGCCTTTCAAGCCAAATGCGGATGTTTGGGGAGCATTCCTAAGTGGTTGCAGGATCCATCACAACGTAAAACTGACAGAATTTGCAGTTAGGAATTTGCTTGAATTAGAATCAGAAGAAAGTGGTGGTTGTATTCTTCAATCAAGTGTATACTCACACTCTGGAAAATTTGAAGGTGTAGCAGACGCGTTAAAACTGATTAAAAGGAAAGGATTCAGAAAGACTCCTGGTTGTAGCTGGATCGAGGTTAATCACAGAGTGCATGTATTTAACATAGATGAGACGGATCACCCAGAGATTAAGGATGTTTACTATGTGTTAGATGATATTGTGAAGAAGTTAGAAGAAACTGGGGAGCCATTTCCATCTAGTGACTGGTCCAGTGAGCTATCATTGCAAGGACATCACTGTGACCTTTGAAACGATTCCACTTTTTTCATGAATTCATGAAAAACTGTACATAATCGATAACTTCCACATCACTATGGGACTCCTGGATTATCTGAGATCTGGGAAAAATCTGAAGAATGATGCTCCGTTTCAACGAATCCTACAATTGAAATGCTCACTGAATAAAGAATCTTATTGACAAGGAAATTTACAGATTCGTGATCCCAAAAATATCTGCATTTTCTGCTATTCTGAAGCTTGGAATTGAAATTCCTGAGGAAATAATCCACAACAGTTCTTGTCCCTTCACAAACACATGTTTTGCCTTCTTCCCTGCTGTTCCTAGTCCATATACCACCAGCCACTGCATTGCTGTCAGCCTTTGCCTCTTGCTGTCCCGCTTATTCCTCTTTCCTCTTAATCTTGCTTTCAAACCTCCAACATGCAAGCTTGTGACTTTGTACTTGTCCTCTTTGATGCCAGCAGGTGTTGCATGAACAAGTACCATCAAAGGGCCTCCAATTGGCTGATACTGCATCAAGGGATCACGAAGCTGGACAGCCACAGGTGTGGTGAATGTCATGTTGATTGCAGAGGTGGAATCTCATGTTAATTGAATTTGAATGCAATGGGCTTCTTCATCCTCGAGAATCTGGAGAAATGGTTTCTTCTTCAGTATCAAGTCTCTCAGTTTCATCCTCTGAATAATGGAATAATGGAAATTATGGACTTGATTGTGAGACAATGGATGTGGAGAAAGCGTCAGGATTGATGGATGATTGGTGCCGAATGCTGTTCAGGATAATTTTGTACAAAATGTGTGGAGGTCCGTGTCCTGAAAGTGAAAGGATTTGAGGACTAAAGCCTATCTGGCCATCCAGTTTATAGTTCATCTTCATGTCATGGTATGTCCTTCAATGGTATTCCACTAGTCTCTCTAAACCGTTATGTTAAATGTGTATCAAATCAAGTAAAAGGTCCTGAAATGAATGGCATATCTTTTTTTTTTCTTTTTTCTATTGACATATGATATAATAATGATGTTGAGCTTGACTGAAGTTTACAGAGAGATAGGAGAGAAATGGAAGAGAAGGAGAACCGAACAACTGGAATGAAATGGATGGGAGTGAGTTAACAGGCAGCTAAAAATAAGGAAATAGTTGATGGGTGTACGTGGTTAGTTGATATGCATGCGTGCATGCATGCCTAAGAGTAAGGGAAAGCCATAGAACAACAATCCTAGCTGGAGAGAAGAATTGAAATGGAACAACAGCAGCAACTGATTAGAAGGACGTCAGAAGATCATCAGGAATCAGCAGTATCAGATAGTTTGCTGCCATTGGAGAGTAGTCCTTATTTGAAATACACTGATCTAGTGGACTACAAGCAGAATGCTTATAGCACCCATGGACACCTCCAACTCAAGCCCCGTCAAGGTGGTGGTGCCACCAAAGGACCCACACTTTCCGGTAGCAACTCCACCGCTCAAAAGGCTCTTTCCGATCATACCGCCTAGAAAACAATAACAAGTTTATGCATCCTCTGCTTCCATTTTAATTAGCTTTTAATTATTACTCTGTTTGTTGCTCTGTGTATGACATTACAGTGCTAGAGCCTAGAGCTACCTGTTTTTCACCATCAGATTACAATGTAATCCATTAGTTGTTTATATATTCTCCTCCTGATTAATGTGTTTGGACATGCAATCATCTTCCTTGATAAAATGTTGGATTTGGTGAACAAGTTTTTGTTAAATCCTATGTTGGGCCAAACAGCGGATATGTTTTCGTTCTGTTTTCTTACTTTCAGTTTCCCTGGAAATCTAAAAATTGTATATCCTCCGTCTGATCGTTAATCTCTATCGAATTAGAAGTTTCTGTGTATAGAAGCTTTCTTAATCGAAGTTTTTAAGTCTTATTCTGTTTCCTGATCTATTGTTCACCTGGAAGTTCTACATCATCAATCTTGAAGAAAGGAAACACGATTATGCAGAATAGTATTAAAGGTCAGATTCTCTTCTCTGAAGGGTTTATTCACAGATCAAGTAGAAATTCATCCAGGAATGCTTGATTAATGTACAAAAAAAGAAAGAAAAAGTTTATAAGTCACATTGCCATTCATCAACTACAAGAAGCTAACCCTTCAAACTTTGAACATGGCAATAACTCCTAGATTAGATCTTAAGCTGCAGGAAGTATTCAGAAATACTATCATGCACTTCCTATGCTCTACAGTACATTTAACTCAAACTCCAAGGACATGCATACTATATAGGGACGGTGGATTTATACTGGATATAATCTTAGATGATGGGTCGGAGGGGTGTTTAATTATCACATGGCCAAGATCCTCCATCGAGTCTTAGAAGGGGATGATGATCTAACATCATAAGAAAGCCGTCCCTGTTGGAAGCATTTGAAGCGGACATGTCATGAATTGTAACGTCTGCAACAGTGCTAAGAGGTTCTGCTGATGATGATAAGTAGCCTAAAACATCACAGTCCATGTCAAAGAACAGAGGATATTGTTGGTACGTATTGAAGTTGGGATCAGGTGGTTGGAAATGGGAAAAGGTTCCTTCTGTTTTGCACTGCTTCAGAACAGTAGTGGATTGTTCCTTCAAAGAGCAATCTTGATGTGAAAGAAGGGACTTGAAGAGCATCGATGCAGGTTGAGTAATTGATGAAGAAGGTTGGAAGCCATTTTTGTTCTGAGATCCCCATAAATGAGACTCTTCACAGACAAAAACTGGATTCAGGAGGCTCTTGAGGTCATTTTCCTGGTTATTACAAGAAACCAGAAAAGGGTTTTGGAGGGTGTCCACCATTTTCGCTGGTGCTTCCAGGAGTGGGGGCAATGAATTGGAGTTGCAAGGTGAAGAAGAAGGGTCCAAGAAAAAGCTTTGTCCTTGTAGAACAAGTGCAGTTTTTTTCTCACCATTCTTATGAAATATCCGGCAAATCACCCACTCCTCCTGCAGAAAGAAAATAAAAAATCGATCACTTTAGTCAATTGTTTATTAATTTCAAGTGGCAATTCAAGTTACCATGTAGGTATTTACAATCCAGCAAGATCGGAGAGAATCCATTAATGGCAGATTGTTAAATCACACCAATCACATCAAGAACTACCCTCGAAGGTTAATAATGAAGTGAAAATGGTCTATTCATCAGAGAAGCTCCAGTTGTAATGACACAACAAGTCAACCCAGAAAGAGACAAAACAAGAAACAAGAGAGTGAAATTTGCAGGAACATTGCTTGATTCTCACGGTGCATGTGAAGAAGAAGAAGAGGTGTTTAGTAACAATACCTTACAGGTATGACGATAATACAAGTCACCATCCAGACGGTACTCATGCATAACCCACTTGGTTTTCTCTCCTCTAGGAGCTCTACCTCTGTAAAAAACCAGAGTTTTCTTCAGGCCAAGTAAAGAACCATTAGAGGCACTGTACACTTCTCTATCTTTCCCTGTGGCTTTCCAGTAACCAGCTCCAGTTGCTCTATTTGTTCTGAGACCTGTTGGGTATTTCCTGTCTCTCAGGCTGAAGAAGTACCATTCTTTCTCACCCATTTTTGCTACATCTGATTAAGAACAAGAACCGCCAGACAACAGGTTCATTAACTTTCTGCAACAACAAACCAGAAATGGAAGAAGAAGAAGAAGATGCACAGGCCTTGCCTTCGACATTCTCAGATGTACATTTATTAGATTGATTTTGTCACTTTGTAAATAAAACAACCAAGAAGATGACGATATTTATATGCAGTTCTGATCAATTATCATCTCATGAAGTTTAAGAATCTGAACTGTTCTATGTGATTCTGAAATGATAAATGTATACCTTAACTTCCCTGCAAAGTGGAAATAGTGTAATGATCAAGAAACATGAAGTAGAATCTAGGCAGGGAAGGGTAAGAGATTGTTTGAACATATGGGGTAAAGGGAATATTCTTCATCATCAAGTAAGTTATTAACCTGGAAGCTCCCACGGCTCGCATCTGTTTAAGTCAACCTCAGCTATTTCAACTCCACAAAAGCTGCCATTAAAGACCTTAGAAGCAAGGTAAAACGCTATGAGCTCCTCATCTGTTGGGTGGAATCGAAATCCTGGAGGCAAACCCTTTTCCTTTCTGTCTTCACCTGAGAGTTCATACAGAAGATCTTCCATTTCCAACATCTTCTTCATATACTTTCACAGAAACCAAAAGGGTATGTGAAAAGGAGGATAGTTCTTATGGAGATTGAAGCAGAAATGAGGCTGTGAGGAGTTTACAGGTTGTGTGTGTGTGTGTGCATGGCCATGGAAGAACTTTTCTGATATATATATATATCCCATACTCTGTGACCTAATTCTTTTCGGTTTTATAAATACATCTGAAGAAAAAGGAAAAGGAAATGAATAAATGTTCATACCAAACATTACATCTACCACAAAATTCTAAATGTTTCACACATATCTAAGTAATTCATATATATATATATATATATATACACACATTGATTCTAACAGAAGAAAGCAACCCCAGAAGTCAAAATATCAGAATTCTCATTGTTTCTTATATTTTTTATGGATTGAGTTCTTAACAGAAGGATTTGATCTGATCTTCCGTTGATTATCCAAACTCAACTAAGTTACTAACATGTTTCAGTAGCTGTTACCTGTGCATTTGGTTTTTAGCATTTTATCGTTTAGTGGATCTCTTTAATCACAAGAATCTGAAACAATGAAGAAGAAAAGGGATCATTTATGGGGATCTCAGTACAAAAAAACATGTGTCGGCGTTGCACGTGCATGCAGTGGTATGATCAGGTAATCAAAAGGGGTTCAAGTCACCTTCATTAGAGCCTAGATATGTAGATAGATACTTTAACTAGTGACCCAAGTAAAAGATAACATCAGGGAAGGATCTGAATCTGCTTACTTGCTGCTTCTTCTTCTTCATCTTCTTCTTTTAATATATAACAATTATTTACTTGGTATGATCAGAGAGTTACATAAGCCTATGTCAGTACCTACTACTATAACCTATACCTCTAGCTTTATATTTCCAGGGCCTAGCTAGCTCTGATTACCCTGCACTTCCCTTTTTTAACTTTTTCATTTCACCACATCAACCCCTCTCTCTGTCTATAGATTCTATACTTGTATGGTATGTGTATGTCTATATATATATATATATATGTTGTATGTATGTATGTATATATATATATATATATATCTATATATATATATATATATATATATGTATGTATGTATGTATGTATATATTGAGGGACTGTACATTAGACCACCATTGATGTTTCTGATAAGTTTCTGTGAACTTCCAAGCTAAGAGATTACTGATTAGAGATTGCCAAGTTCATTCTGGTTAAAAACTCCTCCAGGTTATGTGATGAAGAATCAGAACTTGGCAAACTTCTTAATGTTATGAGGTTACTCACTTGAATTAGTAGAGAAATAGTTCGATCAGTATCAGAAGTGAGTTTTTGTGACAGGAAAAAATGTTGAAAATTTTGTTTGTCAGGTTCATTTGAGCTAATACATCAAACTAAAAACCCAGTTTTCTTATACATGCTTCTTTAATGATTAGAGAAGTATATGTGTAGAACTTATTTTCCAGGAAAACACACTGTTCAATCACACTCCTTGCAAACATGTAATTTGGGCAAAATTTTCCCTGCACCAAGAGTATATACTTTGCAACTATCTTGTATTTTTTTATTCTTTCCTTCTTGTTCCTACAAAGAATGAATCAATATACTCTACCAGAGAAAAAAGCAGGAGACAGAATACTATATATAGGTAAATACGGAACATACAACGATTGCTTAGTTATGGTAT
Source organism: Erythroxylum guanchezii (assembly GCA_025629825.1). Taxonomy (NCBI): domain Eukaryota; kingdom Viridiplantae; phylum Streptophyta; class Magnoliopsida; order Malpighiales; family Erythroxylaceae; genus Erythroxylum; species Erythroxylum guanchezii. The sequence continues at coordinate 265,661 of JAOTAX010000006.1, read as the reverse complement.
TTAGCAGTATCAGCTTCACTGGACTGTGGGTTCAGTTCAGACTCGGTAATAATGAATTCTTTTGTTTTATCGTAAAAAGCCTGAGCAAGGTGGACCGACAACTCTTTAATAAGATGAGAGAAATCTGCCATTATCGTTACTGTTTCGAGGTTTTGCATACGCTATATCTGGTGTGAATTATCTTTTGACAACCTTAACTAAAGCAATGGATGGAGGATGAGCTTTTGGGAAAAAGCTTTACTTTTTCGTGTATTTTATGTGGAGAGAGCAGGTGGGTGGTGGTTGGAATCCATGGATAATGCAAAGAGGAGTGGCTTTGAACAGGTTAGATGGGACCTTGTTCGTAGAGTTCGTAGCTATACCTTGTAGGTGTGCAGAGAAGGGACCACAAGAGTGAGTGAGTGAGTGTGTGTGTGCAGTGATTGGGGCAACCCTTCTCTAAGTCAGGGGGGAAGCCAATTATGCAGATTGGAAACAAAAATTTGGGCTCGAAACCCTAAGGGATTGATTGAATTCAATTCCCTTTTTCTCTGCAATTAATGCCTTTCAACGGCCAATCAGCAAACTATTTTTTTGTTTTTCAGCGAACATAAAAAGTTACCCTTTCATCTCCTATCAGGCTATCCTTATGAAATGTGAAAGTGGACCCTGGACTGGGAGCAAATCCTGAAGCAAAAGTTTTCAAATTGGACCACTTGAATGCCATTTTCAATTAAACCCCATGTCTCATACAGATTCAGAAACTTCAAAAAGACACTTCAGGAAGAAAACAGACGATAAAGTATGTGTCCTTGGGCTGCAAAAAAAGTGATGAACTGGTATTGTTCATGGGAACTTGCAATGGCCTAATTTGAACCCTTCAGGAAGAAATAGAGGAATAAGATGGAGTCTTTGGGCTGCAAAAAGTGCAGAACAGGTATAGTTCAAATGGCCAAACCCATCAGGAAGAAAACAGAGGAAAAAGATGGAGACTTTGAGCTGCAAAGTGCAGAAGAGGTCTAGTTCAAATGCCCAAACTTGAACCCATTAGGAAGAAAACAGAGAAAAAAGAGCCTTTGGGCTTCAAAAAAGTGAAGAACAGATCTTGTTCAAATGGCCAACTTGAACCCATCAGGAAGAAAACAGAGGAAAAAAGATGGAGACTTTGGGCTTTAAAAAAGTGCATAACAGGTCTTGTTCATAAGACCTGCAATGGCCTAACTTGAATTCCTTAGAGCCCATAGCTTGAAAATGGACCTCTAGGCCATTTCATCTCCCAAAATGACCTATCCTACAGAGGTAAAGATACAATCCTGTATATGCTTAGACTCCAAGCAAATTCCTGCAAAAACCAATCTTAAAGAGACAGTATGAAGTGAAGATCCAGCAACTTTACTTGAAAGCAACATTTGGAACACAAACTATATAATCCAACCCACCATCCTCTCTTTATCACAATCCTCTCAAACTTCCCAGGTATCTACCTAAAAATGTCTCCTTCCTACTGTTCCATGCTCTTCCTTACGGCTTTCTCTGTGTCTATGGTTGCCAATTCTGCTAATTCTCATGATTTCTCCATAGTGGGGTACACCCCAGATGATCTGAAATCCACGGACAGGCTCATTGATCTGTTTGAGTCTTGGATTGATAAACATGAAAAGATTTACAAGAGTGTTGAAGAAAAGTTGCAGAGGTTTGAGATTTTTAAGAATAATCTTTTCCACATTGATGAGACCAACAAGAAGGTTACAAACTACTGGCTTGGTCTAAACGAGTTTGCAGATTTGAGCCATGAGGAGTTCAAAAAGATGTATCTAGGATTGAAGGTTAACTTGTATCAAAGAAGAGAAAGTCCTGAAGAGTTCACTTATAAAGATGTTCAGGGTATTCCCAAGTTCGTGGATTGGAGGAAGAAAGGTGCAGTTACTCCTGTCAAGAACCAAGGCTCATGTGGTAACTGAGTAGCTAAAACCTATGCACAAAGCTTTCTGAAAACGTCTTGTCTGATGAATGCTGATTTGAATGTACTTTCAGGTAGCTGCTGGGCATTTTCAACAGTCGCAGCTGTTGAGGGGATAAACCAGATTGTTACAGGAAACTTAACATCTCTGGCTGAACAAGAGTTGATAGACTGTGACACTACCTACAACCATGGCTGCAATGGAGGACTTATGGACTATGCATTTGCTTTCATTGTGTCCAATGGTGGACTCCACAAGGAAGAGGATTATCCATATATCATGGAGGAAGGAACTTGCGATATGAGAAAGGTAAAACTAAATAGCTCCAGCCTCCGGTGAAATTGTATGATTGATAGGTTCTTAATGTCAACTCCAAATCTCTGCGACAGATCTGCAAACTGATGCTGCCCACCATCTCTTTTTCTGAACGTCTTATCGATATCATGAGATCCTGAGTTGAAGAATGTTCCATCAAATTTTGTCCACATAACCTTTCAGTTCTGTTATTACAACTGACATCAATCTGCATGTCTTGTCTCTTTACTTTTTCAGGAAGAATCTGAGGTAGTAACCATTAGTGGGTATCATGATGTGCCACAGAACAATGAGCAAAGTCTACTGAAGGCACTTGCGAACCAGCCTCTCAGTGTTGCCATTGAGGCTTCTGGTAGAGACTTCCAGTTCTATAGTGGGGTAAGCCATGAATGTCTTCTTTGTGATTCCTACTTTTCACTCAAAATTTCTGGAGCAGAAGAATAATTTGACATGATCATGATCATGTAGGGTGTTTTTGATGGTCACTGTGGAACTGCATTGGATCATGGAGTTGCAGCTGTTGGATATAGATCAACCAAGGGTGTAGATTACATCATTGTAAAGAATTCATGGGGACCCAAGTGGGGTGAAAAGGGTTACATCAGGATGAAGAGGAACACTGACAAACCAGAAGGTCTATGTGGAATCTACAAAATGGCTTCTTACCCCACTAAGAACAAGTGATTGATATGTGGGTTCGACTCTTCTCTGAGTTTTTCCTGTTGTAATTCCAAATTGTAATAAATTTCTCAACTTTTCAAACATTCAACAAAGGAATCAACTTTCTGATATGTTGGTGACAGGTTTTCCTTTGTAGATTTGATATGTTCTGTTTCTCTAATGATAACAGAAAGAAAAAAGAAAACAAAAATCTCAACTTCTGTGTTATGTTGCTCCACTTCGTTCCTTCATCTAATCGATTTGATTCAGCAGACAGGATAACTGAGAAACATGAATCAAGCACTAAAATATCTGCTACTGATATTGATGAAAGGATCACCAAATAGTTTTCAGTCAAAAAGAAGAAAAAAAGACAAAATCTCTGAATATCCTGAAATTCCTTGTGGTAGAGACAATTTATAGCATTTGGAGGTAACTTACAGACATTGGAGAAGCTAAGAAATAGTTGCAGAAAGTTGGTTTCAGGAATCAACAGCAGATTCACGTTCTGATCTATTTCTACCACTGAGAAATTGTGTGAAGAAGGAAAGTTCATTCTCATTATTCTCTTCATCAATTTCGTTCTCCTCCAGGGATCTTCCCATTGTTTCAGGCATAATTAAGTAGCTGACAACCATTCCTATCAAACAAACTCCACCCAGTATCACCAGAGCAGCTGTCATTGGAACAGACTTTGGAACTTTATCAGAATAATCTGCTGAAGCCCATGAGAACCCAAGTGCGCCAATCAATGCACCAACCTTCCCGAATGCCCCGGATATACCGTGACATGTCGATCTGAATCTGGCTGGAAAAAGTTCTGCTGGAACTATAAAGGTTGTCGTATTAGGTCCAAAATTTGCGAAGAAGAAAGTGAGAGCGTAGAGGACTAAGAAAGCTATGTTTCTCCGTTTGCGCCAATAGAAGTACGGTATTCCAAGTGCAAAATATACTATTCCCATGCAGAGAAAACCCATGATCTGAATCTTTCTCCTTCCGATTCGATCAATGAAATAGACAGTGAAAAAGTACCCTGGAATTGTTGAACAGATTGCAGTAAGACCCTGGGAAGCAGCAATCCTGAAAGTTTCTTCGTAGACATTTTTGGCATTATCAAGTTTGAGGAACTGGTCATATATTTGAGACTGGAACAGGTTGCTGCTGTAAAACACAATGTCGAGGAGAAACCAAGTGATGGCACATGAGAAGAGGTCACGGCCGTGTCGACGGAAGAATTTCTTGGAGAAGATAGGATAAGAAGGTGCATCAACCGATGGTAAAGGGCTGTCTTCTGCAATTTGGCTCATTGGAACGTTTAACACCTTTTGAATGTCCTTGGCTGCTTGCATCACATTGTTCTCCACTAGAGCCGTGTACCTGGAGATTATGTTCATGAAGCTACTTACTCAAACCATTTATAGCAGTAATTCACAATCTGAGACAGAGATTCTGATAATTATTAACCAGAAGATTTAAGTTTCCAAAAGTTCTTTTCTTTTGCCAGGCCCTGATATTGGGTTAGGATCCTGGAAATGGTTTCTGATTCAGCAACATGAAATTTTTTTCATAAAAGAATGCCAGGCCTGGAAACTTTCAGGATAATCAATACTAACATTCGAAGAAAAAAAAATGTTTTGGCTTCACTTTCACTTGGATTCAGAAATATGAATCTTATTTGTAATGAGTTGAATCTTTTCAGAAGTTCCTGATAAGAAAACAAGAGAACAGAAAGTAGACCACAATATCTAAGTTTCCAGAGGTCTTTTCCTTTTTCCAGGCCCTGATATTGGATTAGGATCCTGGAAATGATTTCTGATTCAGCCAATGAGATTTTTTCCAGAAGAAAACTGCCAAGATTGGAAATATTCAAGATAGGGATTGCTTGAAATGAGTTGAATCTTTTCAGAAAGTTCCTGATAAGAAAAACAAAAGGAACAGAAAATAGTTCAACATGTATTTACCTGGCCGTTTCAGGCATCGTCATCCTCCAGTAATAAGTGAGGGTGGCAGGAATTGCTCCGATCATCAGAATCAACCTCCAGGCGATGTCTGCATCTTCAGACGCATGATTCTTCGTTAAGTTCTTCGACCCAACCTCAAACGACTTGGAGACCACCATTGTCACGGCGGAGCTCATCAGAATCCCAAAACCTTGCATGGAGAAAACAGCTGCTATAAATGCACCACGAGTCCTCTTGTTAGCGAACTCCGACATGATTGTCGCTGACAAAGGATAGTCCCCACCAATCCCAATCCCTAACAGGAACCTGAACATCGCCAAACTCGTCAGAACACACTTCTTGGTCCTGCATACGGAAAACCCACAACCTACGGAGCTCAAGATCATCATCATCAGTGCAAGACCGTACACATTTCGCCGTCCACGTCGATCACCTAACCTGCCAAAAACTATGTTCCCAATCACCGCACCAAGAAGAGCTATTCCCACCATTGTTGAACCAACCACCGTGTAGTTATGGTCGTCAGGGGCGTTCTCGTAGTATATCCGTTTTAACAGCTTCATAATCGGTGGGACACAGAAGAGATCATAAGAGTCACTGAACAACCCCATCCCCGCTATGATTATGGCTTTGAAGTGATAGTACTGTGTTCTTGCTGAGTCAAGAGCTGAGAGTACCTTCAACGCCATGGATTCTGAAACAGAAGAAGCGTCAATCTATGAAAGTACTAGCTTGTTTCTGAATATAAAGGAAAAGATCCGATCTTTCCAATTTTGTTGGTTATGGAATGGAAGGTTTCAAGCATATCTTCTTGAGAAACTAAGAAAATGGTTGAGGATTGCCAAGAAATTTCCATGATAAGAACAAAGCTGTTGACTTTATATACCAATGGTTGAGGTATGAATCAACTAGACTGTAGACTCCATATGTACCTATCTCTGGTAAACCTTGGAGAAGAAACAAACATCTGTAGCTAAGTCTTTTGTCTTATTATTTTTCTTTTTCTCAGTATCGTTAAACAGAAGTAACAGTCTGGTTCGGTGGGGACTATACATATTGACTAGACTCAGTCATTGTTAATGGCTGTTTGATGAGTGCTTGAAGAACAGCTGGATTGTCATGTTGTCGGCGGAGAAACCTTTAATGATCTCAGACCATGGGACCTCATTGGTTTGTAAGAAAAGTCTTGGAAATGCAAAAAGTTTTGACCTTTCTCAGGATCTCAATAAGTCCGAATCAAGGTGTTGAAAGGTGGAATTTAGAGTAGAATTTAGGACAGCACACGGAGACTATTCACTTCTTTGGTCGAATTTCTGATTGGTTAAAGTTTGTAAGAAAAGTCTTGGAAATGCAACAAGTTTTGACCTTTCTCAGGATCTCAATGCGTCCGAGTCGAGGTCCTAAATGGTGGAATGTAGAGTAGCATTTAGGACAGTACACGGAGAGTATTCACTTCTTTGGTCGGATTTCTGATTGGTTAAAGTTTGTAAGAAAAGTCTTGGAAATGCAACAAGTTTTGGCCTTTCTCAGGATCTCAATACGTCCGAGTCAAGGTCTTGAATGGTGGAATGTAGAGTAGAATTTAGGACAGTACACGGAGACTATTCACTTCTTTGGTTGGATTTCTGATTGGTTAAGATCTATACACGTTCACTGAGATAATCCATTCAAAGAAGTTTTGCTCTATGGTAGAGAAAGTTTCCACAATGATACGAAAGATCATGAAATTGAAACCTGGTGCTGTCTATGTTTACTTGCTTTATTTTGGAATTTCAATGAGCTCGAATATGAGTTTGAGTTAAATTAGCTTACGTTCATATGATTCGTCACGAAACAAGAGCTAACGTGATGATGTCACTATCTTAACCCAAACTTAATTTGTAAGTAATTTGGAATTTGATCAAGTTCAAATTCGATATATACCCGGATTAGTTTGGACCCAACCAACACCAATGTCTCTATCACATTCATCGGAAGATTCAACCTTTCCTTTAATTAACAAAGCTCTCATAGTCCAACCTTATCTTCTTATGAGTACATTTGCTTAATTCATAATAACAATGTCTGAATTCTACAATCCTAAGTCCAACCATACAAGAAAGTATTGACTTGCTCTTCTGTTTCATCCTACCTAAAATATAATCAAAACCAACATGAAAATTTTTGTTTTAAAGATTTATTGATTGAGTGGATTCATTCAGTTGCATACAATAAACTATAAATGACTCACCTTATGGTCACGACGAACTAAAGAGAAAGTCCAAGACAAACCGCCTGCAAAGATCCTACCTTCGTCACAGCGGTGGGTCCAAGTCAACAGTTCTCAAGAGGAGAGTGTGGTTGTGTAGTCTTCCTGAAACAAATCAGAGACTAGGGTGTAGTAAGATCAGTCAAGAAGAAGCAGAAGAAGAAATGCACCTGAGCGAGAATGAGGGAATTGAAGACAACACCTTTGTGGTGACGGGTGGATTGGGGTTTGTGGGTTCATCACTCTGTTTGGAGCTGGTTCGAAGAGGTGCTCGCCAAGTTCGAGCTTTTGACATCAGACATACTTCTCCATGGTCAACCCTTTTGGTTGAACGTGGTGTTCGATGCATTCAAGGTCTCTACCATTCCTATCAATTCCTCTATTCCCATCGACTCCCTTCAAGTTCTATGCTCTCTGTTAGTTTGATCCATTATTTTGTAGATTCTTGTCGATTTCAGTTTGCCTGCGTTTCTGTGTTGAAGAGAAATAACAGATTTTGATCCTCTTAACTGTGAGATTCTTTTGATGGGGATGTATCTGTTTTTGGAAACCACATAGAAATGGTTGGTTGGTGTGTATTTGGATTCATCAAAAACACCAAGTAATCGGAATTGTTCCCAAGATTTAGTTTTGGCGTTCCGTTGCTGTCATTTTATATGTATATGGTTACAATTTTCTGTGTTGCCAACGTGCCTGTGATGTGGTACCGGACGGGCTCTTAACTATTTTGTCATCTTACGAGAATAGAGTATGATACAGATAAACTAGGAGATGTATAGAAGTATTTGTTCCCAGGAAGAATGCCAGAATTCCATCTGTTTTCTGGACTTCTGCATCTTTGAAATCGGAATATTTATTTGTTGAATGTGCAAGGAGATTGCTTTTTCATGGGATCAAATCCAGAAGTATTTGTTCTGAGGAAGAATGCTAGAATTCCGTTGTTTTCTGGGTTTGTGCAACTTTGAAATCGGAATATTTATTTGTTGAATGGGCAAGGAGATTGCTTTTTCATGGGATAAAGTCTTTTTTCTGTTGAACTTTACTAGAGCAGTTTTTTATTGTATCCTTTGATAAGTTGAGGTTGCGTCATGACCATGTAGGGGATCTTGTTTGCAAGAAAGATGTTGAAAAAGCTCTGCGGGGTGCAGCTTGCGTGTTTCACCTTGCTTCCTATGGCATGTCTGGAAAAGAGATGCTCCAGGTTGGTCGTGTGAGTGAGGTGAACATTAACGGAACTTTTCATGTTTTGGAAGCTTGCCTTGAGTTTGGCATCAGAAGGCTTGTTTATGTGAGCACATACAATGTTGTCTTTGGTGATAAGGAGATTGTCAATGGAAATGAAGCATTACCGTACTTCCCCATGGATGACCACATTGACCCGTATGGGCACAGTAAATCAATTGCCGAGCAGCTGGTTCTGAAACACAATGGTCGTCCTATCAAGTGTGTATACTAGCATAACATCTACAGTTTCTTCATCTGTTCTTATGCATTTCATTTTATTCATGTTCATTTGCATGACAAAAGTTCTCATTCTCTCAATGGATTTGGTGATGGCAACTGGGATAATATTAGGTGGAGTTTTTTTAATTTTCGTCACTTCATTTCAATCATATCACATCAGTAGCTCAACAAAACTGGAATTTTCTTCTGGATTCAGTTGGGAAGCATCCATTAGTTTGCTATGATTATATTGCTTATTGGTGATAGCTTGGTACGAAATAAGGCTAAGTTAGTTGAGCCGATTCACTGAGGTACAGGACAAATAACGGAAAGCGGCTTTATACTTGTGCCATTCGCCCAGCTGCCATCTATGGGCCAGGTGAAGAGAGGCACTTACCACGGATTATATCACTTGCAAAGTTAGGTCTGCTGCCTTTCAAGATTGGTGATGCAAATGTGAAATCAGATTGGGTATATGTTGATAATCTTGTGCTTGCACTAGTATTGGCAAGCATGGGACTTTTGGATGACATTCCAGGGAAAGAAGGGAATCCAATAGCTGCAGGCCAGCCATACTTTATCTCAGACGGTAACGTCCCGATCATTTGTTCGGAACTGTTCTTTCAGTTTGTCAAATGAGGATGATTATAGTGATGAGGTGCTTAATTTTTGAAGACTAGTTCAACTTAGTCAATAATGTGGGAGAAAAACTTTCTTGTATAGGTACATTAGGGAGAAATAATGTTTAAAGTGAGAACTGAGAAACGATCTATCTTCTTTTACAGGTTATCCAGTCAACAGTTTCGATTTCCTCCGACCTCTGCTCAGGAGTCTGGAATATGACCTACCAAAGGCATCTGTATCAGTGCATTTTGCTCTGATTCTGGGGAGGATTTTCTGGATCTTCTATACAATCCTGTATCCATGGTTGAACCGATGGTGGATTCCTCGACCATTGATTCTTCCTGCTGAAGTGTACAAGGTTTGTTTAGAGAATCTGAACATCCCAACATTCTGAACTGTTGCATCTCTTAGCAGAGGTCATTTCAAGTAAATAATACATTTGAATTCTGTCTGAAACTTCTAATACATTTGAGCAGGTTGGTGTGACTCATTACTTCTCATTCCTGAAAGCTAAGCAAGAGCTTGGCTATGTCCCTATGGTATGTCCTCAGGAGGGTATGGCAGCAACTATCTCATACTGGCAAGAGCAGAAAAGTAAAACTATCGACGGACCTACCATATATACGTGGATATTTGCAATCGGTGGAATGTTTATATTGTTCTGTGCCGGATTCTTACCGGATATAGGACCAGTACCACTCTTTAGAGCTATTAGCCTTTTCTTCTTGAGGTCAATGGGAGCAGTACGAACTGTATTTCTTCTAAGCGCAGCAGCACATGTTATCGAGGCCGTATACGCGTGGCACTTGGCAAAAAGAGTGGATCCTGCTAACGCTAGAGGATGGTTTTGGCAATGTTTTGCTCTTGGAATCTTTTCATTGCGATTTCTATTGAAAAGAGCCAAGAACTGAGTCCTGACTCCTTGATGTGTCAGCTGATTACTCCTTTTGAATTCTTCGTGTAAGCATACTTTACAATAACTTAAACAAGCTTTGCCTTTTCAGGCTTGCCCTGTTCATGTCGCAAAGATATATTTACCGGTTAAGCTAGAACTGCGAATATCATTTATTACTTTGCTACAAGAATCTCACATCAACTTATCCATCTGATTAAAGGCAGTGGATGATAAGAATCCTGAAGATCATGATGCATAACAGATGTTCTTATGGTAAGACATTCATATCAGTGAAGATTCATGAAGCAGAGTATGTAAACTTTATAATTCTAACATATAATCTCTCTGGTACAAGTTAAGAGATCAATAATGCCTAGTTTTGCCAACTACTTACTACATGCAATTCGCGTATCTGCATTTTCATACCTCTAACTACTGACCTAAACATCATGAGCAATATAACCACAGACACATGTTTACACATAATTTGGTTGATTCAGTTCCTCCAGGATGCCCTGTTGAATATTAGGGACCTTCATATTCTACCTACCACAGGGAAAAAAGTTTAAACTTGCGGATGGTGATATAGAAAACAGAGGAACTGGTATCTAGTTGCATGCCGATCATCGGTATGTTCAGGCATTACCCTCTACATGTTCCCCGGTGTTTGGGAGTTTACTCTTGTGAAATAAAAGGCTCAACTGGTCAACAAAAAGCTGGTCTTTGATTTGTTCCACCTGTTGCTGCTCCTTTTCCATTTGCTTATCTAATTCCTCAAAACGGTTAATCTTATGTTGAATGTCTTTCATCTGCAAAAATCAACCGTAGTTAGCAATAATATATGATCTAAAAGTGGAAATAACTTATCAGAGAACTTCATCCACCTGAACTTCTACAATAGTGGAAATTGCCCTCTCTACGTCCAACTCTTCCTTTTCAAGAAGTGAATTTGCATCTAAGCAAGCTCTTTCCAAGGCATCGAGGTTGCTATCACCATTAGATGCTACAGCAGTATCTACATCCAGAAGAAAAAGGGTGTTCAAAAAGAAAAGAAAATTTGTTTCTTGTTCTATTGCTTTTACAAGTCCATCAACCAATTATGAACCAGAATTCCCTCAATTTCATCCGCAAGTACCTTGATGTCTTCTGTCTTGGGTGGCTGATGGAAGGTACCCTTTACTTTCTCCGTATTCCACTTCCGTTAGAGTTGATACAGCTGCGCGAGCAGCAGCTTCTGCAATATCCACACCCGCCAAAGCTGAGAGAAAGGCAGCCTGAGAAAATTTCAAATAAAAGAATAATGTCCATCAATCCAAACTTAAGTATTAATAAAAGAATAAAGTCCATCAATCCAAACTTAAGTATTACTAAATTCTCTTGTCACAATAGTCGGGAAGAAAAGATGAGGATTTGAAAAAACTGTAATCTACTATTACAATAGTCAAGATGAGGCAAGCAGAAGCTTATTGCTACTCAAATATTGCTAGTTGGCTGAATATCAAGCAAGTCCCAATTTTTATACTCAATCTCTGTAGTAAGGTAGACATGTATTCCAGATACACGTAATTAAAGTCCTCATCCATTACTTTCTATTCTCAAGTACAAAAACAAAACACAACGCACAAATTGAATCTATGAATGGAGGGTGAGACAGAAATAATAAATAACTAGCTCCTTGAAGTTGCCATGAGTAGCCAAAACTTTTATTAAGCCAAGCTAAGCTTCAACCAGTAAGAAAGAGAGGTAAGGCCACAATGGTAGAGTGCACTTAACCGGACACCGAAAAAGGTTAAAATATGACACAATTCTGAGTACTAAGTTGACTCTCTGCATGCATACCTGGGCCATTATTGGATTGCTTGCATCTGCTAGAGGGGTGAGTCGCAGTCTTTTATTTGGGAATGAAGATGCAATGCTTTCTATTCCCCGATCAGCATCTGTAAGCCCTACTATCTCATTATACTTATTATCAACATCTCCAATGTCTGTATGGCCGGCAAATTCTTCACCAGAAGGAAGCTTCATGAAATGAGTGATGCAGTCTTTCTCACTTCTACCAGCAATATTTTGGGCAACCTTCCTCCAGTCATCACCATAATGCATGATAGCTTCAAGAAGTTGCAGTGTCTCCTTCTCAGTCCAATCTGCCTTCACCTCATCACTAATCTCAACCCGTCTGAAATCAGACGAACTAACCCCAGGTCGGTATATGCCACGTACATAGCACCGAGCACAAAGAGTCAAGTCATACTGAGAATCAAATGGAGAAATTTTCCACTTATCATTCCATGAAATATCATAAGAACTTCAAACATACCCATCAACAATCCAACATAAGAAAGTGGCATTGTACATAACAATGGCATCTAACCAGTAGAAGATTGCTGCAACAAGCACATTCCTTTCTAGACCAATTACCTCAATCATAAAACACAACGAAGGCCCTTAAGAAAATTAGGGTAAATCACAAAAGGGACAAAAAGAGACACCTTATCGCAAGCAAAGCAAGCAATGCTACAAAGAGACTTGCAACCACTGCAATATCTCTTGGCAGTTTCCTTCTGGACTACCTCAGCCGAATTGCCGCCGCCGCCATCACCACTTTGGGAAGAAGACTTGGTTTCCTTGTCTTCCCACTTGAAGGGTTTGTTGAGAGCAGAAGGAAAGTAGTTAATAAGACCCCAAGCGTCCAAGAAATCAAAAACTCGACGAATAGAACCCACGTCGGCGACGAGAGTCTTCCTGACGTCGGTGAAGGTGATCTTCGAAGAAGGGTTCCTGCGGAAGTACTTGATAATGGAATTGCGAAGGTAGATGTAAAGATTAGGGTTTTTGGAAGGAGAGCGAGAATCAAAGAACTCCGGCAGGAAGCGGATCTCGCACTCGTGAACTCCACTCCACGAAAACCACCCTGCAAGATGAACAAAAAAGGCCTTAAATTAGAGTAAAAGGACAAGGACGAGGAGGGACAGGGACAGAGACTTACGTGAGTAGCTGGGGATGTGTACGACGGAGGCTGCTTCTGGTTCTGGTGGAGCTACTGTAGGCGTCGGCGTCGGTATCGGAGTCGGCGTCGTTGCCGGTGTCGGAGTCGGAGTCGTTGCCGGAGCCGGAGCCGGAGACGGTGCCGGTGCCGGAACCGGAGACGGAGTTGCATCTCTTGCGGCCATGATTTTGACGCTCGCTTTTTTTGTTCTCAAGTTTAACTGATTTAACTGATTATCCCCCAAAAGTTCTATTATTTGCTGCGAACCCCCTCTATTTTGATGGATTATCCACTAGGGCCCAAAAGTTTACTATTTGCTACGTTTAGTATTTCCTCTACTTGCAATTTAAACTTCATCTTTTACTACAAAATATAAAATAGACCTTCATATTTTGAAGTATTCAAATTGAATCTAACCGTAGAAATGTCAATCGGTTGGCTTATCTTATAATCTTTTTAAAAATGTCAAAAATGACATTCAAATTGAATATGAGCATAAAAATGTCAATAGGTTGGCCCATCTGATAATGTCAAACAAGACGTCGTTTTTGAAGTAACGGTCGGGCCGACCACTTTTGACTATGGCTCGGTCAATCCGGGCCAAAATTGATATCCATACTTGGACATTTCAAAACATTCAAAATAGACCATAAATGAATAAAAAATTTAAAAGAATTAATTGATGTGACATTTTTTTAAAATAAAAAATAGACCTATTTTCACATAACAAGTGAAACCTACTCTTTAAAATGGATGGCAAATTTAATTACTTACTAAATATAACCTTGTAAATCTTATAATTATTTCTATTCATTTTATCTTTAATATGTTTTAGTGAAATGTTCTTGTTTGTACAAGGTAATGCCCATCAAGCCCGAGTTTGGAAAATTTTCAGGCTCAGATTCGCAAAAGAAACTCAGTTGGATTTGAATAAATTAGGATGAGTCAGAGCTCCAATTTGATCGGACTGTATTAAAAGCTGCAATCCTAGAATATATGAGTTTGATGAGCTATTTCTTTGTCTAAGTAATCTGGCTCCACATAGTTCTATTCATAGATGCATTCATCAACAATCACAAAACCAATGTCTACATTCTATTTAGAACATTAACAACATTATAAGATTAAAATACCTCCAATGCTTGGCATAGATTCTTGGTGCATTCTTTCCATCTTGAACTGTTGGACCCCGTTTTCGGAGCCCAACATTCGGAGTTATAAAATGTGAGCAAACTTATTCTTCTATTTTAGAACAGATTTTGGGAAACTTTCAATTGGAGTTCACCCAACTCTCAGCCTCAATTCATATGACTCCTCATATTCAATAATATCTTATCAGTCACCACAAATCGTATCTTTCTTTTCCATAATTCACTTATATATGTATGTATGTAACAACAATTCACAATCAAAATAATCATAT
>JAOTAX010000006.1:226511-251066 GCA_025629825.1 Erythroxylum guanchezii | reverse complement strand
GCAAAACTGTTGAAATGTTCATTTGTCATATAAAAATCATAATGAATTCATAATATGCTTCGTTCTCAAATTCTCAGCCAAATTCGCAATTCGAACTTAAAACTCATAGTTAAAAATGTCATCACATCAACACAACATATCTATTTAACCATCAATACATAACACTTAATATATGCAATATACTTGACAATTCAAAGATGCAATGCACAAATAAATAACTCGAGAGTTCCGTGGAACAAAACGGATAAACCGAAGTTTATATCGTGAACAAAACGAGTCCGATTTCTCAAGATCTCGTGGCCTCAAGCGGGCAGCCGGGAGAAGACTATATGTCGACGTGCACGTGACTAACGAAATGTTCCTCTCTTGCCCAAACAAAAGCACATAATCATGCTTAAATCAATTTATCGAATGCTCATACTTTAAAGCTTTTCAATCTTTTCATTCATACAAAATGCTATAACATGTTTCAATGGCATAACTTGATCATTAGTCATAAATCATAATGCATTTTCAATAATCACAATAATTCATTATCGAGCAAGTTAAAATATCATACACATGCATTTTTCTACATTCACAACAATTCAAATTCAATCAATTAAGCATATACACACATAAGCAAATTCTTTAAATCATTTAAAAGTAATATATGAAGTAACTGAAATCATTTAGTTCTCTTGATTTGGAAAAACTTTAATGGTTCATTATTCAATTATAAACATAAAACCCACCTTATTTCCTTACTTGAAAACCTTGCTCAAAAACCTCTACTCTTGTCGTTTCTTGTCTTCCTTTTTGCCTCTTTTACTCTCCTTCATCAAAGGCAAAATTTTCAAATCAAAAGGAATTCAAATTGGACAACCCATAACGCATAATCACAAAATTGATCTTAGAAAACTTAAACCCATACATTTCTTAAGCTTCATGAACCAAAATCTTTCTAAAAATCCAACAAATCAAACATACTCTTACCTCGATCCTTCACCAAATGAAGTGTTTCTTGGCTTAAATGGAAGCTCTCATCCTCCTTTTCCTTTTTCCTTCTTGAATCAACTTCAAAATCCATCTTGAAAGCTTAGAAAAATCAAAACCTAATTTTTTCTCCTTCTTTTCTCTCAAAACCGACACTCTCCTTCTCTTTTCTCTCTAGTTTTGTTTCTTTCTCTTCTTTCATCTTCAAGTCATGTTTCTGCTTCTCCTTAAAATCCAAACAACTTTTCTTATTACAAGTTTGCCATCAATGAGTGAAAAATGTCCAATTTACCCTTCATTTAATTAGTTCTCCCAAATTTGCCCCTTTTGTCCATCAACTACTAACATTTTAACTCTTTATTTTGATCAGGTAAAAGAAGCAATTTGATAACACTTCCTTCTAGAAAAATGTTCCTCATTGTCTTACGTTTCCAATGACATCAAAATCATTCAATTTGGCTCAGAAATCTAAAAGTTACGGCCCAAAAACTTTAGGACTGTTTCTAAACTGAGACTGTGTACTATACCCAACTTCACTCCAGAAATTGAAAGTCTTAGGAACTGAATTGAAATTCGATTCCTTCATATAATTTGTATCTCCAAGTCTCTAGTTTATTTAGAAATAAGAATCAACTCATTTGGATCTCTATAGGTCAAGATATTGCCAGAATACTGAAGCATGTTCAGAAAAAATATCCAACTCATACTTTTTAAACCGATCCTCTCACTTTGATTCAATAAATCTTTTTCAAATCAATACCAAAAGCTATAAACTTTTATAGAGAGGTAGAGAAATGTGTTAGGAATCCAATGCTTCAAAAATTGGGTCAATCGAAGATCGGACGAAAAAGTTATGGCCAAAAGATTGGAAAAGGTTCAATTAAAAATAATAATAAAACCGCACAATAGCCGGCTCGCGATCGCGAGCCGCAGAGAAAAGGGCCAACTCGAGATCGAGAGCTGACGCCCTGGCTCGCGATCATGAGTTGGGGAAATTTTTGAAATTTTCCTTTTTTCCTTTCTTTTCTTCCGGCATTCCAACTTCTAAAATCCATATCTTTTGACCCAGAACTCCAATCAATGGAAAGCTAAAAGAGAGATCTACAACTTCCATAAAGATCATAAAAACAATTTCTGTCTCTAAAAGGGTCAAAATTTTAATCAAAGTGGCTATCCCGAAAAATTTCATCCTAAACAGCATCTAAACTTCTAAAAAATCATATCTTTCAACTCCCACGTCCAAAAATTACATACTTTATATCGTTGGAAAACTATAAAAACGAACTACAACTTTCATGAAGGCAACCTTGGCTAATTCTACCTAAATTAATCCAGTTTTTCACATGGATGTCAGTACATAATTTTTTTTCCCTTATGAAGGACTTGAAAATTTTTCTTAATTTCACTACCTCTCATGCAACATTATTCTTAACCATCCAACTACATTTCATCATTCATTCCTATTTTCTCGTCCATAGCATCTCACTGATATGCAACAACAATCCATATTCAAAATTTGTCTTCTTAATTTGATAACTTTCAAATATACCGAACTCTAACTTAAACTCATCCTTAAATTAATTCATATTTCATTTCAAATTCAAGAATTCTCTTTTCTTTACACATGAATAATCATCAACAATTTCTCATTTAACAGTTCTAGCTTTCAAGGAAAGTTCGGGGTCCAACATGAACACCACAACCTAACAAAATAAATAACACCTAGTGCAAGAGAGGAAGCTAATGGTAGAAGACCCAATATTATGTTTTCACACCACACACAATATGCACACAATCTCACCATATGTTATATCTTATAACATGTTCTACCCTAAGGGGTAGAAAAAGGATAATTTTGTCATTTCAATGATGTTATGAACTATAGTTTAATGGGCCAACATATAATTATTAGGATACTACTATGTGCCTCAAATACAATTAGTAAATTATTAACCATCCCATTATGGTTATTAAAAATACATTAGGCAATTCAACATATGCAATTAATGTTGCGATTACATTAGTCCACATATTTCTAACATTCTCCCACTTAGACAATATAATCAAACCACCATACCAACCTCCATCATCCAAAAGCAGTCAAATAAATCATTTGCAATAATATATCGACGGGATATATATCCTACACATGATTTGGCCCTGGAGATGTTCAAATACCACAATTACCATTAAAACAACATGCATGTAGTACAACAACTGAGACTTCGCATTTGTCTCGTTTTGTACTTGTCATTTCGTCAAACTACATATATGCATCAACATATATATGTCAAATATTAACAAGAAGTGACTGTAAATATCATTATGCATGCTTTATATATAAAAGTCCTAGCAATACGTACAAAGTACTAACATGTTCAATACAAAATAGCAAACTCCTATTAATCTTATCAAGCTAGGCTCTTAACAATCGCATGCGTGAGACATGTTCCTATTAATCTTATCAAACTAGGCTCTTAACAATCCCATGCGAGAGACATGTTCTACAAATACACATATAGGTAAGCCTTTTGTAAGTGGACCTGCCAACCTGATAGCTATAAGTGTATACTCAACAGTAATGAGGAATTCAGCAACTTTCTCTTTAACAAGATAGTACTTTATATCAATATGCTTTGAGCAAGAAATACTTCTAGTGTTCTGAGAGAAAGCTACAGCTACGGAGTTATCACAATACAATTTTAATGGACTCGAAATAGAGTCTATAATACCCAATGCTGAAATAAAATTTCGTAACCATATTGCTTGACAAGTTGCCTCAAAGCACGTTATATACTCTGCCTCCATGGTAAAGGATGTCATGAGTGTCTATTTGACATTTTTCCACGATACAGTTCGTCCAGCCATCATAAAGATGTAGCCTGAAGTGGACTTTTTATCATCCACACATCCTATATAATCAGTATCACTGAACCCAACTATATCAAAAGTGTCAGTTCGCCGATAAGTCAATATGTGATCTTTGCTACCCTAAAGATACCTCATGACTTTCTTAGCCACTTTCCAATGGCTAAAATCAAGATCACTTAATTATCTTCCCAACACGCCTACAATAAAAGCAATATCAAGGTGTGGCGTGTGCATCCTTAAGCAT
The DNA here is from genome assembly GCA_025629825.1 of Erythroxylum guanchezii. Lineage (NCBI taxonomy): Eukaryota > Viridiplantae > Streptophyta > Magnoliopsida > Malpighiales > Erythroxylaceae > Erythroxylum > Erythroxylum guanchezii. Next base: position 246,976 of record JAOTAX010000006.1, on the reverse strand, counting down.
ACATCAGACTACCCACGAGTGATGCATAAGGAACAACTTTCATTTCATCTCTCTCTTTATCATTTTGTGGATATTGGGCTTTTGAGAACTTGTCACCTTTCACTATTGGTGCCTTTTCAGGAGAACAAGAATACATATTAAATCTTTTCAAGATCCGATCAATGTAAGTCTTTTGAACCAATCAAAGAATCCCTTTAGCTTTATCTGGGAGAATTTGAATTCCAAGTATATAAGAGGTCTTACCAAGATCCTTCATATCAAAATGACTAAATAATAGTTGTTTTGTCTCAAATAATATATTAGTATCATTAGAAGCAAGTAGAATGTCATCAACATACAGTACCAGAAAAATGAAAATGCTCCCATTGAACTTTATATATACACATTGATCAACTACATTCTCCTTGAAGCCATTTGCAGTGACAACTATGTCAAACTTGAGATACCACTGTCTTGATGCTTGTTTTAACCCATAAATAGACTTCTTAAGCTTGCAAACCATGTGTTTTTTACCAGTTATCTTAAAACTAACTGGTTGGGTCATGTAAACACCTTCATACAGATCTCCATTCAAGAAGGTGGTCCTCACATCTATTTGATTGAGTTCCAAGTCAAAATGAGCAACTATAGCCATAATGATTCGCAATGAATCTTTAGTAGAAACTAGTAAGAAAGTTTCTTTGAAATAAATCCCTTCTCTTTAGCTATAGCCTTTAGCTACAAGTCCGGCCTTATACCTTTTTACTTTTCCACTTGAGTTATATTTGATTTTGTAAACCCACTTGCATTCAATGGGTTTGCAACCTTTAGGTAGTTCAACCAACTCCCAAACTCTATTTTATGATATGGAAATCAACTCATCTTCCATTGCATTCATCCATAAAGCAGATTGAGGACTATTCATGGCTTCTTAAAAACTTACTGGTTCAATATTATCTCCCACATCGAACTCATGTTCCTGCAAATAGACAATATAGTCATTAAGAATGGCAGGTTTACATGTTCTTTGTGATCACCTGATAACAACTTAATCATCCCCAGTATCAGTGACTTCATCATTTGCTTGATTTTGAGGTTCATCATAAGATTCTACTAGAATCTGTTCAACCACAGGGTCATCAGTAGGAGCGGAAGTGATGGGTACAAGGATTATAATGCGTTCTTCCCTGAATACTATTTCTCTTAACCCTTAACTTGAACCAAAATCATTTTCAAAATAGACAGTTCTATCTGATTATATAATTCCGGTCATGTGAGATGAGCAATAAAATGTAAAACCCCTTGATCCGACAGTGTAGCCTACAAAGTAGCCACTAATGGTTTTCAGATCAAGCTTCTTAGATTGCAGATTATAGGGCCTCACTTCTGCTTTGCATCCCCAAACATGAAAATAGCGCAAGCTTGGTTTATTCCTTGCCCATAAATCTTATGAAGTCTTTGGGACTGACTTGCTAGGTACTTGATTCAAGTTATAAGTAGCTGTCTTCAACGCCTAACCCCACAAAAATTCAGGAAAACTAGAATGAATCAACATACACTGCAATATATCAAGAAATGTGTGGTTTTTTCTTTAAACGATTCCATTCTGCTAAGGTGTTCTCGATATTGTATATTTTGCTTCAATACCACATTCTTACAAGTTTCTAGCAAAAGGCCCTGGATACCTTCCATTCTCATCATAACGTCCATAATACTCTCCACCTCTGTCAGAATTAACTACCTTGATTTTATTCCCCTTTTGAAGCTCAACATTTATCTTGAAAATCTTAAACGCCTCCAAAGATTCAGATTTTTCAAGAATGAGCTCCACATGACCGTACCGAAAAAAATTATCAATAAAGTGATGAAGTATTTATAACCACCTATAGCAGGTAGAAAAAATGGTCCATATATATCAGTAGGAATCAACTCCAAAAATTCTGAGCACCTGTCTATTTTGTTTTTTCTAACCTTGACGGTCAACTTGCACAAGCAGTTGAATCTGAAAAGTTAAGATCCTGAAGTACACCATGTTTTACCAATCTCTTCGTTCTGTCTCTATAAATATGGCCTAAAAGTTTGTGTCATAACATAGAAGATCTAAAATCCAATCTCATACGTTTGGAACCAATAACAGTATTAAGAGAAGAGGAAGACGCAATAGTAACAACATCATTTAACTCAAGTTTGTATAAAATTTCACATAAAATTTCATTTCCTACCAAAAGAGAGTCACGATACAAAGTCAGCTTTCAATTCCAAAAAGAATACTATAACCTAGTCTATCCAAACTGAATACAAAAATCAAATTCCTCTTAATAGAGGGTAAATAAGCGACATCATGTAACACCAAAAGATGTCCTGTATTCAACTGTAATCTAACTGTCCCAAAAAATTCAACTTTGACTTTGGTATCGTCTCCCATGTACACATATTGCTCAGAACTAGTCGGCCTTCTTCAACTTGTCAGTTTCTGCAAGGAATTCATAACATGAATTGTTGCTCCAGTATCTAACCACCAAGTATTTAAGGGCACATCAATAACATTGGACTTTAAACAAACCATCACAAGACAATTACATTTCTTCTCTAAATGAGCTTTAAATTTTAACAATCAGCTTTCTTGTGCCCAAAATTCTGACAAAAGTTGTACTTCCCTTTGAAAAACTTATTCTTCTGACTAACAGAAGATGAGTCCGCCTGTCCACTTACTTTAGGACTAACAACCTTCTTCTCGAAAGGCTTTTGGTCACTTAAGCTATTAGAAGTGAAATTTCTCTTTTAATAATTGTTGTGGTTTGTCATCATGGAGATGCTTCTTGCCCTTCCCTTTTTCATGTCATCCTCTTCCTTAGCAAGAATAGCAGTCATCTCCTCAACAGTCCATTGCTCTTTATGAGCATTATAGCTTGATCTAATCGAATCAAATTTTGAAGGAAAGTCCCAGTCACAAACCATACCATGTAATCCTCACCAAGGTCCATATCTGTGGCCCTAAGCTTATGCTAACAACCCATGAACCTGTTGATGTGAGCCCTAATGTCAGTTGCACCATCATAAATGGTGTGATGAAGCATGTTTAAGTACTCATTCTTCTCATTCTTTGAGAACTTCATGTACTTCTTAATGGCAGCAAGAAAATCCTTTGCATTATCAACCTTGGGAATACTATCACGAATGGACTCATCCATGTGATACCTCATAATCATCAAACAACATCGGTTAGAGTATTCCCACTCCTCACATGATTTCCTTTCCTTCTCAGTAGCATCATCAGCGGGTTTAGGTGGTGAATCAATTCTTAAGGTCAAGTCCATTTGCATGATAATCAAATTCATCATGAGAGATTCAACCCACTGCATATGGTTCATTCCATTCAGCGTCAGGATAATAGAGACTCTCAGATTGCTTAAAGCTGAATGAGAACCAAGAGCAATAACTACGATATGCACGTTAAAACAGAATCATGCAATTCATGCTCTTTTTCTCAAAATTCATTATATCATTCATGTTAGAGTTCCTTAAACAAATATAGAACTCATTCACAGGTAAGAACAATTTATTAAATATTACAACCAAATTATCAATATACTATTGAAAGGATAGAAAAATTGTGTGGTTCATAATATTTCAATAAAATTTATTCACTATATTAAGCATCCTCCAAAGTAGTAATTATCGACAGGATAATTAATTATCCGTATGGATCTTAATGTTATTCTAGAGAAAAACACACAATTTTAAACATACATTAATAATTAAAAAATTCCTCATCATAAAGAGTTTCATATGTTCAATTCTACGACAAGTTAAAATAAGCATTCACTATTGTCAACAAATAATCATGTTTATGCCTTAATAAGATTAAAACAATTAGAATATCAAATAAAAAATTACTAATTAATCTTGTACAAAAACATATGAAAAAATAGAATTAAAAATGGATCAAAATGATGAAAAATGATCTAAAAAGGACCTTGCTCGCGCCCCTACGCGCACTGTGCAAAATTTTTTAATTTTTTTTTTAATTTTAAGAAAAACAATATATATAAAATATTAGTTAAGGGTCGGGACGACGCCGTCTGGGTCGTCCCTAACCTTTGACTCTGGTTCGCGAGTCGACCCGCGCACCTGTAGGTCGACTCGACGGTAGTTCCCTGTTGACCTTCGATTTCTGACGATTTTAGAGGCATTTTCTTCCATTTTTCATTCTTTATGGATTTCCTATATCCATTTCAGCCAAAAGTGCTCCAAAATTCAAAAATAGCAAACTCGTTTCGGCCATTATCGAAAACATGACGCTTTTCAGAAAACTCACTCAAAAAAATTGTGATTCTTTGTCCAAAGCAAAGGTAAAAGGCAACAACAACAACCAACAACATTTTCTGAACCTCAACGCATCTTTTCGAAGTTATTTATTTCAAAAAACGATTTTGTATCAAAATCAAGCCTTAAATTCAAATGATCATAAAGCTCTGATACCAATTTCTATTCTCAGATACATTCATCAATAATCACAAAACCAAGATATAAATTCTATTTAGAGCATTAATAACACAATAAGATTAAAATACCTCAAATGCTTGGCATAGAGTCTTAGTGCATTCTTTCCATCTTGAACACCACAACCTAACAAAATCAATAACACCTCGTGCAAGAGAGGAAGCTAATTGTAGAAGACCCAATAATCTATTTTCACACCCACACACATTATGCACACAATCTCACCATATGTTATGTCTTATAACATGTTCTACCCTAAGGGGTAGAAAAAGGATAATTGTGTCATTTTAAGGAAGTTATAAACTATAGTTTAATGGGTCAACATATAGTTATCAGGGTACTACTATGTGCCTTAAATGTAATTAGTAAATTATTAATCATCTTATTATAGTTATTAAACATACATTAGACAATTCGATTAATGGTCATGCATATGGAATTATCGTTGCGATTATATTAGTCCACATATTTCTAACACATAGTTGTTGAAAGAAACTATAATGGAGTCCTCCAGGGTCCAGAACTTCCATTCCAAGTTTTGCAATTTCTTTGAACCGTACAGTTTCTTCATCCTCTTGCTTCAGCTTTTTGATACAACAGTAGAGAGAGAATCTAGTGCATCCATACGGCCTAGACTCTTTATGTTTAGTTCTTACAACTCCATATGTTCTTTGTTAGGAAAAGACTCGCTCATGGCAATAATCTAAGATTCAGGAAGATGACACACAATAACCTCTGAACAGATGCAGGAGTGACAGAGTTAGAATGCCATTAGTATACAGTAGGCGTAAGAATAGTAGGCGTAAAAAGAAGTTGGAGAATTAGCACGTGAGTTTGTTACAAATAGGAGACAGGTGTCATCTAATAATTGGGGTAGGATGAGATATAAAAGGAGGGGAATGACATGTAAGGGGGAGAGGCGTGAATACAAGACTGAGAGAAGTGCTAGGGAGGTAGCAGCCCCTCATATAGGCTGACCTTTGTTCAGTTGTAATCGAACATTAGTTACAGAATATCAATATACTATATTGAGTCAATGAGATTGTTTGGATCCATCTGATTCATTTTATTCAATTAAACCATTCATACCTGATTGAGTTCTATCAATTGGTATTAGAGCACGATCTTGGAACCATTAGATTAAGTTCGTTTTGATAATGGATGGTAGTGACTCGAAGGATGGAGAAAATCAACTTGATTGAGAGGAGTGTAGCAAACTTGCCTAAGATGTTGGAGAGAAACGATGAGAAAACCAGACGACTGGAAGAAGCATTGTAGGAAATGATGCAACACATCAAAGGAAAAGGAGTGGAGTCGTCCAAGGGAAAGTTGGTAGTGGAGACTGCTAATGAAAATGAAAGGAACAGTGTGGGTGAGTCAGTAGAAACAAAACAGGGGAGTAATACTAAAACAGAGGGAGTTAGGAGGTTTGAAGCGAGAGAGGAAGGGAGAGCTTATGAGGAGAGGGGAAGAAGATTAGAGATTCCAATTTTTGGTGGGGAGGATGCGTATGGATGGTTGAATTGAATAGAAAGAAATTTTTAGTTTAATGGGGTAGTCGACAAGGATAAAAGAGACACAGTGGTAGTGGCGATGGACGGCAAGGCATTGGTGTGGTTCAATTGGTGGGAAGCGCGAAATGCAGGAGCGGATTGGAGAGAGTTTAAATTTGTGGTGATTAAGCAATTTCAATTTTCAACCCACACTAGCCAAAAACCCCTATGAACTTTTGTTTGGGCTGCAACAAACTTTGACGGTAATGGATTATCGCAAAAACTTTGAGCTGCTAACAGGGCCTCTGTGGCACATTGATGATGAAATTCTTACCGGGTTATTTCTTAACAGATTGAAGACTGAAATCCGAGCTGAACTCAAGCTGCATCATGTGGGATCTCTAAGTGAATTAATGAACATGGTGTTACTAGTGGAGGAAAGAAATTTTATCGTGAAACATGGCAGTGTGAGTTCCATGCAGAGATATGCAATTAATAAACCAGCCCAATTCAACCGATCCACCATCGTGGAATATCGACCCCGACCTCTAGCTACTGCGGAAGCAAAGGGAAATGCAGTAGTGCAAAACACAACCACACCACCGAGAGAAGGGACTGGAGGGGCTCGGAGACGCAATTTTCGACAACTCCCACCCGAAATGATTAAGGAGAGATATGAGAAGGGTTATGCTTTTATTGTGATGAACGATTTAGTCCCAGTCATGTTTACAGAAACAAACACTTTCGAGTCTATATCATGGAGGAAGAAGTCAAGAATGAGGTACCGGAGGAAGTATTCATGGATGCTAAAAGTGATGACAGTGAAGGTAAGCAATTACAATTGAATATGATGAGTGTGATGGGGTTGACTACAAAGAGATCGTTCAAAGTCTGGGGAGATTTGAAGGGAAGAAAGGTGGTAACTTTAGTGGATTATGGGGCTTCTAATAATTTTATTTCTAAGTCATTAATGGATGACCATTCTGTACATGTGTTAGACACTCCAGAATTCTTAGTACAGTTGGGAGATGGACATAAAATTAGAGGAAAAGGCGTTTGTGAAAAGTTACAAGTGGAGACAAAAGGGATATATATTACAGGGGACTTCTTTCTGTTTGAATTAGGAGGAGTGAACGTGGTGTTGGGATTGGACTGGCTAGAAGGATTGGGCGATATACGAGCCAATTTTAAGGAGTTGACGTTAAAATGGATGGAAGGAGACAAGCAATTCAGTTTGAGAGGAGAACCGATATTGATGAAGTCGGTGGCCATATTAAAATCGCTTTACAAAGCTGTGAAAGAAGGAGGAGAAGGTTATCTAGTCAATGTGACAAAAATAGAACCGCAAGAGATAGCCATGGAAGGGACAGCGGAACTCAAGGAGTTGTTAGCTGAATTTACAGATGTATTATCCCCACCCACAAGGCTGCCTCCTTAAAGGAGTCACGACCATGCAATCACATTAAAACAAGGAGCCGAAATACCAGCAGTAAGACCCTATAGATATCCCCATTATTAGAAGAATGAAATAGAAAAGATAGTGGGGGAATTACTTGTTGTTGGGGTTATACGACCCAACGTGAGTCCATTTTCCAGCCCCGTGATCTTAGTGAGAAAAAAAGATGGAGGATGGAGATTTTGTGTGGATTTTAGGGCATCGAACAAAGTGACGGTAGCGGATAAGTTTCCAATACCAACAATTGACGAATTGTTGGATGAATAGGGAGGGGCCAAGGTGTTTTCGAAGCTAGATCTTAAGAGTGACTACCATCAAATCAGAGTCTGAGAAGAGGACATAAACAAAACTGCCTTCCGAACACACGAAGACCATTATGAATGGTTGGTGATGCCTTTCGGGTTATCTAATGCCCCCTCCACCTTCCAATCATTGATGAATGAGGTATTCCGTTCCCACCTACGCAAGTCAGTACTAGTCTTCTTTGATGATATTCTTGTATACAATCTAGATTTTGAGCGACATTTGAAAGATTTAAGGGCTGCCTAGTTGATACTCCGAAGCCATAAGTTGTACGTCAACTAGAAGAAGTGTGAGTTTGCCAAAGAACAATTAAAATAATTGGGGCATGTCATTTCGGGGCAAGGAGTAGAAGCCGGCCTCTAAAATTGAAGAGGTTGCGAGCTGGCCAATACCGAAGGACGTGAAAGCTGTCTGGAGGTTCTTAAGGTTCACGGGATACTATCGACAGTTTGTGTGGGACTATGGCAAGATAGCCAAACCTCTCACTCAATTACTTAAGAAAGAAGGGTATCAGTGGAACATGGAGACTTAGCAAGCCTTTGAATCCCTTAAGTCGGCAATGGTAAACCTCCCTACTCTAGCAATTCCTGATTTTTCTAAACCATGTATTATAGAGATTGATGCATCAGGAAAGGGGTTAGGAGCAATACTCATGCAAGAAGGAAGACCTTTAGCTTATCTTAGCTAGGCATTACCTCCGCAAGCGCTCTCCAAGTCAGTTTATGAAAAGGAGTTAATGGCAATAGCAATGGCGGTTTAGAAATGGAGACACTATCTGTTGAGTCGACGTTTCATCATCCAAACTGACCAAAAGGAGCTTAAACTATTTGAAAGATCACAGGTTGTTGGGAGAACAACGACAAAAGTGGACAACAAAGCTGTTGGGGTATGATTTTGAGGTGCAGTACAAACCGGGGAAGGAGAACCAAGCAACTGATGTTTTATTGCATAAAATGGAAAGTGGTGCTATATCGACAGTGAAAATGGTGGACTCTGATAACTGGGAAGAAGAAATTCGGGCTGATCTAAAACTTAACGCCATCATGCAAGATCTGTTAAGTGAGAGCAAAGAACACCTGGGATCTTCGATTAAGGGAGGCAGACTGTATTATAAAAATAGGCTGGTTTTGCCGAAAACATCTAGTCAGATACCGACTATTTTGAAAGAGTTACATGACTCACCCATGGGTGGTCATTCGGGGTTCCACGCACTTACAAACGAGTGTTGGGACTAGTTTTCTAGGAAGGAATGAGGAATGACATAAAAAATACGTGGAGGCTTATGAAGTGTATTAACGAAACAAGTACCAAACACTATCCCCTGCTGGTCTACTACAACCTCTACCAGTTCCAACGCAAGTGTGGGAGGATATATCGATGGATTTCATAGGAGGTCTACCGAAGAGTAAGGGAATGGACACCATCATGGTAGTAGTGGATAGGCTGACAAAATATGCTCATTTTTTGCCATTAGCCCATCCCTTTTCTGCTCCTGACGTTGCTGCACTATTTGTTTGAGTAGATTCTGGTCTGAATTGTTCAAGCAGGCAGGCACACAGCTGAAGTTTAGCTCAGCTTATCACCCCTAAACCAACGGACAGATGGAAGTCACCAATAGATGTTTGGAAACATATCTCCGCTGTTTCACCGGAAGTAAGCCTAAGCAATGGACTAAATGGTTGTGTTGGGCAAAATTCTGGTTTAACACTAACTATAATAGCTCTACAAAAACTTCTCCATTTTTTGCTTTGTATGGTCGACCCCCACCCACCTTGCTCGGTTATGTAGGAGAGATGTCAGCAGTGGAAGAAGTGGACAGACTTATTAAGAAATGGAATGGAGTCATAACTAAATTGAGGGACAATCTATTGAGGGCCCAGAATCGGATTAAAGCACAAGAAAATAAGAAACGAAGAGAAGTGGAATACATGGTAGGAGAAAAGGTGTATTTGAAGATCCATCCATACAAACTCAGGTTGTTAGCAAGAAAGCTGAATGAGAAACTCAACCCCCGATATTATGAACCCTTTTTTATTATTGAAAAGATTGGAGCAGTGGCTTATAGATTGAAATTACCAGCACATAGTAGAGTTCACTCGGTTTTCCATGTGTCATTGCTCAAGAGGGCTGCTCCTAATCCTGTGCAGATACAGCCCTTACCTAAGCAGTTAACAGATGAGTGGGAGTTGGATTTACAACCAGAAATGGTATTGGGGATCCGAAAGGATGCGAATGGGAACGAGGAGGTATTGATTCAGTGGCAGGATCTACCTACATTTGAGAATTCATGGGAATCATATGCTGCAATTGTAGAGCATTTTCTGACCTTCCACCTTGAGGACAAGGTGCGACCTTTAGAGGGGAGTATTGATAAAGCTAGAAGGCCATTAGTATATAGTAGGCGTAAGAAGAAGTTGGAGAATCCTAGCACATGAGTTTGTTACAAATAGGAGACAGGTGTCATCTAATAATTGGGGTAGGATGAGATACAAAAGGAGGGGAATGACATGTAAGGGGGAGATGCGTGAATACAAGACTGGAGTAGTGCTAGGGAGGTAGCAGCCCCTCATATAGGCTGACCTTTGTTCAGTTGTAATTGAACATTACTTATAGAATATCAATATACTACACTGAATCGATGAGATTGTTCGGATCCATCTAATTCATTTTATTCAATTAAACCATTCATACCTGATTGAGTTCTATCAAGGCGTAACATGGAAAGTTAATCCAAACAATAGGAAAGAACCTGAAATGACAGATTCAGAAAATTTTCCAGGGAAAGGACATGAAAACTTGCTTCAGGATTGACAGTGAAAAAACTCCAAAATAGCCTTCATTGGCAGCACATAGACCTTCATAGTACAGGTCTCAGACAATACCCAGAACCTGAGCAGAAAACCCCCTCTTTGCATCCTGTTCCCTATTGGGTTAGAGATTAGAAAATTTCTTGTCGAGGTTTGCTTGTCAGGCAAGAATTTAGCAAGTACCATAGATATCATCGACCTTGATCCACTTTAGGAAACCGAGTTCTCCGATAAGATTCAGTTATTCGTTTAATCTGCAGAAACTAGCAAATTGTAATCTTTGATTATTAAGTTATCCGAATTGAGAAGTTCTTTTTTGGTGGTTAATTCATACAACTTTTTTTTTTAATCAGAAAGGGAAGGGTACAGGTCTTATAGTACTAGTCGGGGAAATGAAACCCCCGATATATCCTCTAGTAAGATGGATAAACAACCCAAAGACGAGTTTGGAAACTGATGGATACCAAGTTCAAGTGAACCGGCATAATTGGCTAGCCAATCCGTAGCCCTATTAGTTTGGCGGTAAACATGTCTTGCTCTCACTAGCCAATCTCTAGTTACTAATTGGCGGAGTCCTAGTATCAGGGAAGTAAATGGAGCTTGCTGAGCCTCTGAGGAGGATAATATATTAATAATAATCATCGAGTCTACATCTAATTCCACTCTTCGATACCCAAGATCCCATGCCAGTTGTAATCTTGTAAAGACTCCTCATATTTTGACGTCAACGACTGGACAATGACCGATATTATGTGCAAACCCTCCAAGCCATACTCCATGTATTCGGACCGCTCATGGATTAACCCTACAAATGAAATAAAAATAAATATTGAAAGAGTAAATATCACCCGCGAAGGTTTTTTTTTATGTTATTGGATTCCTAAACTTTAAGTAATGTTATATCATTATGAAAATCATATCATAAAATATAAATATAAAATAAATAATAATAATAATAATAGATAAAGTAAATAAAGATTTGTGATAGCATTATGTTATAACAAAAATGAGAGTATCTAAAAATAATTAGATCTAAATATATAATAAACATCTAATTCTCTCTAAGTATATCCTATCTAAATATATATAAATATTCTATCTATCTAAGTATATATAAATATTCTATCTATTTATATATATAATCTAAAGAGATTAGTAAACAGATTAAATGAAAAGTTAAATGAAAAGTTTCCCACAATTGATTATAGTATTATATATATACATATATATTCTATAATATATATATATATATATAGAAATAATAAATAGAAATATATATATATTTCTATTTATTATATTTATTTCTCTTTTTATTTTGGGATTTTGGGTATTAACACGATTATAGTTTTGTTAATCTCCGCTTCCCATACTTCCATCTTGAAGACTCACTTAATGAAATCGGTGATTGAAGGGTCAACTGTATCCCACTGATGTTGAAAAAAGATAGCCTGGAAACCATCGACTCCTGGCGCTTATTTAGCTTGATATCAAAAAATGCTTGTTTCACCTCAAAATCCTATATCGAAGCTCGCATACATTCCTTGGCGGTAGGAAGGAGGGGTGGAAACATTCCTCTGTTTAACGATCGTACCACGTTACTCCCTTCATCCGTGTAGAGTTGTTCCATATATTCTTTAGCCACATTTCGCAAGGCTGTAATATCCGAGTGTGGTAATCCCTCCTGACCCCTTAGAGTATGAATTCTAGTTTGGCTCCTTTTGACTTTGGTATAGGTATGATAAAATTTCGTATTGTGATCACCATATGATAGCCATTTAGCACGCGATTGTTGATACCAATATAATTCTTCCTCCCACAAGACTTGTTCTAACTCACGTCGAAGTAAAACTTCCAACTGTGTTAAAGAAGGCGACTGTCGCGTTTCTAGTGCGCGTTGTATTCCAGCAAGGCGTGCCAATAATCGTCTTTTCCGTAGAAATATGTTGCCAAATTCTTCTCTATTCCATGTGTGTAAGTGCGTTGCAAATCTACTGAGTGAGCCACTGATGTCACTAGGATCCAAGGCCCAGTAATTTTGTGTGATTACCCCGAAGTTGGCATTAGTTAACCAGGCGGCCTGAAATCTGAAAAGTTTCGAATAAGTGGGACGGTGTTGCTGCTAGTCAAATTTAATCAAAAGACGTCTGTGGTCTGATGTAAGGAAGGGGAGGTGTTGTACAACAGTGTTAGGAAATAAGTCCTGCCAAGCCAGGGAGCAGAATGTACGATCCAGGCGTTCATATAGTTGTCCTCGTCGCCAAGTGTATCTAGAACCAGAGAAGCCAAGATCGTGTACCTGACAGTGGTAAATGCAGTCCTAAAATCCTTTACTAACAATATTCCTCGTGCTCAAAACTCCCGTCAAGTCCCCCGCTTCTAGCTTGGCGTTAAAATCCCCCCCAAGTAGCCAAGGGCCAAGAGTTACCTGTTTAAGGTGCTGCAGGCCCTGCCATAAGTATTTCTGGTTTATAGGTCTTAGACTGCCATACACGGCAGTGAACATAAATGAGGAACCCTCATGAGTAAGGGAAAGGTGGATGAATTGCCTGGTGGGAACCTGTATTTTAACCTCAATTGTCTCCCTCCATAATATCCATATTCCATCCGAGTACCCTTTCGCCTCAACTCGGAAAGATTTTCAGAAACCCAACTTGCGAATGACGTTATCGAATCTATTACCACTGATTCTTGTTTCCATCAGGACCACCATGAAAGGGTTGTAGGTTCGAACAAAGTACAATAAAAATGGTGCAAGTGCCTTCCCACTAGCACTTTGGCAATTCCAGGTTATAGTCGACATAAATTGGAAAGAAGGAAAGGTGACCGCCTGCCTTAGACGGTGGTGGACTGTCCTTCGTCGACTCTTGCTGTTAGCTCAACCTCGTCTATATGTTGCTGAGAGGGAACAGACTGAGTCTCTGACACCATTTCGACGTCTCCCCCTTCTGCAGGGTCTCTTCGGGGATCCGGTGGCTTAAGTTGAGGGGTGGAGGAGCATGGGATGGTTGTGGGGTTGGGAGGAACTTTATCGGCCTCAATCGTCGACACCGGAAGTTCACACTCCATTACATCATCTACAGGAAAATGGAACGAGGGGCTTTGGGACACCACGTCTGCGTGGGATGGAATATGTATGGCTACATGGTGTTGGGCTTTACGTGGGACAAGGGTGTCTACATGCATGGCTACCTGCGAATTTTCGCTGACGTTAGGTTGGTTCTGCTGCTTTGGGGTAGCTTTAAGTTGCGAAGCCGGCTGGGCAATTTCTTTTCCTTTAGAAACCAAACAAGTTGTAGATTTATTTAAGATCTGTTTATGTGTCGAACGATGCTGTTTTTGTCACCCCAGGTCGGTGGTTGCCAGTGGGATTGTGTTGGTTGCATCAACTTCTCTTTGTGGGTCACTGTCATTGGATTGTTCATGATTAGGATTGATACTCTCTCTGCTCGATAACATGGAAAACCGTGAACCTGACTGTCTTAGTTGCACTGTTGGATTTTTATGTGGTTGTTTCGGATGTGGAGTGTGTACTGGAGGCCGTCTACCTCTTCTCTGGACTTGGATCCATGGCCCATACACTGCTTATTGGTCGTCTCCTTCGTGTGATGGTGGATGGGAGATGACTGTAGCGGTGGTCTGGTGTTCTGCGGCAGAGGTTGTAGCGGCATTCATCACCGGTGTTCTGGTGGGGCATGCTTCAGCTCCATGCCCGACTCGACCACAGGTAAAGCAGATCGGAGGTAATCCCTCACAAGCCACTTTAATAATTTCTCCATCGATTTCTACCCAGGGAATGATGGGCTGTGTTAAATCTATTTCCACCGCAACTCTAGCAAACTTCCCTCGTTGGTACTGTTAAGTAGTTTCATCAATCTTAATTGTTCGCCCAAGTAAATTCCCCAAGGCCTGCAGGATCATGAGATGATATCTGGATACTGGGAGGTCTGAGAACCTTACCCATACCACCGCCTTGTCTACTTTGCCTTGTGAAGGTCTGAAATTAGGATGCCATGGCTGTACCGCCAACACATGACCAAAGATGACCCATGGTCCTTGCGTAAGGGCAGTAAGGTAGTGGTCGGAGTCCACTAGATTAACGAGAAAAAAATCATTATCAAGGTCAATAATCTTCATTGGTCCCGACAGGTTCCACAAGAGATGCAATCGATGCTTCAAGATTCGGTATCCAATTTTTCGCCTAAGCAACTTTACTATCACCGCTTTCTCCCAAACCTTATCTAGTCAGTGATTGAATGGTTCAGATGTTAGACATTTTTTTGTCCTTAGGGGCAATGTTGTCAATGTCTCATAAAGTTGGACTACAATTAATTGCAATTTTGGGTTTTAAACAAATTATCGGTTAAGTTATACCATTTGATCCAAATAAAGATATTAAAGTGACCCAATAAGTGATCTAGTTCAAGGGGTCGAAGTCCGAATGAAAAATGGGTCCCGATTAGTATAGACCGGGTCCATATCGGCCTTGTGATGGGGAAGCTCGATATGGAAGCTATATAAGGTAAGGTCGCCTACAGTTACTCAAGGAAGTGGATTCTCGAGCATAAGGTTCCTGACTCGTTAAGGAAGCTCGGGATTTGAGGAAACTGTAGAAAGGCCTTGCCCGTGAGTCGGTGAGCACTTTCCACTAAAGGACCCGGGAGATTCGGAGTCGTTTAGAGCTCGGAATCGACATCGGAATCAGAGATGGAACCGAATCCAGGTATTCCATATTACCTTCGTTTTTGATCCTTTCACGGGATCCTGGAGTACATAATAAGATCCCCTCTACGTACTAACATCAAAAAGTTCCAATGCAGTGCCGTATTTTCCAAGAACCAAGGTAAGATCACTCTCTTCCACTTCCGGCAGAACCTCGTCAGGCCAGGCGAGTTCAACTGCATCTGCGGTTAAGGGTGGGCCGGCAATGGCAGCGCTGTAACTCATCTGCGGATGTAACGGCGGCAGGGTATCCTCACGATCCCGTATGTGTACCTTCTTAGCAGTGGGTCCGTCGTTGGCTGGGTAAGTTGCATCAACTCTCGCAGCTTCCCATCGTTTCGAGTTGTCCATTCCAGATTGTAACTTAGTTGAGGAGCCCAGAGTAGGCCACCAAGTTGAGATGGGAACATACGAAAACGAAAGTAGTCAACAAGTTAAGTCATGCAACTTTCATTTGTCAGTAATATCAACTAAGCCAATGACTTAGCAGAAGCAAGATCCTTATGGCTGACACATCTGCTGATGATGATAATATAGCAAAATGTCTTAGAACAGAATGGATAACACAAGTTTAAAGGTCTGTGATTACAGTTTCTCCTAACGATTGCTCGGAAGAGACAAAAATCACGATTATGTCTTGAGATTTTCATTCGGAAGGGACCGATGTAGTAGCAATGGAACAAGATTCAGGGGCATTATAAGAATGACTTCATTGGCAAAAGGTCTGCAGAGACTACTAATCTGACTTTTCAGAGCAACCAAATGGCTTGACATTGCTCAGGAGGCCTCTCTCTTCGTAATTCCTTACGGTATCAGCCAGAGTCTCATCCAGGGGCCGAAACTTCCATCCTAACTTCTGCAACTTCATTGAACTCACCTTTATTTCTTCCTCTGGGTCAGTAAAACTGTTATATAAGAATCAACACGTGTATCAATCTTGAAGGAAGAAGCAATAAGTAGATGAGCATTCTAATTTGATTGGAAACGGCCTTCACAGGGCCTTGTTTTCTATCCGATGTATCTGAAAATCAAATCTTTACAAGGTTTAAACTTCACTGTGCGGGACAGTTTGAATAACAAGGTATTTACCTTTTGGGGTAGCTGTAGTTAGGGTACAAGGTCTTCAAGGTGTCCACAAAAGCATGTGTTGTATATGAATATGAAGAACATATATATCTTCCCTTTGCTTCAGGCTTTTCATAAACCAGCATAAGCGCTTCAGCCACATCACGAACATCTACAACCGGACGGTTCTTGTCAGCTAGCGACTGGTGCCCATCTGAGTTCCATCTCAATCGCATAAATTTATAGTTTCGGAAATCAGAAAAACAAACGATAAGTACTAATTCAATTATGCTCAGGACCAAGCAAAGACAAAACTGCAGTAGTTAAAGATGAACGAGCCTAAAGGCATGACCTTACAATGATCAACAGTAACTGGATACCTTTTAAAAGTGTCAAGAGAAATAAGCTGGTGGAATTTACTGTAGATTGCAACATGGGACCAATGACTAAGGCAGGGCAAAATGTTATGACTTGAAGATCCTGCTCGTATCTTTTTGCAAACTCCGACGCTTCAATTTCAGCCATTGTTTTGCCAAGGAAGTAGTAGTTCTAGCAGCCAGATTGGAAGTGATACTTTAAGAGCCTTAAAACACAAGGCATCAACATCCACAGATGACAGCAAATATGCAAATTTGGATAATCAGATACCTCAGTAGATCTGCAGAAATCCTTGTCAGACCAACAATTCTCATCCATGGCCTCATCCTTGGGCCAATTCGGGTTCTGCATAACTGCTCCTACAGACGAAACGACCACGACCCTCTTTACTTTTGCTTTCAAGCATGCGTTCAGCACATTTTGTGTACCAGTTACAGACGGTTCAATCAACTCTTTCTGCGCTACTTATGGTGAAAATCTATGAAATCTCACCTATCACACAGCTTCTTATCTGCTAGCTAGGACTAAAAACAAATAGGTTCTGTGCAACTAAAATTGAATCTATTTTTCTGAGCATTAAAGAGGAAATTAGCAAACTTGCCTGGGGATCAGTAACAGTACCAGGGAATGGAACAGGGCAAGCAACATGGAAAACACCTGAACAGCACGAAACAGCAGAACAAAGACCTTCATAGTCAAACAAGTCTGCCTTGAAGAGTTTCAGGTTCTCTGAAGCATTCTCTAACATCTTCAAATGACGATTCTTTTCATCGCCTGTCAGCCATTGAAGTTGGAGAAAAAAGCTGTCAGATTAGAAATGGTGAAAGAAGAGAGGTAGTAGAGAAGATTACATGGGTCTCTAACAGTTCCATGCACCACATAACCCTTAGCAAGTAGAAATTTAACCAGCCACGAAGCCGTATAACCTCCGGCGCCGGTAACACAAACTCTTTCGTTCTTTTCCACTTCTCCGATCATCTCCTCTCTCTCTCTCTCTCTCTCTCTCTCTGGGGGCCGTGACGAGGGCTTGCTCTTGAGCTAAAGACTCATTCTTTGCTGCAGTGCAACACATATCAAGAAGGGTATTATTATATTTAAACGAGAACGACCTGAACCAAAAACCATAAAAAATGGCGGCGGAAGAAGACAAAGTCATTGACTCTGAATAGTTCAACCGTAAACTCCAGCATATTTGGAAAGAATAGCTTGAGACAGTTCGACAGCTTCCACAGGAAATCACAAGTACGAACAAATCAGTAATTGTTTAGGTTCCTGAGACATAGGAGTGGCAAAACATCGTCCCAGACTCTGGAACTTCATTGAACTCGCCTTTAGCTCTTCCGCTACCTCCATGAAACTGTCATAACATTGACAGAGTCAACAGATCAGGCACTGAAAATCATGTGTATCTTCCCTCTGCTTCAGGATTTTCATTCACCAGCATAAGTGCTACAGCCACTTCACAACATCTAAAGCAGGACACGTGGTCTTTTCGGGTCGGGTTTTGGGTCAGATTTCGATTCGCTATTGGTTTATTTGGATCAATTGTAAGGCCTTCAAGCCGGTTCAAATTGAGTCCACTAGTACTGCTCATATAAAGAGCATTATATAGAGAGAGAGTCCACTAGTCCGCTAAATAATTATATTTAGTGTGTCAGTTTTTTTAACGTACTTTTTAATTTGTATTATTTTTTTATTGTTATATCTGTATGTGGGTTTATTAGAAATAACTTCTTTATTATATAAGGGAAAGGCTGCATATTATTAGAACTCTTCAAATTCTACTTTATTGCGAAACTTTGGACTGAGTGTAATAATAATGATTTAGAAAAATAGTACACAACCGGGACGTATTTTGAATTATTAAAATAGAAATATAATATAAATGTGGGTCCATATTATTATACTTTTTAGGGTGTAATGTATCATGAAAAGTGGTGCAATGAGGCATGGTATAATGAAATACTGACATAGCAAACTCATTACAAATGGAAATGCTCTAATACTGATGCAAAGTCAATGGATTCGGTCTGAATTAACGGGTTTCAAGGAATTTTTATTTGAAAAAATTCAAGTTTCAGGCAATCTTGAATTTTCTAATTTAAAATGGTGTCGTTTTTTATTTTTTAAAATTACTAAACATTAAGCTCAGGATTAAGATCGAACTTAGATCAGTCAATTGTCATTCTTAAGATTAAACTCGGGATTAAGATCGAACTTAGATCAGTCAATTGTCATTCTTAAGTACGAAACGAACGTAGGTTGACCTCCTTCAAATTTTAAGTTAAATTTTTTTTTCCTAAAAGGAAATCATTATTTGAATTTGATCCGATTGTTGATCCAATTGGATCAAATGCAAGTTTTATGTTAAGATAGAGCCAACTAATCCAATTTATTGACAATCTATGTTAATATTGCCACGTGAAAATTTTCTCGTTATTTTGCCATTTGGCACTTCCACCAAAACCTATGCATGCAATGAGAGTTAAAGAATCAATAGTGGGCTTATACCAACTCCAAAACATTAGATCTTACCAAATCCACTTGACTTAAAGATCGTAAATTTTATCCCAATTTGATTTAATTTTTACTCGAGTTGGCCCTATCAAATCATTAGCTGAAGTTGAGCCAACCGTTACTCTGAAAATGATATCTTTTTATCAAAAATGACGTCATTTTTAACTTTTTTTTAGCCCGTCGAGTCAGGGGCTAGTAAGCCGGTGATAAGGTCATTTATAAAAAACAACCATCTTATCTAATTTATATAAATTTTAAAAGGTTAATTACTAAATTGAAATTTTTAAAAAGTTCAATACTAAATTAAAAAATTATCAACAAATAAAATACTTTTGAATTTATTATGAATAATATTATTTAAATTAAAAAATATTTATTTTGTGATTTTTAATGCCTATACTAGGTTGGCATTTTCCATCAACCAAAACATAAATGCCTATACTAGGTTGGCATTTTCCATCAACCAAAACATAAATACGACAATCATGATGCTGGTGGCAGTGAGAGACACAAGTGGACGGAGAGGATAACACAAAAGGTCGTCATATACCAAACCAACCGTTTTGTTTTTAGTTTTTTAAAGATTACATGACGTGCATACCAATCACAGTCTTGAACAAATCCAAAGAGGATTCATTTCACTTCTATCTCCAAATCTGTCGGAAACGGTTGTTAGAACAGTGAGCTTTCCCAAACGGTAAGTGGCTGTTAGGTGTTGGTAGTTACGTAACTGACTGTATCACTCCCCTTCCTGCATTTGGCTTAACCTTACCTACCTTCAAATGTCTATATTCCAACAGAGTGAAAGACTCTTTTTTTTATTAAAAAAAAAATCTCAAACTCTATCTATTTTTATAATTATTTACCAAATTTAAAGAAATAACAAAATTTTAATGTAACTTAATGTTAGTGTCACCGTTAATTTTGCCCGTATAACTTGACACGTATTTTAAAAATCCTAATAAAACTAATTGATGTTTAACAAACTAAACGACGTAGTATTGATATTTAATCCTTAAACATTGCGCCCTTCCTTCTGCTTTTGTGGTTGTTGGCAACTGTTTGTAAAAACATGAAGACTGTAAGAGGGACCACAACGACGGCGATTTCAAAAGTAGAAGAGAGGGGGCAACGTTTACCCCCTGTATGGTTGATGTCTCCGGAGACAGGGACAGATGACAGGACAAAATAATCCTGTCTCCGATGATGTTTGGTTGCTGTCTCCAATTTTTTGTCCACCGTCTC
>JAOTAX010000006.1:197899-215352 GCA_025629825.1 Erythroxylum guanchezii | reverse complement strand
AGTGACTCAACTCAGCTGTCAGCTGTCCGATGACTTAGCGCCGTCACATGAACAGGATTAGACAAAAATGCCAAAGCAGCGTGGAAACGTGCCTGGTTGGTGAGAGTTTTAGTTTAGTTTAGTTACCAAAAAGCCAAATTAAAAATAAATAGTTACAGCTTTTTTTCATTAATTAAACATCGAAAATTGAATTACCATCCCCGTTTATATAAAAATGATTAAATTTCTTTTTGTTTTCACGTTAAATAATCTACTTGAGTTTAAAAAAGTATTAATTAGCGAATAAATATGATTAAAGAAAAATAATAAGATAAAAATATACCACAAGTAATTATTTAAAGGGTCATTTAACTTTTTTATTTTTATTATAATCTTTAGTTTTTATTCAAATAAATAGATTTTTTAAAAAATTATAACAACAATCCAATAAATTTGCAAGGTCTTGAGAAGTTTAGTAGTACGTAATTTTACCTTTAAGTGCCTATTTGGATAAACTTTTGAGAACTCAATAAGTACTTTTCTCAATCACAAAAGCCTTTATTATGAAAAATAAGTGTTTGACTGTAAAATAAAAAATTATTTCTTTAATAGATATGATTTTTTGACAGCCAAAATACAACTTTTTAAAAAGCTTAAATTTGGAGTTTCTTAAAAAAGCCTTTGAAATGACTTTTTTCGAGTAGATTTTTCAGATCAATTAATGAACTTTTTTTTTTGCCCTTATGTTTTACATATAATTCCCATAAATACTCACAAACTCATCTTCACATTTTATATGTTTTAATATTTATTTTTGACATTTGTTTTAATTATGTTATAATCCATATAAAAGATTTGGTTATATATATTTTCATTTATATTTCATATGATTTTAAATTATATAATAATTAATATATTGTGATTTGTATATTGTTTAATATACTTTAAATAATATTTATATGCATAAATACATTTTATTACAACATACTTAAAATTAAAAGTACTTTTTATGTTTATGTTGTCAAACAGTCTATTGTATGAAGCTCTTTCAAAAAGCTATTTTTTAAATGACAGTCAAAAAATCAACTCGCTTCTTAGAAAAGTTCTTCTAAGAAAAAATCTACAAAAAGATCTGCAACAAAAGCTCAACTGATATAAGTCCAACCAAACAGAAACTAACATTTATTAGTGATTAAAGGAAAAATAATTCATATAACATACATTTATTAATGATTCGTATAACATTTAGTTTTTAAAAAAATCATTTGTTAGTAAAATATCACTGATAGATGAATTATAATTATCAAATAAAAAGGATTAAACTAAAAATTCAATATAACTAATTAATATATTAAACCTTATAATTATAAATTATAAAATGGATGATTAAAAATTGGGTTCCTTTAGAGTGTAGTGTACCCACTTACCCAAAATTCCAAATTAAGAAAAGTTTAATTATGAATAGTTCCACGTGTGCATGAGTTGTCTTTCGTTCGCCTGTAAGTGTAAGGTCCACACGGCTTGTCCTTAAGTTGCGCTCGCCCGTACCTTACCTCTCGCCCACTTAAAGTCTTAAACAAACCAAACCGACGTGTTTTTAAACCGTAAAATTTTTAAAAAATAGTTTCATTTTTTAAATATTTAAAATTTTGGAATTAAAAAGAATTTTAATTTAAAATAATAATAAAATATGGAAAGTATAAATATAAATTAATAAAATATCATTACTTTTTTAAATTTCAAATATAATAATAAAACATATTCTATAGGAATATTATAAATAAATTTGTAAACTAATATAAATTAATTTAATTTAAATTAAATTAATAATTTAAGATAATTATAATAAATTTTTTAGTTAAATGATTTTTTTTAAAATTCGTATCTTTTTACTTTTGAAAATTTTTTATAGCTTTGGTCCTTTTGCGTAATTATATATATTTAGAGGACCAAATAGCAATTAAAAAGAAATACAAACGCAAACACGCTTGCTATTAATACCGTCACCAGCTACGCTCGTCTTCCTCCATCCCCACCCGGCTCTCACACCAATATTCTCGATGGACAGTCGCCGCCGGCTAGCCAAACCGCCGCGTCCCTCCATCGCCGACACTCATCGTAAACAAGCTGATACTCGTGGTGGTGGTGGTGGTGGTGATGATCCCAAGGCCTCCGATGCTCTCCCTCTTCCGCTATACCTAACTAACGCCGTGTTTTTCACTCTCTTCTTCTCGGTGGCTTATTTTCTCCTCCACAGGTGGCGGGACAAGATCCGAAACTCCACTCCCCTACACGTCGTCACTCTCTCGGAAATCGCCGCCATTGTGTCGCTCATCGCTTCGTTTATCTACCTCCTTGGATTCTTCGGGATCGATTTTGTTCAGTCGTTTATTTCACGCGCCTCCAACGACGCTTGGGACCTTGACGTAGACGACGCTGATCCTAACTACCTTATGAAAGAAGATCACCGCCTCGTGACGTGCCCGCTCCCGAAGATTCCGGTCATTTCTCCTCTGGCGTCCGAGGAGGACGAGGAGATCGTCAAATCGGTGGTGTCCGGTGCGATTCCGTCGTATTCTCTGGAGTCAAAGCTTGGGGATTGCAAACGCGCGGCTTTCATAAGGCGCGAGGCTCTCCAGAGGATGACCGGGAGGTCGCTCGAGGGTTTGCCTCTCGAAGGATTTGACTACCAGTCCATTTTAGGGCAGTGCTGTGAAATGCCGGTGGGGTACGTCCAGATTCCGGTGGGGATCGCGGGCCCTTTGTTGCTCGACGGGTTTGAGTACTCTGTTCCAATGGCCACTACGGAGGGTTGTTTGGTTGCTAGCACCAACAGAGGGTGCAAAGCAATCTACGCTTCGGGTGGTGCAACGAGCATGCTGTTGAGGGACGGCATGACCAGAGCTCCTGTAGTCAGATTTTCAACGGCTAAAAGAGCCGCTGAATTGAAGTTCTTCTTGGAGAATCCTGACAATTTCGATACCTTGGCCATCGTTTTTAACAGGTATACTTTAATTTTCTGTTTGGATTTTGTTGTACCTCTGATCTTTTTCTTTTTGGGATAACTTTCTTTTATATATTTTCACTCTGATGTTGATGGATATTATCGAGACATCTCATCTCCTCCACGTCTCTAACCCATAACGAGGAGTTTGATTAGACATTTTCTACTTTCTTCATCTTTGCTGAAATTAGGATTATACTTTGAAAATTAGAACAAACTCAACTTTGCCGCCGTCAAATATTGTTGAATTGAATCTACGAGCTAACTTGGTTTCTGGGTCAATGGTAAAACTTACAGGTCGAGTAGGTTTGCGAGACTTCAAAGTATTCAATGCTCTCTTGCTGGGAAAAATCTTTACGTGAGATTTAGCTGCAGCACAGGTGATGCGATGGGCATGAACATGGTTTCCAAAGGTGTTCAAAACGTTCTCGACTTCCTTCAGGCCGATTTCCCTGACATGGATGTCATCGGCATATCTGGTAAACTAAGTCACCTTTCTTGTGGTGGTCCTTAGAGTTCGATTTGACTGATAGAACAAGAAAAAAGATTGGATCTTT
Organism: Erythroxylum guanchezii; assembly: GCA_025629825.1. Taxonomy (NCBI): domain Eukaryota; kingdom Viridiplantae; phylum Streptophyta; class Magnoliopsida; order Malpighiales; family Erythroxylaceae; genus Erythroxylum; species Erythroxylum guanchezii. The sequence continues at coordinate 211,812 of JAOTAX010000006.1, read as the reverse complement.
ATTTGTCTCTGATTTTTCAACTTGCTAAAACATTTCTATCCATTATGTCTTTTTCAATCACTTTGAGGACTTCTTTTGGCCTTGAATTCGAATCAGTCTATATATCAATACATATGTATCACCAAATGCCCATTTTGTTTCTTGTGCATGATTAACTCGTCATGTCGTCCTATTTCATGAGCTAGATACATGTATCTTCTATAGGTCGGGTAGTCGTGGTTCTTTAGTCGTTTAAACTTATTTTATTTTTACTGAACGAACACAAGTTGCTGCTACTGTAACCTTTTGCGTATTCTTTTCATCTTTGTCACAAAACAACTACAGAAATGGGCATTACATCATCTTGCTAGGAGATACTAGTACAAGTGACAACAGAACGTATACCTTTCCTTTTCCTGCTTATTCTGTCAACTTGCTTCATGAATATGGAGACCTTTTCATCTAATTGGCTCTATTTTTCCGAGAATTGTGGTGTTTACTATTTTTTCTGTCCCATGTTTAGGTAATTTCTGTTCAGACAAGAAACCTGCAGCTGTAAATTGGATTGAAGGACGTGGAAAATCGGTTGTTTGCGAGGCAATTATCAAGGAAGAGGTGGTGAAGGTGGTGTTAAAAACTAGCGTTGCTTCTCTTGTAGAGCTCAACATGCTCAAGAATCTTACTGGTTCTGCTATTGCTGGTGCTCTTGGTGGATTTAACGCTCACGCGAGCAACATCGTCTCTGCAGTTTTCATAGCCACCGGCCAGGATCCAGCTCAGAACGTTGAGAGTTCTCACTGCATCACAATGATGGAAGCTGTAAATGGTGGAAAGGATCTTCACATCTCTGTGACCATGCCCTGCATCGAGGTAATTAATTAGATTCTTTCCAGTTATTTATATATATATATATATATATATATATATATATCAATTTGACATAATTCTTTGTAGTAATAATAGTTAACGGTTTTGGCTTTGCGTTTCAGGTCGGCACAGTCGGAGGAGGCACACAACTTGCATCTCAGTCAGCTTGCCTGAATTTGCTTGGTGTCAAGGGTGCAAATAAGGAGTCACCAGGTTCGAATTCGAGGTTGTTGGCAACCGTAGTGGCTGGTTCGGTTCTGGCCGGGGAGCTGTCCCTAATGTCAGCAATATCAGCTGGGCAGCTTGTGAAGAGTCACATGCAATACAACAGATCCAGCAGAGACTTGTCGGCTGTTGCATCTTCATAAGAGTGTGGGGGTTGTGAGGAGGAGGGAAAGAGATAAACAGACACAGACAGAACTAGTGGAGGGGGGAGAGAACCAGATACGAGAATCAAATTGAAACATAGAAAAAATAAAAAAGCACGTGGTGGGGTGATTGGAGAGAATTGGATTGATGGATGTGGAGTAGCTGTAAAGTTCAGTTGGTGCTGAAAAAAGGCATATAGGGAAGGGAAGTGGTCAAGTGTCTTATGGCTGCTTTTTTTTTAATTTTTTATTTCTGTCTCCTCTGTTGTATTTGTCCGGATATGGTCTGCTCCTCAAATCCTTGATCTGGGGCCCTGGAAGATGGATGTTGTGTCGTAGTTATGAATGTTGTCTTCTAATTCTTTGTTGTTAGTTTGCAAATGGTAATGTTATCTGTTCTTTTCTTCAGTTCGTGAATTAGTGCGAAACCAGATCTAATTGGCATAATAATGTCAATGTAAATCCAGTACAAGGCTTTACAAGGAGTTGTGGGAACTGTGGACAGTGCAGAGTTCGTTTCCTAGAGCTGTTCTGGTTCACACATTTTCGTTGAAAAGGTGAGAGACTCTGAGACACTTGCACATGGACACTCTGGCAGACTGGCATGGCAAAAGCAAGTAAAGAAGAAGACAAATACAAATTCCCATGTGACTCACTACCCAATTTTCTTTTTTTTTTTTAAATAGTAAATTTGCAAATTCTTTTGGTGAAATTATTATTTAATTTTAAATTATGGATTCATTAAATGATTTATTTAAAATGAACGATTATTTGAATTTGAGAGAATTGCAAATTTTGGAACAAAATTTAAATCGAATATGTTATTTAATTTTGAACTATTTATTGATAAATTAATTATTTGAAATATGTAATTTGTGAACGATTATATGAACCTGAGGGCTTTTTTAGAACATCAAATCTTCTGTTTTAGTTACTCTGTTTCTTTAAATTTCATTCATATATTTATGTAGAGTTCACACAAATGTGTGGATGAGATTTAATGAAACATTATAGGAACACCATAATCAGAACAGAAGATCTGACTCCTTTTTTTAGTGCATACATGTACTTTTTTTTGTAATTTTAAGTAAATTAATCTTAATCTTTTATTTTTTATTAAAAATTTTAGTTTCTTAAATTTTTGTTAAAAAGTGCTCATAAACTAATCAAATACCGTTAACATGATAATTTAATTTAATTAGGGACAATAATCAACTGGCACATGGGTTGGTCTAGCTTATTTTTTTTAAATAAAATTTTTAAAATTAAAAATGTAAAACATCTTTTTTTATTTGAGTCCGGACCTTGATTGCTTAGGCTCAAGTTAGCCTGAGGTCTAACTCTTCTAAGCAAACGTTTTGCTTAGAAAAATTGAGCCTCGGATTAGTCTGAACCTGATTTGGCTCATGAATCAGTCCATTAAAAACACATGAATTTAGGCCAATAGGTCAGCCCATTGCTATCCCTAAATTTAATTGTTAAATTTGATTCGAACTAATTAAATTTAAATTAAATTAATAATTTAGAATAATTATAATTAATTGTTAATTCAGATAAGATGTAATAGTTTATTTTGATTTTAAAAAAATCTAATTGATAACATTATGTCATTAATATTTAATTGATTTATGAGTGATATTCATATTATTTGTATTTTATTATTAGTATTTAACAAAATTTTAAAAAGAAATGTCCTAAAAATAAAAATTACCATATATTTTTGTGAAAAATTTAAATAATTAAAAAAATTAATTAAATTATTCAAAATATAAAAAAGTTGTATGTCTTTTATTAAAAGGAGGAAAAGTTAATGGGCTCTATCCAAGATAAGGCCCAAGGATTGAATTGGATTGTTTCGTTTTGGGCTTCCATGAAAAGTAATGGGTTTGATTCAAGACCAGCCCGTTATTTAGTCTCTCGTCTCTTCATTCAGATTTGATCTTTTTATTTTACCGGGTAGCTTGGCAGTTGGTGTTTTAGCGGGATTTGGAGTCTGTGTCTCTAGATTTTGGTTGGAGTTGTCGGGGAGGAGCATAAACCCTAATCTGGGATTTGGTTGCTTCAAACAATGGCTAGCAGTTGGAGAAGAAGCTTTGGAAACGTCAGGTCGTTTATTGGGAATTCCATGGGAGGTCTGAGAGGAGGGAGCAATCTCGCCTCTTGGGTAGTCGCGGGAACCCTAGCTTACTTTCTCTGGATCAAACCATCGCAGGACCTTAAGCGAGAGCAAGAGGTAGTTGAATTTATTTTGTTTAACATCTCTATTGTGGAGAGAGCTAACGGTATGTATGTTTAAATTGATTGCTATAGGAAAGGGCAGCTCTTGCAGCTTCTGATCCTTATCGCTATATTGAGAAACGGAAACCAATTCCTGATCCTCAGGTGAGCATGTACACACACACACACACACACACACACACACGTGTTCTGTTTTAAATCTTAAAGGTGGTTCTGTTGATTTCGTTATCGAGTTATATGATTTGAATTGTTTTCAGGAAACTGGATTGATTTACGGTACCAAGAACAAAGCTAAGGAACCTGAGAAATAAGTTTGTGTACCATTCCTATACTTGTAAGTTTGATAGATAGGTTGTCTTCTTAGCCGCATCTCTTAGTATTATAACATCAGGTGTGCTTTTATGAGTTGCAAATAAGACAATACAGCATTCTACTTCAAATAAGTGCATCCCCCTTTTTCCTTCTTTATTCGGATTGGTGGAGTTAGTCTAGTCTTACAGGAATTTTCTGTTGTAACCTAAAGCTAACAAGGAACACAACACAATTTTAGAGTGCTTTGGAGCTTGAGGAGATATTGTTTTTCTTACTGGTTGGAGAAGGCAGTTGGCAGAAGCCACATGTTTACATTCTTGGGCACAGATACTGGCTTGGCGTTCTGGCTTATTCTATTGTAATGATAAGGGTCTTTATGATTCTAAGAATCAATATCCAGGCGGTTGAACTTCAGTGTTTGCAGCATTTCTTCTGATTATTCTTTTTGTACTCTGTAATAAAGCTATATTAGTTAAAAGTTATATTAATGTTTCATTGTTACAAGGATGCAGTGGTAAGCCTCAAGTTTTCATATGGTTTTTTTGGGGTACTAAGCTGAATTACCATGTCTGGGAAGATGCAGAGACATACAATTTCATAACGGAGTAATTGGTTCTACAGTTCTCACTGTATGGATGTAGCGTCCTTGAGCAACTATGTTTGAATAAGACACCATATTGTGATACTTCTGAATTCAGACTTCATATGATTGTTTGAAGATCGAAAATGGTATATGATGAAAAGTAAACTAAATGCCCCTATATAGTTCCAAGTTCTCAGGTGTTTTGTACTTGGATATATATATATATATATATATATATTCGTTTTGAGGATTATGTAAGCTTTAAGGCTTCTGAATGAGGAGTCAGATGATTGATTGTATTTCGTATATGAAGTTGTAGAATGGCATCCAGAGTAAATCTTCTTCTGATGATATCTCTCTTTTGAATGTCGTCCTTGAATGTGGTGTTTCCGGAGACCCATCCTGACTGAGAAGTTAATTTCTGTATCTATTGCATCAACTGTCCATGAATTATTTTGGATGCTGTGTCACATGTTGGGAAACCGGGTCGGGATCCGATCTCGACTGTAGCGGAATAATTATGAAATATTTTTCGTGATTTTTGATTTCTCAAAAATCAAGATCTATTTAATTCTATAAAATGATTAACACAAATTACAATAAAGCAGAAATTTAATTCGTACGTTATTCCAAAATTTGACCTTTGTCTTGTCGTATTCATCGAATTGTTCCTGAAATTGATTCGTTTCAACCACCGTAGCTACACAAGTGTTTGACTGTTAATCGTATCTACAGAACATGTTGAGAAAACTCTGTAACTCTTATAGAGGGTTAAGTAAGAAGTGTTAGTTTTATAAAATTTAACTTTATTTATAATAAGTTTTGGACGCTTTAGTAATTTAATTGAAATTAAATTCTAATTTTAATTAAACTTTAATTAGAATTACAAATAATTCTAATTAAATACCAATTATGTTCATAGAAGATTTAATATCTCATATTGATCCTTATTTATTATCTCATATTTAATCATAAAGTTTCTCAAACTTTACAATAATTTTGCTCTCTTCAACCTATTCTATATGTGAGACCCATTAGGTTCTTAAATACGTTGTCAATGATTATAAAATCTAATTTTAATTCATAATTTAGTTAGATATATTAAAAATCTTTGTTAATTTATCTTTAATTCTCAAATTAAACAATTTATAATCATAGATCAAGATTGACGTCTAGCAACGCATTATAACCACCCAAATATTTAGAAATGTCAAAGTGGTTTTGATTAACTTTTCTGTGCATAATTTTTTCGTATAATTTAATCCTTTCATCATACAATGTTCCGATTAGACATAGCTCATGAAATTAATGTCTATTTTATTTTGAGTCTAATCATATTAGTTTTCTGTCATTAGCTATTAATTCAATTAATGACATTTGTAAATTATTTAAAAAACATCATTTCACTTTGACCAAGGATTTCTTGAATTAATACTAATCGAGAATAACGAAACATTCTCCCTAATTACTTTAGAGTGATGAATCATATTTTGGTCATTCAATTATCTCCATATAGTTCATATTACATCCAATGATTACCGATTAAACAACATATGATTAAATAGATCATAAGTAGTATCAAAATATAGCAATCTCCATACAAGATAACTTTGATGGCCTCAAATCAAATGATCACTTATACAATCATTACAGTGAGAATTTCATAGACATAAAAGTAATGTTCAAAATAAATTTCTCATATCCGATCTATTCAGTGAACTTATTGTCTAGCAAGTACCACACGTTTGTTTAAGTATCTCTATACTTTAACCTATGAGATCGATTACTTCCTTCATAAGGAGAAAAAAAAAGCGTGTGCTAGTCTTTTTTACATTTTATTAATGTCTAATCTTAATAGATTGATGATTAGGAATATTTAGGAATAATACATAAATGTAATATGAATCTTATAATTATAATCTCATTACAATTTCATTTGCAATGTACAATTATCACATGAACTTTATCATTTATATCCAAACATGTACAAGATAAAAAAATACCTTTAAATAATTTTTCATTAAACTATAACCAAAGCGATGGACATAAATCAATATCACATTTGGACTTGTAAATGGATAAAGTGCTATGCAAATATATCGATCACAATTTCTCATGGGATCCATCTACCATTCCGCGAACCCTGCTCTCGTTTCCCCTGTCATTCTATGTCATAGTATTCGATCTATTTCTAGTTTGGGAATGAGGAAGATTATTTTTCAGCACATATTTGCAGTTTCATGTATTCATTTTTGTGCTGGGGTTGTGTATTCAACTCAGACAAGGGAGTAGTTTCTGGATATTTGATTGTTCAATTCAGAAGAATCAAATGGAATCCTGATAGTTTACGTGCAGACAAAATGAAATGGAACTTATTATTCTTGGATTACTCAACTGTACTCTAGTGTTTGGTGAAGTCCTGATCTTTCTAACTTTCAAAGTCAGATTGCTTGTCCGACTCTGGAGGCATGATCTGTTTCAAAAATTGGCATTCATGCTCTCAATTTTTTTGTATCTATGCTATATTTTCTGGATGTTCAAATGATACATTGGAACTGATCGTTGTAGTGAAATCAAGATAGTAGTTTTGTTGCCTGGATTGTTTGGAGCGTATGGTTTATATGATCATTTGGTTGGATGGAAAGTGGAATTGAGAGGATACCATATTAGGGGTGATATTGGCTCATCTTTGCTGCTGATACTCTACAGATTGTTCGTCGTGTCGAAGGGGTAAATGTCCATTAGCTAATCAAGGTTGCTTGAATCCTGAGTGCAACCAGGCAGTTCTCATGAATGATGTTGCTGTGCCTCTTATATGGAATTTTCCCTTCACAGTCAGGATGGGCCAGCGGAGACATTAAAGTTAAAGCAAGTTGTTGAACGCTCAAGACATTACTAATAATAAAGTTGGGTGTTCAATTATTTTAGGTGGGGTGGGCCGCATGTGATCGTGAGGGGAGCATTAGAGGACATGATCACATGTTAATCCAAGTCTTATTGGTCAAATCTCTCCTACCCTTCCAGGTCAGAAAACATTAACATTTCATTTGTCATGTAAATTCATATTCAGGATTGGAGAGGATGTTCTTTTTCTTATTAAATTCATGGTAGATGGAGGGCTTGTGGGGTTGAAGAAAAGGTAATGATTCACATGATATCTATTTGATTAGTTTCTTTTTTTTTTAGAATTCACTATGCTAAGCAAAAGTAAAGCTGATGATTATGCACACCTTTAAATATTATTAAGAATGTGGATGGGCCCGCAAGGCGTAGCTCAGTTGGTTTCGGAGGGACAGATTTGCTCCAAGGTGCAAGGTTCGAATCCCACGGTTTACAGTGTGGGAACAACATTCTTGAGCCCCTTGTGGGCTTTGAGGGTGGGCTCCTTGTAGGCCTGTGGGTTGCTCACCTCCCCCTTAGCGGGCCGCTGAGTACCTGATTTACATCCTCCCAATTGCTTCGTCGGGCCGGAGTGTGGGGGGCTCTTTGAATTGAGGATTCAACCTTTTGCTCCAAAAATGTGGATGGTATTAGTATGCAAAAATGAAAGCTGAAATGAAGGGATTGGTCTTATTGAGACCAGATCACCTGTCTCTATTATTATGTGCCTAATTTGTTTCATGAAAATTCATCCATTCAATAAATGAGACTCACAAAAATTGGATGGCTAGGATGGCTTGAGAATAAGGAGAATAGAGTAGGTTCAATAGGGAGAACGGATGATCTTTTCTCGGTTTTAGTGGGACTAGATCACCTGTCTCCATTATTCTGTGCTACTATGTTTCATGAAAATTTATTCATGAAGCTCACAGAAATTTGATGGATGGGATAACTTGGGAACAGGGAGAACAGAGTAGTCCCAAGAGGGGAACAGATGATCTTTTCTCGGTCTTAGTGCTGAGTAAAATCAAACAAAGAGGGCTCCACTCGAGGTAGGTTCGACTCTCTTTCTTCACTTTTTATACTGTACAATTAGCCACTACTTGGTCTCCGTTTGTTTGGTAAATTTTAGTCAGGGTTAATCATATTGAACTTTACCCTGTTTAATATTTTGAAAATTATTATTTAATTTTTATAATATTGTTTAGTTATTATACAAGTCTTTTTATCATTTTGTCCTAAATTCTAATTTTTCTTCTTTTCAAATAAAAAATAAATATATAACTAATGAAGTATGATAGAGGGATTACGTGATAGTCATGAAATAAGTGATACAACAACAACAACAATACTCAGTAAAAATCTCGCTAAGACGCGGGGTCTACAAAAGTCTAGTAGTACGCAGCCTTACCTCTAATTAGTAAAGAGGTTGCTTCTAAATAACCCACATGAAGGAAATGAGAAAATTAATTAAATAATAAATAACAAAACAAAATAAATAAATAAATAATATTAATGGAAAATGCTAATTAAAAATGATAATAAAATTAAAAATTTTAAAAAAAGTCATGGAATAAGTGATAAATTTTAAAATATAAAAATTGAAATAAGAAAGTTAAATTATAGATAATCCTTTTAATTATCATTAGCATTTTGGTTGTTTCTGAGCTACTTTTGAGTGGCTCCAACATTAAATGAGAGGATAATAATATCATTTTGGTTCTTGCTTGTTTGTGATTTGATTTAATTTTTGATTTGTTTAAAGAAGATTTAGGTTAGCATTAGCATTAGCATTATCATTAGCATTTGGTTCTTTCTTATTGATTAGTTCCAACATTAAATGAGAGTATAATAATAGCAGTTTTGGTTTTTGTTTCCATTTGATTTGTTAAAGATGATTTAGATTAATTGGTGATGTCAACTATAGTAAGTTAGCAACACATCACATCAATCTGCTTTTCTTGCCATTTATATATTTCACTTCTAATTAATTATAGGGACAGTAATAGGCCGGCTCATGGGTTGATCTTGCAAATTTTTAAAAAATTAAATATATAAAATAATTTCTTTTTAATTAAATCTGGACTTGAATTATTGAAGCCTAGACTTACCTGAAATTTAATTCTTCTAAACAAAACATTGTTGTTCTGCTTAGAAAAATTAAATCTCGGACTGATATAAACCTAATTTGACCCATAAATTAACTTATTAAAAATATCTAAATTTAAGCCACCGAATCAACCCATTGTCATCCTTAATCAATTAGTACCATCAATAATATTGAGGTCCAGGAAGGGCATATGCTAATGAAATACAATTAAAGCACTAAATAACTATTCTGCTAACTAATTTAACATGCCACGTACCACTAGTCTTCTCATTGTAACATATGCTCTCTGCTTAGTCAAACAGCAGGAATGGTTGGTTTCTAAAGCCATATATAAAGTTCAGTGCTTTTCTTAAGGTGAACTGAAAATTTCAAGTCCCATATAGTTCTTTTTGCATATGATTGATCACAAAGTTGGTGACGGGTTAGGTCTCCTGCCAGCTTACTATTTTTCACATTAAAAATAAGTAAATACTGTTTTTGTCAACCTTACAGCCAATGGCTGAAAAGGAGTTTAGTATTTGATTAAAATCATCTACATCATATATAAGAAGGCATAAATCTAAGGGGTGTGGTTAAGTGGAAGGGACTCATCCATTCTTAATTAAATGTTAGAAGTTCGATCTTTAACTTTAAGTATGGAACAACCTTAAAGTTTTAGGTTAGCTATCCCCTCCTGTGAGGTGTCTACAAACCAACGAGAGGATTAGTCACTGGATCCGCCGGTGGATACCCTGGTCTAGACCAAAAAAAAAAAAAAGAAGGCATCAACCTCATTGTAAAATATTTCTATATTTATAATAATATTTATATTCATTTCAATCATTTAGAAACAACCTCTCTATTAATTAGAGGTAAGGTTAAGTACTATTAAATCTCTCCAAATCTAGCGCCTCAGTAAAATTTTTACTGAATGTTGTTGTTGTTTTATGTATATTGATTTAAAAATAAATATTCAGTAGAAATCTCACGTTACATCTATATTGTTGTTGTTATATTTATATTGTTTTATATATTTAGTAGAAATTTCACGTCTCAAGGAAATTTTTACTGGATATTGTTGTTGTTAGTAATGTTGCATCATATAGTTATATTGATTTTGATCATTTCGAAACACTCTTTACTAGTTACGAATAAAGGGACGTATTATTAAATTTCTTTAGATTCTGCATTTGAGTGGAATAAGTAACATTGTTGAAATAACAATATCGAATAGAATAAGAAAAATTCTATTTGAATAAAAGAAAAGTTCATTCCTCTTTTTGTTATATTATGATATACTTTGATGTTCTAAATTTTGAAGAAAGAAATGGGTCATCAGGTCTCGTTTTGTTATCATATATATAAATAGGGTTAATTACATTAAAAGCTAAATTTTTTGTTAAATTTTCAATTATAGCCTGAACTTTAAAAAGTAGCAATAAAATATTTAAGTTTTTAATTTTTTTAATTTTAGCACGAGCTTCAAAACGTAGCAATAAAATGTTCAAACTTTCAAATTTGTCCAATTCTAATATGACGTTAGTGGTTCTGTTAAGTTTTAAAATGACCTAAATCAGATTACGCAGCCCCAACGACCTTACTGATATAGCACACTATAATGCGAGAATAGTTTAAGACATCAGAAGAATAAATAGAAAATAAATGGCTGAGGGCAACGGGAGAACAACAGATAATGTCGGGCTATAATTGAAAAAAGTGAAAATTTAAACATTTTATTGTCATTTTTTAAAATTTAGATTAGAATTAAAAAATTCAAAATTTAGGCATTTTATTGTTACTTTTTAAAATTAAGACTATAACTAAAAAATTTAGATTTTTTTTAGCAATTAACCCTATATAAATATATGTGCGTGTATGTCTTGCTCACATAGCAAGTGTGAGATTTCTGATATTGCTATTTCTTGATAGGAGAGTTTCCTACCACTACTCTTTTGGTAATGAATATAAAAATGGGAGAGTTTCTATTTTCTAGAGGTTGGTGTAGATGGTAGGGTCCTTCAATGGGGCATAACATTACATGTCAACCAAAGATCGAAACATTTCTTCTTCCTACTTAACCCTAGACCAAATGGGTTCACATTTTGTCCCTATCCATCCTTTCCTATTCTTTTTTCTTCTCTCTGGTGTTGAATATATGTATCTGAACCTATTCAAGTTCTACTGAAGATGATGATCTTTCTTCACTGGATTTGGTACCATCACTTGGTGTTTGCCCATTTGAGGAAAGAAAATCTAAATCATGATTCGTGCATGCATGTCAGGTACTTGGTTTTCTGATATGATTTACCCTCATGAGTTCATGTTTTATATATATGATGAATACGAGAGGAAACTCTCAAAACTCATAATAGATTTGTGGCTTTGAATGATCAGATTGTGTGGCTGGGGATTAACTTGGGACAGACAAGAGGCCTTATTTCTTTCGCTTTTGTCACTGTCCTTTCACTACCAGATTGAATTGACCCGTTGGTTGTTGGTTTTTCAACCCTCCGCCGCCACCGCCGCCGCCGAATGATGTGAACCTTCGGACACGTTCACACCAGATAACCCAAGCTCAGATCAAAGGGTTAATTTATGACCATTATTATGAAACCCAAATGTCTAAAGGTTTGTTGCAGAGATAAAGATGGGGACAGATAAGGTTGACCAAGTACCGATGTCCCGACCCGACAACCTCCACGTGGCCTGACACACCACCGTCTTCTCTCTGACCGATTGACCGCACGTGACGTCCCTCGCTCATTCTTCATCATCAACGTATAGATAGTTCCCGATGCTGTTATATGTGTATACATGTACGTGTGCAGTAGATTGTATAATGTAACGTATACGTATATATAATATAATTATAATAATAAATATTATAAAAAAGAGCATATTTTACTATATTAATTTTTTATGAAAATAATATAATTGAACTTGGCTAGGTCGGTCGTGCTAGGCCCAAATTCAAACTCAGAATGACACATGAGCCGATCGACCCATTCTTCAATGTTGATCTAATTCCTACAGGTATTTACTATATAAATTCATTACCTCGTCATGAAAAAGGTACGACTTTTAGAACCCTATTATTCTTGATTCCTAACCACCAAAACCTTACAAAAAGACTAACTTGAGTGTCGGAGGGGCTTACCGGCAGTCAACCCCCAGTGTGCCTTTACTGTTTTGCAGGTATTTCTTAGTCAAAATCAACCAATCTCATGGATCCAAGCAACAGCGCCTAGCTCAATCAAAATCAGACAGAACCAGAACTAATTTTTTGTTAAAAACAATTTAAATTATTATACTTATAACCAATAATTTTGTTTTTATAAATAAAATTAGCATTATTATAATTAGAGCTCTTTGTGAGGTGTACGCGCTGTGCATGAGAGTGGGTGTTGTATCAGCAAATCCTTTTGTCTTGGTAATTGCTTGGATTCTTCTTTTTACGCACGCCTTTCCACTATAGTATTTTCTCCTTAAAAGGAAAAACCACTAATTTATAAATATAATATTTGTTCTTTTAAATTTAATATTTTAAAATAAATTTAAATAAAAAATATTTTTGTAAATATTTAATCTTTGTTTATATTTGATCTAGAATGAATTACTTAAATAATATATAAGCTAAAAATTTACGATACAATTTCTTTAAAAGTTATCAGAGAAATACTATTTCACGAGTTTATGAGTCACAGCTAGAAAGCTTTTTTTCAATTACGGGTGTAAAATACTATTTCACGAGTTTATGAGTCACAGCTAGAAAACTTTTTTTCAATTACGAGTGTGAAGAAGGTCACGATGTTAGGTAGTAAAATAATATTTTATTTTAAATTATCTAAAATTTAAAATATTAATAATTAAATTTAAAAATTAAGATTAAATAAAAAATCAAAAGATTAAATATTTTAATATAAAATATTAGCATTTTTAAATTTTTATTTTTAAAAATGAAGATTATAGACCTATTTAAAAAATATTATTTCTTAATTAATAATGCTACCTTCAAAGTTTCTATTCCTTTCTTTCTTTCTTATTAGTTCTTGGTCTTCACTCTTCAGCTTCAAGTAAATTGCTTATATACTGTTTTTAGATCTTTATTGTCTCGAAGATCTGTGGTTTTGAAGCGATCTATGTCCGGACTTGATTCCTTCAGACTAACTAGTGATTAACACTTGGGATAAAGCAAGCACCGATCGTTTTTCGAGTCTGTGGATTGCTTGTCGTCATGTTTGCTGGAATAGTTCTGCGGCTTGCTGCTAATAAACTTTCATGGTGGATGGAAGGAAGTTAGGGTTTAAAGGAAGCAACTTGTTGAATTCTGTTACAGCTTTGATCAAAGGCTCTTCTGGGTTTTAACCTGTATATGTAGTAGGTTAGCTAGGTTAAACATTCAAGCTTGAATCTGTGTTTTGGTCCTTCTTGAAAAGGTTTTCGCTTGAAGAAGGAGGAGGAGAAGAAGAAGGGTTTGTTTCTTTAGATCTTGAGGTTTACTGTAACCATAAAAAGTTAAGAAGAGAGAAGAGCTGGCAAGTAAGTGGTGGGAGAAAGTTGTAGATGTGGCTATGTCAGGAGGAGGAGGTGGTGGTGG
>JAOTAX010000006.1:133549-197889 GCA_025629825.1 Erythroxylum guanchezii | reverse complement strand
AGCTTCCCTGAAAGACGGAAGGTCAGGAGGAGATTTTAGGATAACAGTACCACCATGGCGGTTGGGGCGGGCTGCTGGGGGCGCGTTGGGGTGGATGAGGGGGTGGAGGAGGAGGAGGAGGAGGAGGAGGATATGATCATCACGACAGAGCAACAGCAAGTAGTGGTAGTGCAGGTGCAGCTTCTCGCTACGTTCATCACCTTCTTGGACCAGACCTGGAGCTCCAACAACAAAGACCTTCATCGATTCAGATTCAAAACGAACCTTCCTCTGAAACTAACGAAGACAACAGCAACCGCCGTCCAAGAGGTCGTCCTCCAGGCTCCAAGAACAAGCCTAAACCACCGATCATAGTCACTCGTGACACCCCTAATGCCCTCCGATCTCACGTCCTCGAGGTAGCCTCCGGTGCCGACATAGTCGATTGTGTGTCAAGTTATGCCAGGAAGAGAGGAAGAGGTGTGTCGGTGCTTAACGGTAGCGGGACTGTTGGTAACGTTACGCTCAGACAACCTACAGGCAGTGTGGTCACTTTGCACGGAAGGTTTGAGATTCTTTCACTTTCCGGCACAGTTCTTCCTCCACCAGCACCGCCTGCTGCGGGAGGTCTTTCGATATTCTTGTCAGGTGGACAGGGACAGGTTGTTGGAGGGAACATAGTGGGGCCTCTGATAGCTTCAGGACCAGTGATACTCATGGCTGCTTCGTTTTCGAATGCAATATTTGAGCGTTTGCCTTTGGATGAGGAGGAAGGTGGCGGCGGCGGAGGTGCTCAAGCAGTTCAGCCCACGGCTTCACAGTCTTCAGGTGTAACTGGTTGTGGCAGCGGTGGTGCTGGTGCTGGTGCCGGAGTTGGTTTCTTTAATCCATTTTCAGGTGATTTGTTTGGCGGATGGGGTGGTGGAAATTCTCAAAGAACTCCATTTTAGGATTCATCTCCAAGTACAGTGGGATGGATCCGATCTATATATATATATAGACGATCAGATCATATGTATATGTGTTTCATCTGAACGCAAACTAAACTATCGCTCAGATTATAAGAATCCATTTCATTTCTCTTCTCTGAAAGTCTCAGGTTTTTTTAAAAGATAAAAACTTGAAGAAGAAGAAAAAGATAGATGTCATCATCATCATCATCTTCATTTTCTTTTCCAGGTTCACGAGAGTTTCTGTAACAAAAAGACTCCAACTTTCAGGAACTTTTGTTTCTATCTGAGTTTTCTGATCCAAAACACCGTTATAACAAGAGAGAGAGTAGAAAAAACTAAACTTAGTAACTAGTGAAAGAAAGTTGTCATCTTTCAGTTACAGAACACGAGTTGTTTGTTCCAATCCTATGAAATGAAGAAGAAACAAAGTAAGCAGATTTTGAGGTGTAACCTAAATTACTTGACCTTCAGAGTTCAGACAAGATAACGAGTCAAAAGGAAGAAAAATTCTCAGTTCCCAAAGAAAGTAATATGGGAGTACCCAAAAACCTGTAAGAAACTGGACATTTAGACATGTTGGAACTATCAAGTTTTTGAAACCTGAGAGATCGTGGAAAGAAAAGGACTTACTTTTTTTTTATAATCAGAAACCAAACCTCTTTGATCATCAGAATAAGTTTCCTCTTCCTATCGTGCATGGAATTGGAAGGACTATCTTCTTGTCTAGACCAAGAACAAGTTGACTTTCTTCTCTGAGATCTTTCATTAATTAATCCAGTTTTATTAAACCTTTCATTTTCCAAGTTTAATATCTGGTCCAGTCCAATTCTTACAAAATGGTAGACTTAATATCTGTCATTAAGAATGGAAAACTCAAGAAACCAACCTGCTAAAATGGTAGATTTTTAATGTGGAAGAAGAAACATCGGTTCATTGTTTTGATGTTTCAGAGACAACCCATTTGCATCCCAATCGAGTGTATTGGTTAGAGGAAGAAGAAAACACCAAGAGGTCAACGAGATTGTCACAAAGTCAGATGAGATTTACATTAAAAAAAAAGAAAGTTTGATGAACAGAAGCTGTACAGTAACTATCACTAAAATACTGCACAGGATCAGTTTGGTATCCACAAGCCCTAGTTATTTTCACATAATGTTAGGAGGACCCAAAACTGTCTGTTGGCATTTTGCCGACATTTCAATTTCCACCTTTTTCAAGCATTTGGCTTCAGGTTTTCTTCCCTGGGAAACTGAAGGATCTGGTTGATAAAAAGAATATCATCCCGATAACTGCTCAAAGGGTACACGTACATGGAGCCGACCATGCAGACTTACAATAGCCGACGTATGAAGCGGATCAATCCTGGACGGTAAGACCACCACCTGCTTGCATGCGAAACAAAGAGATCCAGATTATTTTATTAAGGTCCAGAAACAATTTTGAAACAAAGGAAGGGACAACTGATAACATATAACTAGAAGATGGTATAGTTAACATCTCTAATATAAAAGAACACAATGACACGACTCTGACATCGAAGAACTTATCAACGAACTTCCATAGCCTAGCCCAGCGGGGGCACTATGTTGCAGGTTGTGCATATATAGCCCTTTGGAGATATCGAGATTCCTAAAGTCAGAACTGGATGTACCTTTCTAAAGGGTGTTATACCCCAAGGATTATCAAGCTGTTCCGGTTGACCTGTTATAACAAGACGTCCAGCAGGATCTGATTGAACTCGCACCTGAATCCACCAAAAGGTAGCATAAAAAGTAAAGATCTGTAGCTCAAAACATAAGCAGTCAAGACATGATATCAGGAAACTTTTTTAAGCACAGAAACGGTCGGCTTTAAACTGATGCCATGTCGCACCAGAAAGGGACCAGTTGAGATTGGATCGAAGACCATGCAAATGGTCCAAAATACGAACAGATTCAAGGGCAGTGCAGTACTAATATGCCTAAAAGAAATCACTCAAAAATTACCCGTGAGAAGGTGTTCTTTCATAGGGTGTTTAAGAATTCAACCAATAACCATTTTCACGTCAAATTACAGTAAGTCCATATTTTCTCATAATCAAACTCGAAGGTAAAAGTTCATTTTTAGTGTCTTTTTTCAATCATTAAAATTGCTCTCCCTCCATTTGAGTGTTCATATTCATTCTGAATCTGTATCCGTATAGAATACCACATGAAGATATAGATCACCAGTAATAGGAACACTAAAACTATTTACAATTTCATTTTCAAATTCATAAATGGACACAACAAAACACAAGTCAATCACTTCATTATAATTAAACACTAACGTAGCAAATTGTGCCTTATCCTGCACGAGGTGAAAGAAAAAAACTAGATGATTTCAAGGGGATTTCTCACCTCCTCTCTCAAAAGCCCAGGGACCAAAGCATACACTTCATAGCAATCTTTCTGAGCATAAAGACAGCAAATTGTCACAACATAGAGCATTGACAAATAAATAAACACAGAATCAGTATATGTTGGGGAAAGAGGAATTATAAGAAAACAGACATCAGGCACTCACAGTTTCATGCACGTTTATCTTTACCCAGTTAGCAGGAGGTCCAATATCAACAATCTCCGCAACCAGTCTAGTCACAGAAGTTGTAAAATGACATTTAGGCTTGCAATGGTGCAGTTTATCAAGAATTATATTTGTTCAAGTATGATAACAAGAATTAAACCACAGATAATAGAATCTACGTATCAGTTCTTATCGGTCTAAACAATATAAGATTTTCAGTTAATGGAAGCAATAACTTGTGGAGGGAGTTATAAGTGATCTTAACTCCTTATCTGCTTCATTAGATTCATGCTTGTCAGCAGGATCCACGTTACTTGCTCTCTGTTTGTGTATACCTGATTCACTCAACCAAAGGGAAAGAATAAGACTTGGAATCAATAAGGTTTCATCCAGAGAAATCTTTAAATGTATTCATAACGTTGCATACCAATGCTTTTCAGAGGTTTCTCACGTTTTGTTGCAGAATTTAAATTCTTGTCCTGAACAAAATGAAAATAGAAGGCACTGTTCTAAGCCACAACATTTGAAAAAAAAAGGCACATTGGCTCTTTAAATTAGTGTTGAGAGTTTCAACCAACCTTAATAATAGGCTCACTTATTTCACCATACCCAACAAGACGCTGAGCATGCCACCCCTGCATAGCACGAGTTGCAGCAACTCTTCTTTCCCTGCCGGATCCAGGTGGTTGGTAGGCACTTGTCTGCACAAAGAACTAAGGTTGGGAGAGAGTAAAAAGGAAAGACACTAAATAGGGATTGTAGTCGTTCTAACATCAGACACAACAAACAGATGAAGCAGTTGAACACAAACATAATGTAATATAGTTAAAACCTCAAATTTTTACCATGTCACAGAATTTTATTTTTCCAAAAAGAAAACAGACCAAGCTGAGAACGTAAAGAGACATACCTCTTTTTCAGCATTGGCCAAAGTTGACTGATGCACGGGTGAACCTGGGAGCTGAAGCTCACCAATTTGTCTTTTATGCTTCTCGTATTCCAAAAGAGCCTGAAGCAAGTAAAAGAAAATCAAGAAGAGAATAAAAGATAACTGAAACATAAGTAGCAGCATTGGAAAACCAGAGAGTAATCAGCCTTTGCTAATAGATAATGCTGACAAATACATCTACTGTACAAAGTTGCATAACTTTTTTATGGTATTCAACCATCAAAGATGGAATTAGCTAAACAGACGGCAAAAAAAGCCCAAAAACTATTATTTTGCTCTTTAAGTTTCTGACAGTTTTGAATTTTTTTTTTTTTGGCTTGAACCGCCACAGAAGCCATGAAGAAGGTTTGCTAAATGCTCTGATAGGTAACAAAGGACCACCAATATTGACCTTGGGTATAAAATGCAAACGGTTTTCACTTCCCACTCAGGGGAGAGAGTTGTGTAGCACTTTTGTTAGTGCAAGACTTGGTGGAAATGCCATGTTCACAAAACTCCTCTCATCACGATTTAACATACGACTAATTACTGATAATCCAACTTTAATTCAGCATCAATGTAACTAAAGAAGCAATACCTTCTCATAGAAATTACGAAATGTCCAAGAAACAGTTGTACAGGTCCTGTGAGACAGATGGATAGACAAGTTAAAAAAAAAAATATAAGAAGTTGTAAGCACACAAAAGAAACCCTTACTTGGGAGGGTGGAAAGACTCCCCTACTTGCCTCCACAACTTGGACGTGGTGACCTATAAACATGGGAATTAAAAGCATATGTGTCATATTTTAAAGTTAATAAGCACATCATATTTCACGAATGTTATACCATCAAGCACAAGACAACATCAAAGATGAATTGGAGAAAGCAAGTGATAAATAGCAGAGATAATACTAGACCAACATGATGCATAATAGTATGGATAAAGACAGAAATGCACACATACCACTTCATATCCACCCAATTTGATAACAGCTCTCCATAACCTAACTCCCATTTAGCAAAAATAAGAAGAAATTAGCGCCACAAATACAATCAAGCAGAGATTGAATACTCACCAAAATGAACTATAAAATCAAACGTACTTCAAGCAATTCAATGGCTCTCCATAAAACTTAGGGGGCTTGAATTCCAAAGCATTTTCCCTGCAGAAGGTTTCAAGCTCCTTCATGAATGCTGCTCGCTCCTCTGGAGTTCCAGACTCATTAACCTCCCCCATCTGCTGAGACAATTGGTCCACTTACAAGACTCATCATAGAAGAATACATCTAAAATTCCTTTAACATGTACCTCAACATCAGTCCAAATGCTCTTGGATTTGGACAAACTATCCTGCTTTGGTTTGTAAGTAGAATACTTCTTGTGTGGAAGAGGAGTAACAATTCCAGGTTGAGGTTCAACAAGCATCCTATCTCTATCCTCAAATTTTGGTTGTGGCAGTTTACCATTAGTATTGGAATCCATGGAAGGTTTATCATAAGGCATATCATCAAGCTTCTGTTGGGGTACTTTACCTTCTGTACCATCATTACCATTGGAATGAGCAGAAGGGATGGGTTTATGATCTTCAGAGGGGGGTTGAACATCAGACATAGGAACATCAGTTGGCAATGTGAGGTCATTGAAATGTTGATTGTAAGGTGTAGCTACGGAGTCTTGTGGTTGAACATTAACTTGCACAGGTCTGATACTGGGGTCAATGTCACCATCGAAATCTAGGGGCGATGGTGGCATATCAGTATCTGCCATCTTCATAAAAAAGAAAAGAAAACATTACAATACCATCCCATTTGGAAAAAGGATATGAATAAGCACAAGAACTCTTATTTCTTAAATGTCTGTTATTTATGTTTGTTCTTCTTTCATCTCTTCCAAAACAAATCGACGATTAATTTTTATTTGAAGAGAGAAAAAGGCTATAAATCCCATTCAAAATATTAAAATGTGGATTGAAAAATTGAAGAAAATGAAAGACTAACGTTGAAGAAATCATAAAGGAAGAAACTTGCCTGTTGGTTGTGGCGGTGGCGGTGGCGGTGGAGCTGCCGGTGGCGGTTGCGATTGTTAGGGAAGACAGTGGAGGGAAAGGAAGAAAAAAGGTGGTTAGGGTTAGAGTTAAGAGAGAAAGAGAGTCTTTGAAACAACTCCACCTCAAACCTCCTCTTCTTATCCAAACCCCATATTCATTACCATTACTTACATACAATCATACATAGAAAGTAACGTTACACGCCATAGCAACCGCGAAATGCAAATGGAAATCCAACGCCTGGCTAGCTATGGCTTCAGTCAGTTATTAGCTATAATAACAGCTCGCGACTCGCGAGAGCCGCGGCGGCGGACCCACTGGGCCTTAAAACTCACTTTGCGTTTCTTAATTTCATAGAATTACCAAGTTGCCCTCTTTTTGAGCGGGCCCACGTGTTCAGCTTCCATGGGCGTGGGATTTGCTTGCATGTTCTGTGATCTTGAGCTCTAATTGTAGTGACGATCCCAATTCGTTTAGAGGAAGAAGAAGAAAAAAGATCACTCCACTTTCATTTTCACGTAGGCTAATGCTAAATTTACTAGCTTTACAAGATTGTGGTCCCAATTCTGCTCCAATGGAGGCATACGAGTTGTGGATATGCACAAAAGTGTATAAGATCTTTTTCCATTTTGTGGGTAAGAAGAAGCCAACACGGAAAATAATATTCCCGAGGATCGGTGATATCTTTTCAAAAGACGGCTGATTTGTCTGTTTCATCGAGTTTTATGTGAACCAATACAAAACAAAACAAAAAGTAACAATCTTTTCTCAAATTCTTTCAGAATCTTCGAATGTATATATTCTATTTGCATTAATGTGTCATTGACTCGTTTGCTTTTGCTTTTATGTGTTTTTTTTTCCCATCATCAATCGGTGGAGAGGACATCCTGGAAAACTGAGTTGGGTTACAATCTTCTCATGAAACATGTGTGTGACCACATGAATCTGAAAACCTCCTCAGGAGTTATGGTTGCTTCAAGATTGTGCTTTTCGTTATAACTTCTCTTATCTTCCTTTTCAGTATAGCTGTTTATGCTAAGTTGTAAAATTCGTTTCTGAGTAACTGGTAGTTGACTTTTTGCTCTCCTTACGCTACGTATTGCATGTTTCTTATGATTTTACGTGCCTGAACAGTCGAGGAAAATCTGAAGTGGGATTGGTCGATCATCAAGAATATAGACAGAGGAAGGGATTGAGTCATTTTGGATATCATATCTGCTAAAGGATATTCAAAGATGGGGCTTTTGGACCTCTTCATTGCTTCATCAATACCTGTCCTTAAAGTGTTGTTAATAACGGCACTTGGGTCTTATCTTGCTCTCGATAAGGTCAACATATTAGGGGAGGATGCGAGGAAGCATATAAATAATGTAAACTTTCATTTTTCTTTAAAGTTTCTCCAGGATGAGTGGTTGGCTGCAATTGGTGGCTGTAGGGAATTGTTAGATTGATTACAGAGTTTGTGTTCGATTCTGTCTATGAGCAGGTAGTGTTTTACGTGTTCAATCCGGCCCTGGTGGCCTCCAAACTTGCAACGACAATCACATTAGACAGCTTGATGCATTTGTGAGTCAAATACTGATAAATTTTGGTGTTTTCCAATTTTCGTTCAATGATCATCTATTGCTTATCGATGAAGGCGATTGTGTTAAATGTGTTTACTCGTCTGGCATAGGTGGTTCATGCCATTCAATATCCTTATCACATTCATGATTGGTTCTTTACTAGGATGGTTTCTCATCCTGTGCACCAGGCCTCCTTCCCATCTGCGGGGTGTCGTAATTGCTTGTTGTGCTGCAGGTAAATGCATAATAATGGACCTTCTGTACAACTTATGTCACTCTTCTTCTTCTTCTTCTTCTACTACTACTGCTGCTGCTGCTAAATATTGCTTCATTTTCTTCTACTGAATCACAGCTTAACCATAGGCTTTATGTGATTGGGTCACTTTATATTATCTTCTTCTTATGTACGTGTATTGTCAGGTAACTCATGATGAGATATTTTTGCAGGAAATCTGGGGAACATGTTTCTTATTATGATCCCAGCAGTATGCAAAGAGAAAGGAAGCCCATTTGGATCTCCTGATATCTGTCAATCATACGGATTGGGTTACATTTCACTTTCAATGGCGGTATGTTTGTATTTCACTAGATTACAATTCAAAAGCATGAAACTTTCATCATTAACTACACCTCACTTCCATTCCTAAGATTCTCATTAATATGGTCGTTTCTCGAACCATAGAATGAACCTAGCAGATTATGCTTTATTCTTGAATTCTAGGCAAATTTGAAAGTGAATGATGTAACTCTGCAGATTGGAGCAATCTATTTATGGTCTTATGTGTACAATATTGTGAGGGCTTCATCTGCTAAGATTGCTGACGAATCCAGAAAGCTTCATGTAGATATATCTTCAAGAGAAAGCTCATTATCTGAATTGGAGAATTGCACAGAGCCACTACTTTCTTCAAATGAATTTTCGCCTGCTCTAGAGCATGCACATCAAAAAGCATTGCCCATCGCGAGAACTGAAAGCAGATCTGAGGTATTGTGTCTTTGTTGGAATTTGGCCGTGGTTGGCATCCTATACCGAGTTTTTGAAATTATCACCTTTGCTAGTATTGTGAGAAACTATTTACATCACTCTCTGAAATGCAAAAACCGTCTCCGGAGGCTCTAAGATTGACCTTTCGGAATCCTGGCACTGATGACAATTTTGGACCGACGGAAGCAACGTATCATGACTCTGTTGGCAAATACTAATTGGAAGTCTTTGTTTGCACCTTCCACCATTGCAGTGGTATGACTGTGTGCTATTTGTCTTCTTACTTTGGTTATTCATTTAGCAAACATTTCTTCTTTAATCTTCATAAAGACGACAACTTATTCGTCACTGCTTCTGATTGAACTTTGCATTTACCGTTAATTGAAACCTTTCCAGAAGTGACTCATCCTTCCTGCAGCCTAAAACTCTCAGTTGTATTGCTCTCTGCAAGTCTGCTTGTTTTCCCCTTCTTCCTTTTCAGTTTCTGCAGAGCATGAATTACAACTTGCTGAAGTGAAATTTACGTTCGGCTCAGGTTGTTGGATTTGTAATTGGACTGGTACCACAGATGCGAGAGTTGATGATTAGAAATAATGCTCCTCTTCATGTCATTCATGACTCTGCTTCCTTGATTGGGTATTAAATCTATGTATAGCCTCATATCTGACTATTTATGCTTGCCATGAATCACACAACTTGTCTACAAATTGCTTCTTTATCATTGAAGTTTCATTTAACAAAAGATTTTAGGTTCATTTTTGTCATTTTTGCTTTGGGTACAGAGATGGAGCCATCCCAACTCTGACCTTGATTCTAGGGAGCAACTTATTGAAAGGTACCAATTCATTTAAGACTCATTCTTCTAACCAGAGGAGTTCCGTTGTTGAATTGACAGTAAGAAATCGGATTGCATCACAGGTTTGCGAGGATCAGGCGTCAAAAATTCTTTAATTTTTGGGATTGTAGTTGTTCGATATATAGCCTTACCTCTTACAGGCATATTCATTGTCAAAGGAGCACTGAATTTAGGGTTCATTCCCAATGATCCTTTGTATCAATTCATTCTTCTGCTCCAGTTTGCAGTTCCCCCTGCAATGAACATAGGTATCTCATTTCCTTCAAAAACCTCGGTATAGTTCATTGTTTTTCCATAAATTTTGCTCCATCACTTGTCCTTGTAACTCTTCATACAATGGATCTGTGCAAACTTTGTTTCACATAAACTCCATGTATTCATCAATTTTGCAGGTACCATAACTCAACTGTTTGGAGCAGGAGAGATGGAATGTTCAGTCATAATGCTGTGGACTTATGCATTAGCTTCAATTTCACTTACTGTTTGGTCAACCTTCTTCTTGTGGTTAGTGACTTGAATATATCCAAATATGATATGACTTGCTAGTGGATGAGATTCAACAATAATGACGTTTCAGCAATTAGAGAGATCATTGAAAATTTAGTACACTCAGGTACTTGGTGTCCAGTATCATCCACCATACTAAGACTAGCATCCAACTAGAGAAGATGAGTGAATGCCTGTTCAGAGGTCATTTTCATACCTTCATATAGCAAGCTAGTCTTTAGTGGAAGAACAAGAAGTGTATGTAGATGAGTGAAGGAATCTTCATTCATCAGCTGGGTTTTCAAATTCAAGGCTTTGTGGCTTCATCTTCTCTACATTAGAATCAGTATGAAACACCATTATAGTTAAGGAACCAGTATCCATGAGCTATACCCACATGAAAATTTTCTTCTTTTTTGAGTAAAAAAAGATTGAGAATAAGGATCTATGTCCAAAGTAATAGTAACTTCAATCCAAATTTGCGAAAAACCAATTGTGGAGGGGGTTTTGAGGTTGTTCTGTACACTGATCATGTCTCTCTATAATGTTGGATGTAATGCAGAAGAGAGTGGCTCTTGTTCCTAAAGTATATGAAACTCTGAAATGCCTACAACTTAATACACAATCTTCCTGTTATTTATCTTCACTTAGGAAGAAGATGACTCATAAAAGAAAAAGGGGTGCCAAGAACTCAGGCTATTACCATCAAGCAGCCGAGTTGCACCTATAGTTCATGTCAAAGAGTATGTATTTCTCAAGCCATACACCGTACGGAGGTAATTCAGAAAAGGAAAAGCCTAGGTTGTCATTTTAAATGCATGTCTGATGGTTGGATTGGGTTGAAGACATGGCAGACAGAACTTCAGTAACAGATGCCATGACACTCAAAGCAGCTTTCAGAACTTCCTGAGAACACCCTGGTTTAACTATAGCTCGTACCTGGAAATCACAGTAAGAAAACACTTAATCAATGGAAAAACTTATTGAGGAACTCATATAAGTTAAAACCTTGGCAGCAGCAGTTTGTCTGGTTGATTCATTATCTGTTGTTAAATTAGAATTTGGCTTCCAAGAGAAAAATGAAAAGTTCAGAAGAACTTTTGAACCAAAAGTGTAGGCTCCCAGATTTATTTAGACTCAACTCCCATTTCAGATCAGTTTGAAGGGAAAAATAATTATTGAAAGTCATAGGATTATCGTAGTACTACCTTTCTCTTTTTAAAGTTAGCTAACATGAAATCTTTTGGTATAATAATCAACCTAAGAGCAATGTAACATACGAACCACCATGTTTGAGATTCAGGAAGCATTATGAAGCAATTCTGCTCTAGCATGTAAAGCAAATAACAGTGAAGAAAAAAATGGAATGTCAAGCAAAAAAAAAAAAGAGAAGAAAACATAGGGGCCGGCACCTTTTCAAGGTATTCCTGCAGTTCCTTGATCCGTCCCATGTAATCCTGATCTTCAACACAAAGAGCTACAGGCTTAGCATCAGCACCAGGACCATCAAACTGAAGGGGCCCAGGATTTCTGTACAGATCATCCATCAAAAATTTTGCGGCATTTTGCGTTAGCAGCCTGCAAATAAAACCATTCAGGAAATTACTGCGCAGCTCTCTCTTTTAGGGGACATGGGAAAAGATTTATAGTTGTTTGATATCAGTATAGTTTAGCCAAAAAACTACTGTTGTAACATCTTTGGTGATACTACAGTTCAGCCACCTTATGTACATCATGTGGATCAGATATAATGTTAGGGACAGATATAATTCTACTTTCAGTTGAGTTTAAGAGGAGGAGGGGGTCATACTCATATGTTTTGCCTCTCAAATCCACAGTAGCTGGATGAATTGCAGGTTTTCCAATAGAAGAAGCACCTGGACTTTGAGCCCATCGCTTCACAGTCATCATTGCCTAGTATTTACACAAAGTCAACAATCTATCACAGTATAAATATGATGTAGCAAAAGGAAAAGACCTTAAAGAGAAAGAAGTACTAATCAAGAAGAGACAAAAGGCCTTCAAGAATGTAGGATGTAGAAAACAAAATGAAAACCTAACTGTAAGTGGAGCAGCACCACAGCGCCAATTATTCACAGGGTTCCTCAAGTTTGTTACAGTGGCCATATATCCATTCAAACCTGCTGCTAAAATATGGTAACAAATATGCCCAAGGACCTGCAGATAGGTAGTTCCACAATAAGCAAATGACGTTTATGCTATAAAGTAAAGAAAAGATTACAGCTAGCTCATTTCTGTAACGTACGAAAGCATAGTCACAGTCGAACTTTGATGGTAATGATCCCCTGGCCTGATAACCAAAAAAGTGGCAAATAGCATTGAATTTCTTTCCCTTGTATGCACCTTCTTTCTGAGGGGGAAAAAAAAAAGAAATAAAGAGCAATTAGCTCAGGATTCAATGGAAATTTCTACAAAAACAAAACAATCCAAATAGCAAAACATCAGAGTAGATCCTAAAACATTATCAAAATAATGCAATGTGATAAATGAAAGAGAAATTGAATTTCTGTCTCCATCTTTGGATCATATACAACATAGTACATAAGGGACTTAGCTGAGTGATTTAGGTCTTTATGCCATGCAGATGTGACAAGATAAGAATGATGAGAATTATCCATCTTACCATGCGTTTGTTCATTTCTTTCTCCACAAGATGTGCTAGCAATTTCTCGGTCTCAATCTGGGGAACAAGGGCAGAAAATTAAATCAAGGTCCATGATATTTAACATTTCCTTCTCATAGAAATCTCACACTCCATACCTGAGATAACTGGGCCGAGTCATCGGATTCAGGGTAAAGAAGAAGCTGTACAGAAAAAGTTGGAAGTCAGGCAAACTGAAACTATCAACCTAAAATGACATATATCTTTTGATGTTAATCTGTAATGGAAAATTGAACCTGTTTCTTGATAAAGGGTGGCAAAAATTCGAATAAAGCTGATGCCCATGGTGAAAGCTGCAACGAGATTTTATCCTGGCTAACTCCTTGCTTGAGCAAAGCATGTATTTCCTAAGAGTTTCAAAATCGTCAATTATTATCATTTTCAGAAGACTTAAGGCATCGAAAATCAGTGACTATTAGGTTACATGCCCAGGTATGGGAGAGAATGAGAGCGATTTACCTTCAAAAGAGCGTACACCTCCGGAATGCTTTCTATCAGGCCCTCTGGCAATAGAATAACTCCATGGTTTTTATCTGGCAAAACTGATCTTTGTTAGAGAACAGCAATAGATCAAGACAAGTACAAGCTAGTAAACTGCAATAGTTAAACATCTGAAATGATTAACTATCCAAACAAATAAGTACTGGTCAAGGATCCATAAGCTTCTAGCCAAGGAGCAGTTGTAGGCAGGTAAACTGGCATTTACTTGTATTCTAACCATCAAATTCTGGTTGAATGGGTTATTAACCAGTAAACCTTCAGAAAAGTTCTGTTCTTTGTTTTTCAGGATTGATGGTAGGTGGTTCCTCAACATGCAACTAAGCACAAAAGTAATATTTTTACTGAAGTAGATTATCACAAAAGTGACAGGACACAAATTATTTTCAAAGGACCTTGTTGTGCTCTAGCTTGAACTGCATCACAAATTTGTTTTGTGAGGTCAAATAGGGTGAGCTTTGATGCAGCTACCTCCTCACCAAGAATTACCTGCAGAAAGCAGGTCAGTATATTTAGCATCTTTGGAATGATGACATCATATGGAGCTGGAAAAGTAATTAAAAGGAAACGCTAACCATATTTGGATGAGACTGGAGTGTGCATTCTAGAGTAACATGTGATGCCTTTCGGCCCATTAGCCGGATAAAATAATAATACTGCAAAAGGAATGAAGTCAAAATTTCAGTTAAGAGATAACACACGTGACCAATATATGGAAATAAACTTTTTTCTTCAATAAGTTCTATTGTTCCTCTAATATTCAAGCATGAAACCATAACTTCCTAAACCACTAAGAGAAGTCGTATCTCAGGACTGATTGCAATAAGCTGGTGTCTTTACTGCCCAGCTCATTGTTTGGGCCTTCAATCACCAGGACATCAGAAAATTTAAATAACAAGGAATGCAAAAGTTGATTGCTATATGGAAATTGTGCTGGGATCAAAGTTAAAAAATGATTACCTTCTCGGCAGAGAGAGCATCAGTGCAGACATTGCTAATAAGCTGGGAATTGACCTGCATATGAAGAAACATGAGGAATCAACATTTCCTATAAAACTCATGAACTGCATAGAAAGAAAATATGGTACATGATCCATCATAGGAGATCATTTTCGAAGCATGGCATATGAGAACTCTGTCTACATATTATTTTTATTCATTTTTATTGCCATTGACATGTCTCACAAAAGCTTCCTGTCATTAAGTACCTTGCATATTGTATCAAAACCAACATTGGTTTCAACAAACTGATTCTTCAGATCACCATAGAGAGTAACAGGAACGCCAACTACCTGACAGATTCAACCAATGAAATCAGCAAATTAAGGTACCACAAGAACATGTTCAATGAATTATCAGAGGTCTAGAGGCACACAATTGCAAAGAAACTTTGAGAAATTAAAATGCTTCACTAACAACTCAATTCAAAAGCACATAAAGTACACCTTTGTTGCGCATCTTGCCACAGCAAATGTTTCGGCCAGCTGTGCTGCATCTGTATTTGATGTAACCCCTACAAAAATACCAAGCTTCCACAGTGAGTAACAGCCCCATGCATATTGAGCTTGCCATTCTTAAAACTATATATTTACCTCCGATTATGACAAGGCCATCCAATTTCAGATCTTTGCACGTGGTTAATGCAGCATTAACTTGCTCAGTTGTTCGTATTTGATCTTTTGTCCGTCCCAGTAAATCATATCCACCTTGTCAAGCACAGTGATACAAAAACCTTTAGCCATATTTCATTGCCAACTGGGTTTTAAAGATTTAGATGCAAAATCATGGATTACCACCCACCTTGATTTTTGTAGGTTTCGAGAACTTCATCAGTGATTTCAAGAGTTTTCTGTGCAAAAAAACCCTCAGAACCACCTGTTGATGGATAAGAATTACTAGAGTTCACACAAAATAAAGAATCTTTTTTTCTCTCTTGAATTTGCACAACATATGAGACAAAAATACAGTGTATATCGCTGTTTACCCAGAAATCCGAGTAGAGTACTGCCTGGGTGGTGGATTTTAAGAGCATTGTGGAGACCCCATATGACATTATGCCCTCCAGGAGATTGTCTCCCACAAAAGACTATTCCAACCCTGTTGAGAGAACACACAATAAACAATAGGTGATCTTCAAGAATCAGCCCAGATCAGACAGAGTGTCTTAACAAAACAAAAATATAAGGAGTCGCTAAGCACACACCTGATGGCAGGATGCTCGGTTATAATTTGAGCATCAGGAACTTTTGCCGTAGACCTAAGAAAATGAGCCAGAGGCTGACCGTAAGTGTTGGGAAAGGCTCTGCTTATGGTTTGATCATCTGCTGGGTCTGCAGCCGCTGTGGCATCACCAAATTCTACTCTCACAGTAGTTCCCTGGAGAACGGCGAGTTTCAACACAAGTTTGAGATCATTTATAATCAAAACAGACAATCATATTCAAGTAAAACTAAAATAGTAGAAAAGAAACATATTTCAGAGGAACCCTTCAAGGTGTATCGATCAGGTGCACCAAACACAACATACTGTTACAAGAACAGTGAGTTTGACTACGCAAAACTTGTCTAACAATGAACAAGAAGGCTGATGTTAGGCAATATGAGTTTTACACATTTGCATGCGTTTAAGCAAATTAGGAAAAGTAGTCAACTTTTAAGGTTGATAAAGTACAGAATAGGATACAATTAAAGATCCAAACATAAAGAGGAAGAGAAAAGCGTGATCAGACATATCTAAGCAGAAAAGTTTTTTAAAAAGAAGCAAATGAACAAGTATCCCAATGATGATTAGAACAAAATCAAGTGAAGTATAAGGAGAAATGAAGAGCAGAAGATACCTGAAGACATGGAGGGAGTTGAGGTTGATATAAAGATCGAATCTTTTGAAGATCAGAGAGTTCTCTTGGAATGCCATACTCGGTAACCATTAGAGCCGAGGTAGAGTCAGAGTGGTACTAGCTGGTATTGTATGGAAAACGCTGATGTCTTTGGGTCGGTGAGGTAGCGAGGGTAAGTTATAAGGTTCAAAGTGTTTGGTTCTTGATAGGCGTTGCTTTGGTTGGTCTTCAATATTTACTTTTCAAGAGTAGAAACTAAGACACACAGTTCAAAAAATGGATTCTTTGTCTTCGATAGAACCATCCAACCAAACCAACAAACCACCTGTTACTGTACTCGCCAATGGCTTCTAGGGTATCATTTTACGTAACAACCCTTTATGATCCTGTGGGTGGAGAAGGAATATACCTGCCTGTTCGGAAAGATAGAGGGGCAATTCCACCACCTAATAGTCCACTTAATTTGATTGGAATAATTAGTTACTTCTAGAATAAGAGGAAATAAAATATACATGATGTAACCAAACCATTGACAATGCACATTAACCATAGTTTCCTTCTTTTTACCCACAGATGCCGCTTTTGACTACAACATCTGGCGGAGGTTGTTTTGTTAGGATTAACGTTGATAATAAGCCGACATAATAAAGCTCAAACAATCAATTGGTCCGAACAATCAAACTGATGTCGGTATAATTATACTTAATAAAACCAAATAGAACATAGGTTGACCATTTTTACCATCATATTATATTTGGTTGCATGTAAAAAAAATTATTCACCGGTATAGAACAGAATAGAATAATTTATAATAAAATAATACATAAATAAATATAATATTAAAAAATTATTGTTTAAAAAAGATAAAAAAATTCATAATATAATGTGATGAAATATTATTTGAATTTATATTAGATTTTTTTCTTTCAAATACAATATAAAACTTTCTTTTTTCATCTCATTTCATTTAATTCTATTATAAAAAAATTTTCTCCTCGAATAATATTATATTCAATTTCAAATTCACTACCTTCTACAACCTGTCCTTACCGCAGTTTTATGGTTAGGTGGATGCTCCTTTTCCATCAATCAAAGGTCTAGAAGAACAGAAACAAGTATTTTCAAGCATGGAGTCTTACCAAAACCAAAGGAAAACGAAATCAAACATCACGTTATTATATCTCATCAAATAACATTCTTAGTTCAAACAACATTCTTACTTTACTTCTATAATACTCCTTCACACTCCTTCCTACCAACTGAGGAGAGCCAGACTCACACCACCACCACGACTATATAATGGGATAACCACCTAAGTTTCATCCTCGTCCTTGAAGCTTTGCATCTCCTACTGTTCAAAAACCAATGCAACTCTTCACTTCCTGCCCCTATTGGTTCCACTTTCTTTGCTACTCTCTCTTCTACCTCGCTTTCTTTTGGAACTGCCTCTGCCACCAGAGTTGATGGGGCCAGACACATGGTGATTCCCAGGAGCCAAAGCAGGGAACCCAACAGCAGGGATTCTGCAAAAGTCAATAATTACCATGAGATTAAGGTCTTGTTTAGTAACCAATACGAAAGAATCAAAATAAAAAAAAGAAATGGGAATGAATAGCAAGAATCAAAGTAGGAATAAAATTATTAATTATGCGTGTTTGATATGAAATTAAATAAAGTTAATAGTTATGCTAGTATTTGGTATCAAATATGAAGAACGATTTCTTTTGTAAATAATTAATGAAAATATTTTATATTTCATATAAAATTATTAATTTTAAATAATTATAAATAATTTTTATGATAAGAGTAAAAGTATTTTGATGATAATATTCTAATAAGAATATAATCAATATTCTGATAAGAATATAATCAATATCCTGACAATATTCTAATAATATTTTAATAATAACTTGATAATATTCTAATAATATCTCTTATCCCTTATTCTTTATATTTGATTCCAGCTTGCACTCATACCTTCCTCGAATAAAAGTCTAAGATTGTTTAGAATTCATTCCATTTTCATCATTTCCTATTTTATCTGTTCCAGATAACCAAAGAAGTAAAGCTGAGGAATAAATGTTGCATTCTTATTCTGATTAACAAACAAGACCTAAGTATTTCGGAAAAAGCCCACAAAGAAGAATGTACAATCCTGGCATTCATTCATATAAGCACATACTATTCCCAATCGAGAGTAGAAGATGTTAATCTTTATGGTTAAGAGCTTCAAGTCATTTGCTAGTTTAGAACCAGCATATCAAAATCTAAGTCTCTTCAACAAAATCTATATGGTTTCTATAGGATATCATGCCATCAAAAAGCCATTCCATGAGATTAAGTATTTCAGTAAAGACCCACAAGGAAGAATGTTCAATCCTGGCATTCATCCATATAATCACATATTATCCCTAATCAAAGACTTGAAATTTTAATTCTTTATTGTAGGGTCAACAAGCTTCAAGTCATTTGGTAGTTTAGAAACAGCATATCAAAATCCAAGTCTCTTCATCAAAATCTCAAACATGGGATGTCGTGCCAGGAAAAAGGCCAAGTGGAATATCATTGATATGGTGAGTTAAACTCAAAATTTTAGATTTCTTTATAGTAATTTGGATCTGAACTGACTCAGAGCAATAAAATTTCAAGTTCAACATTAAAAACGAAAGTGGAAAATAAAGCATTGCCAAGGTAGTAAGAAGCAAGTTAGATGGTACGTACCCAACAAGAGCACAGCAGACTCCTGCTTGGCCGAGGTGACACCATATCTTCCACCCTTTTGCAAACTAAGTCGTAAAGCCTGGTTTTCTGCAACAGTACACTGAAGCATACGCCCAAGCCTCCTGCATTCTGCTTCCAAATACTTACTCTTTAGCTCTAAATCCCTCACATACATCTTTTTCCTCTCCCTTGATCTTACCGCAGCATCCCTATTTCTCAACTTCCTAGAATCAATCAGAACACACCCCAGTTACATATAAAATATCCTCTAATTCGGTAAAATTCAAATTTGACCAAGCATCATTTGCAGCCATATAACTGTTCTAACCAACAAGCAATTAACAATTTACGGTGATGATGATGCTGAGGTTAGTTCATCTAGTCAAGGGCAAAGATTACAATAACATACACAGAACAAGAATCGCTACCTAGGTGAAAAAGAGAAGTTTATAGAAAAAAATTACGTACCTTTTGAGTTTCTTAGACTTCAGATCATCGGTGGCTGATCCATCGTCGTTCATTTTCTCAGATTCCTTCTTTTCAGAGCCATGATCAGAACAAATGCGGATCTGGTCAGTGGAAACACTCTCAGGAATATCGACAAGGACATCGGCCAAAAAGATGCCCAACTCCTCCGAACAACCCTCACCCTCAAAATCATCCTTCATCAAAATGTTCTCTATCTCACCTACCCACGACGTCACAGAATCGGGTGACGGCGTGGGGAAATTTTCCGCCTCCACCGCCGCGGCCGACGCATCGGAGACTAAATGGGTATCCAAATCACAAACATCCAGAAAAAGATTATCCCAATCAATCTGGTCCAGGATGTCATCTGACCCAAACTGATTATTATCCGAACCCGACATCTAAAAGTACAAAATTTAAAGGACAGAAGGAATCAGGAGACTGAAGAGAAGTGGATCACCTCGAAGATAGATAGCCCTTAGGAACTTATTAGGAGAAGATATTGAAGCGATCGTGGCATTTGTGTAAATATATACGACAGTAAGTCAAATTAGACGGTATGCCATCACCAGACCAATGGGAAATAGACAAGTGGACATTGCCTTTGAATTCACGGGATCCTGGCCAGCTAACATACTTAAGATGTAAGTAAAGATATAGGTCCGTCGGATCCAGAAAGATTAAATCTTTTCTTTTGCCTATAATTATTGTTTTGAAAATCGGACCGAATTGAACTGACTGATTCAACCAGTAATTGGTTAAGAACTAATCAGAATCAGTCAATTGACCGGTTGAACTGATTCGATTTAACCACTAATTCAATAATTTTTTTCGGTTTGACCGATTCGACCACTGATTCAATGAATTTTTTATTTTTAATATTTTTTATATTATTTGGTATATGTTTGTATTTTTTAATATTTTTAATATTATATATAATTAAATATAATTATTGCATAATTATGACGTCACACTGATTAGACTGATGGTTGAACCAATCGAATCGATCAAACCGATGACCAATAAAGTCTCCAGTTCGATGTCCGGTCCGAGTTTCAAAACCTTACCTATAACTATATTTGAATTTTAAAAAGTTCTTCAAATTTAATTATTAATAATTTTAATTTAACCGAAATTAAATTCAAACCCAATCCGAACCGATCTCATTACTACTAGGAATGTCAATGGGTCGGTTCGGGTAAGACTAGGCCACGAGCTAGATAGCCTTGGACTTGACGGGTAGGATAAGTCAACCTATAACCTGACCCGACCACAGGCTGACCGACTCGTGACCAACCCATGACCCAACCAGCCACAAGTAGGTCTAGCCAACCTAACCTATCTTATTATTTTTTAAAAAAAATATCAAAAGCTACTGTTATTTTTGAAGTAACGATCGAGACACGAATCGACTCGATTGGGGCTATCCCTTTTAGCCGGTGGCCACCTTCAAACCCCAATCTTCCTTTCATCCATATTATTTGGATTTGCTTTATCAGAAGCTATTGTCCTTTTTCATGTTATTATTAGGAGACAAAACAAGTTGAATGAATGAATATGAGGTAACGGGTGTCTGATGGATGGATCAACCACAAGAAGTAAACCATACTATACTACACACGAGGGATGAGGTGTTAGATGGATGGATCAACCACTATAAGTACACTACACTATACTACACATTAGGGATGAGGAAGATATATAAATACATACTCTTAAAACATAAATCATAACCTAAGATTGTTTCACTTTCAACACAAACACACGTCCCCACGCAACCTCTCAAAGAAGGGGCTTTAGCTTTACATCATCATCATCCACTTGCAACAGCAAACTCTACCATATGATCTACTGCATATGTTTCATCAAAAAATCAAGATGAATAAAGACTGGCTTCATTTCTTTTTAGATCATTTAATACCAAAACAGAAGAGGAAATAAGATAACCGAATACATGTTTTTCCCTGTAAAAGAATCTTCTCACTACTGAATCAGCAGAAAGTGTATCTATGTTTTGATAGGAATAACTGGAGTCTTTGTCATAGCAATACCTATTTGGAAATGAGAAAACAATGTTAGAGCGATCTAATTCATCTCTCAATTACCAAAACAGAAGAGAAAGAAGAGAACCACACACATGTTTTACCCTCTAAAAGATTATTCTCGATACAGGAATAACTGGTGTCCTTGTCATAGCAATGCCTGATTGGATATGGGAAAACAATGTCACCTTAATGCCCAATCAATTCAATTTGGAACCAGGGCAGAATCTTGGAAACTGGGAGCAAAAGAGATCTACATTCTATGCCCTCCAAGCACAAGTACAAAAACACAGAAGTATAGAAGTGGTAAACTATTTCCAGACAATTCATTGCAAGTATCCTATCCTCTTCTATTCCAAGATTAATCCTTGAATTGCTTTGGCTTGCCTTCCTGCCTAACTAAAGAAAATTAATTCTTTGGCTTGCGTGACTACCTAGCTGGAGTTCCACCATCCGAGAGCCTAAGGTAAGCTTCCAGGGGGTCGGTTTCAATTGGAGATATTCCTCTTTCTTCGCCAAGTCAAGAACAAAGCAGAAGCAAAAGGTGGTAAAATTTTCTGGGCAAATTTAACACAACTCTTCTGTACTCTTTATGGAAAAGTACAACGAAGTTCATAAGAAGCAGACTATTTCCAGACAAATTAGTGCAACGGGCATTGTAACAAACTGTACTAGAGATTAATAAAAGATAGAAAGCTGATCCAGATCAAAGTAACTTGGCCTCACATTGAGATGTATTCATGAAAATGAACCAAGAAACAGCCACCATTCATCGGAGATAATGTAATAATTTCAACTCCCAGAAGCATTTATAGCATCAACTAATACATATCTAATCCTGGAAAATATGAATCACAAAGAGTCAAATAGTCAAAAGTTGTTTGAAAGCATAAAGCAGACTAGAAATATAATTACCAACAAGAGAAAAATGTGAAAAGCTGAACCATTTCACACTAAGAACAAAGTGTTTGAATCCCATCTGCTCTCTCCCCAATTACTGCTTCTCCTCTCTTTCTCTGTTCCACTGCTCAATCCTAGCCCTTCGTTCCTCACTGCCTTCCCGAGCTGGAGGAGGACTCCAGCTTCTCTTGGGACTCCCATGTCTTCTCTTAAACCCATCTCGATCGTACCTGTCTCCTCCACTCCTCCGACCATTCCCTCGGTAATCACGATGATCCCTCTCCCGCTTATCACTCTCCCGATCCCGATCTCTATCTCTATCTCTATCTTTATCCCTATCCCTCTCCTTCTCCCTCCTATGCCTGGGACTCACACTCCTGCTCCGGCTCCGACTCACTCTATATCCACGGTATCTTCCAAACAGCTTCCTCCTCAATTCCCTCCCTATCAGTTTCACATGCATAAAATTGCAGTATCCACCGCGGTTACAGTTATTCTCCTCGAACTGCCTGCACGTAGCTTCACGGAAGTCGGTTACAGGCGAAAAATCAGCTATAATTGGGCGTCCAGAGTAAAACCGCCCCTGCAAAGCCTGTAGCGCGGCGGC
Organism: Erythroxylum guanchezii; assembly: GCA_025629825.1. Lineage (NCBI taxonomy): Eukaryota > Viridiplantae > Streptophyta > Magnoliopsida > Malpighiales > Erythroxylaceae > Erythroxylum > Erythroxylum guanchezii. The sequence continues at coordinate 174,790 of JAOTAX010000006.1, read as the reverse complement.
AGCCTGATCCTCCTCCCTGAACTGGACATATACGTTGCCGATCATGTGGTCGGCGAGGTTATCGCAGACGTTGAGGCTCTCGATCTCGCCGAACTTGTTGAGTTCCTCAAAAATGTCCTCGTAAAAGTCCTCGAAGTGCTCCTGGATCTTGCGAGGGTCAATAGGCTGGCCTTGAGCGTCGACGCCAGGAGTGATCATGTCAGGGCGCTGGTACATGTTGGACAAGAGGAGAGTAGGAGAAATGGTGGGGCGGTTGTGAAGGCGAGAGCAGCGATCACCGTGGCGGCAAGCTCCGATCTTGAAGTAGAAAGGGCAGTTAACACGGTCCTTCTCTGTTCCGAATATGGAGGCCAAATGCTCCGCCATGGATACAACCCAAGCTCCGCTTAGCTTGCTCTTGTGAAGAGTCCTAAATCAAAGTAAGAGAACCACAGAGGGAGCCAAAAACCCTAATTCGAACAGAAGCCAATTTGGGGGTGAGGGTAAAGAAGATTCTAGTGAAACCCAATTGGTCTACTTTGGGCTTTTCTACTCCAAATCAAGCCCTTTTTTCACCAAATTTCAAACCTTTGATTTTAAGTATCGCATTTAAACTTTTTAATTGAGTTAAAATTCAAACTTCAATTAAAATTTGACAACTTTTTTTTAAATTCAACTGGTTATCAAAAAATTGAGATCAATTTAACTTCAGATTGACCTAATATAAAACCTTATGATTAGGGGTGAGCATTATTCCCGGGTCGGCCCGAATTAATTCGAGTAATAAAATGCTAAAATAAGGATAAATCAGGCCAGGCCGGGTATTACCCGAATTGTTTTCGGTTTGAGACGGATAACTCCGAAAAAAATTCGAGTTACCCGATTATCCGAATTATGTTTAAAAGAATTATGAAAATACATTTCATTATTTTTCTTGTAGAATTAACAGATTAATTATGCTAATTAATTGAAATATTTGGTTATATTATTAGTGAATTCAACTATTTGTTTTGTTTTATGTCTCTCAAATGAGATATGAGAATGTAATTCAAGTATTTAATTATTTTGTGTAATTTTTGAAAAAGAACCAAACAAAATTTCGAATAACCCGAAATTACTCAATTTACCCTAATTACCCAATCGGGCCAGATAAATTCGGGTAATGAAATTTTAAGTTCAGGTCGGATAAAATGGACAAAATTTTAGATAATTCGGGCTTTACCCGAACAGTAAAAATTTGGTCCAATTAATCAGAATGCTCACCCCTACTTATGATAGAATTGGAAATAAGCCAAGCTTAAATCAAACCCAAAACTTAAAACTTAAAGTTAGATAAACTCAATTAAATTTATTTAAATTCTTTAGAAGTTAACATCTTTTCACCCAAAAACAATGTCATTTTATGTAAAATCTTCATGCTTAGAACTAAGTCAAACCGAACAACCAAAATCCAATCTCAGCCCAAAATTTAAAATTAAAAAATATGTATAAGCCCAAATTTCGACTAACTCGAATCAGACTCATTGACTTTAGACCAAGTCAGGGTCAAACCAAGCTAAGCTTTTTTTTTTTTTTGGCTCTCTTTACCTATTGATAACGAATTTAATAGAATTTCTACGTGGGACCTGAGGTCAAAACAATCTACACTACAACTTGTGCAATATAGACAAAGACTTCAAGAATGGACACACTATTCCAATAATCAATATGCTCTAATTGATACTATTGAAGGAAAATAAAAAAGGAACCAAAGCTATAACAAGTATAACTAACTTCCATTGCAATAGAGTCAAAGCTTGCAGAAAAGGAATTAAAATGTAGAAGACATAAAATCAAACTTGGTGTGGCTAGTAACCATTAACAAACTCAAACCATTTCTTCAACACAAATCAAAGTCCACATGAAAACACAGTTCCCAGATATAGATAAGGCTTCAGAGGTAGAAGCTGATGTATACCTGACATCACATAACCAAATTCATCACAAGGACTAGGTTTTTTACTATTTCATCATCTAGGAAGACTGTTTGAAGGGAAATGGCGTAATGGGTTCTGCCTCAAAAGCTCTGTTTCCCTGCACAAGAAAAGTGTACCGTCGGGAAAAGCAAATCAGTTCGTATCATACATTTCTTCTTGAACAGCCACTGGATTACCTAGATGTGTTACTTACTTCTTGATATCTGAGTCATCCTGTCCTCGTAGCTTCAATGTTGAAGACTTTGCAGGGTGATTGTCCGATTTTTCCGTTCTAATTGCAAAACAAATTAATGGAAATTGAGAGGATAAAGTAATATATAAAGGATGAACAAGTACTGAGAAGAAATGTATAAGCACACGTTGATTTGAACTGTTTGATCTCTCAGCAAATATGACATCGACGAGTTGAAATATTGCCAATATTACTCACTTTCTGCATTCATCATCAACAAACACTTGAATGCAGGCACTTGGAGTTGGTCCCCCAATTCGAGGCCCAGGTCTTTGTGGAATCTGGGAGAAAGAAGAATTTGATCACATATATCTTAAAGTGCAACATGAAATGGATACAGGTCTGATGAACTGTCAATAAGAATGTTTTCCCAAATAAGGAAGCACCTTGTATGTTGTCCACTTGGTAGGTGCCGCATTATTTTCTTTATTTCTCTCTGCTCGAGCACCAAGGCTGCTCCATGGATTCAAATCCGTCTTTGACTTTTCTGATTGATGTCCCAGCACGACATTCTCGCTCTTGTCTTTGTAGATAGAAAGAGGAGCTCTCTGGATCCTACAGGAAAACATAACCATACTATAATTGCAAGAAAACCAGTAATCAGAAGGACGATGTGATGAAAACATCACTAAAACGGAAGCAAAAGGGATCAATTGACCATATTCACACAGGCAGATCAGAAATTGTACATGAATCTTATCTTCAGTGTTTCTGAATATTTATGGTGTCTAAACGTAATTTGACAATTACCAACATTCTTCAAAGAGCATAATCCAAAATGTTTACCTGTCTGTCTTCAATTCCTTCCTGGAATAACTAGAACTACCTACATTTCTTCTGCCTGCATGGAAGGTAATCTATTCAGCATACAAATACTCATGATGGCAAAATACAACAGAAAATGTTTACCGTTTTCTGCACCGGCCAAGACAGTTCCAAAGCTTCGAGCAGTTAAATGAGTTTCTCCTGAGTCCTCCTAAGTAATTAAACAAATGAAATAATAAATAAATTTAGTAAAATCCAATCGACCCCTCTTTGTTACCAAGAATCCCATACCTCCATAACCTTTGGTCTTCTTGAGGATCGAAGGAGAAACTTCTTGTAGGCATCGTTCAGTTTCTCTGCTGGTTGTGCATCTCTGTAAAAGGAGAGACGTTAGCTAGTTGAGCAAGCTCTTGAAATCAAATAATTATAGCAACAAGTCTAATTTCAATTGAAGGATAGTTAATAAAAATTAGCTATTTCTGGTAACAGTAAAGGAATAATGACAAAAGCTCTGCAGAACTAGACTTGATCCTCTGGGTATAAGAATTTCAAGTGACTGCTTAGCCACACACGCAAACTATGCACAACCAACTAAAGTAATCATACCATCTATACTTCCATTATACACATAAAGTGGGAAAGGTAGCTAGTGGAAGGTGAATGATCAAACATATGATGCGAGTCCTAGATCAATCTCAAGCAAAGAATAGAGCTCTCAAGTGTGATATATAGGAAAGAAATAGGATACATAATTACCTGGAGATCCCAAGATAGAAAATGTCATTTGCAGCTTTGGTCTTAGACTTGGATTCCATATGCAAGGCATAGGCTATGTAGTAAGCAGAGTGGGAGATTCCAATTTCATTAGCATCAAGGAAAGTGTAGATGACTTGAGCATCATCACAGTTTTCAGCCTGGAAGTTTTGGTTCAAGCAAACACTAATTGAGTAGATGAAGAGCAATAAGATGAGAAAAAATGGGGAAAAAAAAGTGAAGGAACTCACATATTCTAACCAAACTTTAAGGTACCGAAGATCATCCTTGTATTGATGTGAATGCCAAAAGGTACGCACGCATTGTTCATAAATGACAATGAGTCCAGAGCAATCTCCTCCAGGTGGAAACGCCTCCTGGACCCATTTGATGCACCTGTTTTGTTTCAGAGAACAGAGAAGAGGTTAGATTAGAAATCAGGAGTTGAAGAATCATATCAAGCAAACACAGAAATCTGACATGTTAATACTCACTGAAGCCAAGGAAGAAGAGGGTCATCACCTTCATACTCGTCAATCGCCGCTATTAACTTGCTGGAGAGCACAAATTTGAGACTTAGTTTTCAGGAGAAAACAAATTCAAAGAAGAAGAAGAACAGAAGAAGGACCTTCGAGTGTAGAGGAGAGAATTCTTAAGAGTATTGTTAGTTTGGGATTTCAGGGTTTGATTCAAGACATGAACGTTTCGACCTCTCTTCAATGGCCTGACATTTTCCTTGAACAGTTCCCACTCGTTTCCAGTCTCCCGTTTGGACGCAAGGAACTCCGTCTCAGGATCCAACCATCCTTCATCTTCTTCTTCTCGCACCTTCCTGATTCCATTATTACCGACGATCGTCTCCGCCTCCATGCCCGTCACACCCTCCACGACCTCGAGAGGTTGAAATTTGAAATGAAAGACTAAAAGAAAACGCGCCTTTAGTCTTGGATTTGAAACTCAAAAGTTAGCCCAATTCACACTGGGCCGTTCAATGTAAACCCAACCCAATCCAACGGAGGAAGAAGACTCCAGAAACGCAAACCCCATTCTTATCAATACACTGTAGATGAAAGCGACGGAAAGAGAGGGGGTTACAAGTTACAACTTTAACCTATCTACAAGCATAGACTGTCCTTGTGAATTGTGATCTACATCCACACTAGAAGCCAAAAGATGTGGAAGACGCCGACTGGTACACGACTGCAGGCGATGAACCTCTATTCATCGCGCACACATAATTCCTGCCCATTCCCCTCCAAACGTCCATCCCTAAACAAGATCATCCTCAACAGGAAGCCACCGACGGTGAGCGTGAGAGCAGCGGGAGCGAAGTTCAAGGGGACGCACATGAGAGAGAAGCAGTTGGCGGAGATGATAGAGAAGAAGGTGATGGAAGCGAAGGAGGTGTGCGGGGAAGATGAGAAGTCGGACGGGTGTAAGGTGGCTTGGGACGAGGTGGAGGAAGTTAGTCAAGCAAAGGCTGATCTGAGACGGAGGCTGCAGAAACAAGATCCGCTAGAGTATTTCTGTCTGGATCATCCGGAGACCGACGAGTGTCGTATCTACGAAGATTAAACTCAAGAACAAGTATTTACTATGCTTTCTTCACATTGTTCATATAGCTATTACGTAAATTTGCTTTCCCTGAATTCTGAATTCTGATCAGTGATTTGTAATAGACCGGTGAAGTAGTATTCATAATAAGAAATGTCCGTACTATCCTGTCATGTTGAAAAAGCTTGTAATACACGGAATTTTTGATGAATCAGTGTGAGAATATGTTTGCGAATCCTAACATCTTAAGATTGAAGTTGAACCTAAAATCTCGAAATCTACAGAAGTGTTTGGAATGGTACGAAGAATTCCACTGTTTGGAAACAGAAAGAAAAAAAAAAAAAAGGATGGGTATGAATCTTATCATTTTTTATAAATTGAATTTATTAAAAAACCATCCGAATTGAATTACACCGGTGTTACATTGGCATTTGACTAATTTAGATTTGAGCCAGGTAGGGCTTTTATCGGATGAAGCTCTTTCTTATGAGTTTTAAAGTGGCTCTATTCTTAAGATTCGAACTTGAGATCTTAATTAAAGATGGAGGAGCTCTTATTACTCTACCACACGAGTTTTAAGCGTTAGAAAATATTTTTTTAATAATATTTATCTAATTTAACTATATATCTCTTCACTTCAAGTTTTTTCTTTTTTTTTCGCTTTGTCCATCTATAATTACCGTTTTCTTTTAGATTCATAGATCGATTTAACTTCTCCTTTCATTTTCTCGTCCTGTTTATATTCTTTTGCATTTCTTGAATTCATTTATAATTGTCAACGTAAAAAAACTACTGTTCGTTCATACATTTTTAAGATTCTAAATTATAATAATTTTCTATCATCTTCTAACTTAATATTATTTACAATCAATTTTTTATTTTCATTTTAACAATAAATTTTTTTTGATGATATTACTTATAATAAAATTAATGTTTATAATTTGCTTTATATAAGTGTAAATTTTTATTATTTAATAAAATTAATTTTAGTTAAGGGTAAAAATATCATATAAAATAATTGAATTTAGATTGTGTTTCAAATAGTATAATTAAATTCAATTCTAATATTCCTAAATTTATTTTAAACAATACAAATTTAATTCAATTCAATTTAATTAATGCAATCGAATGTAATTCATTAATAAAATAATTCAATTCGAAGGCTTCAAACACCTGGTAATGTCATAAGAAACGGCACTAAGATATGAACTTAACTGTCATGATTCTATTGACCATTAAAAGAGATATCAGTATGGTCCAAAACAAAGACGAAGAAAAGCAAACATCCACAACAAAAGAGAGGATTTCATGTTAGGAGTACAGCTACATAAATAAAACCATAAAGGTTGGAAATGAACTCCCTTTACTCCTCATCAATGGCTCCAGCTTCTTTGACATCAACATTGAAGTTGTATTCCTGATCACAACCCAGATATGAATCACACATGAAGTAAAGAGTATACGTCTTCCTTCCGGGTTCTGCAGGTGCAGTGAATCCGAGTTTCACCTTTGACTTCCGTTGAAGCGAAACCCTCTTGATAGCCACCAACTGGTTAGTTTTTGTATCACCAACTACAAGCCACCACCCTTCTTCTTTGGGTTTAGCATACCTGGGAGCATCCACAGGTCCCACCTCGGTCCTCCCCTCCAGATCGCGTTCAAGCGTCACCTGTAAAGTAACGTCTTCCCCTGCCTGCACATTCTCCCCCTCCATTACTTCGTATGATAAGTCAATATTGGGGTACCGATTGCAGAACCTCACAATATCTAACAGCATCGAATCTGACATCTGCAGGAGCTCTCGCCTTTCATCATCTTCCATCTCCACCAAATCAAATACAGTCTCTATGCTCTTTCCGGCATTCTCTTGGCACTTCCTCGCCAGCTCCTTTGTGAAGTGAGGCAATTGCAGAAGCATGGAATCACGCTCCCACATACCCTGTGTCAACATTTGGCTGACTTCCATTGCAAGAAGAGCCAGGCTTAGCCAACCATTACTTGAGATAACATCAACCATTGCTTGAAGCAACCTACTTGCAGAAAGAAGCACCTCCCGTTGATCCAACGCAAGATTTCCACCCACAGTTTGCCGTGAAAAATGTGCTTGAAGCAGTGCATTCGCCTTCACATGGGGATCAGTGTATCTGGGATTGTCAAATGAGAACCTCTGGTGATTGATCAACTTCCGAAGTACATCTTCTTCCCCAGGCCGTATGGAAAGCTGTGCATACTCTGAAGCTGAAGCCAGAATCTCTAGTAGACCTTTCATCTTCGTTTTGGGAGTCAAAGAAGAACTAAAACGCTCTATGGTAGTGTAACTAATATAGTAGTAAGATGCTATCATGCCAAGATTGAGTGGAGAGAGGTCCACATCATCCTCAATTGTGACACATTTACTCGCCTCTAAATCACTCAGCGTATTTTCAACAAGCTCGGATAGATGATCAGAGAGATGCCTGTGACTAACTCCCTGGAGATTGTAGTAGTTTGGATTCTGTGTGAGCCGCCTGTACATGAAAGTCCACGTGAGATAATCTACTGCATCTTGTTTGTTCTCAATAACTCCAGCAACAATCTCTGCATTAAAATTGTCGTGAAGGAAATGGTGCAGATGACTTTCAACTGGGAATGCTTCATATAAGAATTTCTTGTAGTATTCTTTACGAGGTGCATGACAGAGAATGACACACTTTCCCGAGTTATCCAGCAGAGGTCGACTAGCATGACCCATCATCTGTAACAGATCAGTTACAGGGTAATCCGTGTGCGCATTTTCACGCCCATCATAATATTGAGTTCCCATCACTACCACCAAATGTGCGGACAATGGAACCCCCCAACACATTGAACTACTCATCACACAAACCTGAATCCACCCAGCTTCAAATAGCTGTGACACCACTTCTTGATCCAAGCTGCTCAAGCCCTCATGCAAGTAGCCAACACCATGCTCCAAAGTGGCTTTTAGTGTTTCTTCCTGTATCTTACTAATGAAAGGCTCTAATTCTTCAGGAGACCGCAATGCAAAAGCAGGAGTGTCACCACCATCCATGCTTGAGTATGTCATCAGATCCACAGCAGTAAGACGCACATGTTTTCTTGTAGGAACAAACACGATGGCAGGCTTTGCGTTCTTTGCATGCTGTACAATAGCAGTATATGTTGGTTTGGTCATAGCCTGCATCCTTGCTTCAAAATTTGCAATATCCACACCCTGAATGTGTATTTCCAGGGGCACAGGACGTACACCAGGAGGGAAATTAAAAAGGCCATGTGAGGTAGCCCCTATCCATTCCCCAAGATCCTTTGCATTGGCAAGAGAAGAAGAAAGAGCCACAATTCGAATCTTATTTTCAATCTGACTTGCAATATATCTCATTCTAGAGACAATCACCTCCAAAATAGGTCCACCCTGACCCCCAATCAAGTGGAGCTCATCAACGATAAAAAGACTAACCTGTTGAACATACTTCCTTTGCTTCCAGCGACGGGACAAGGCATCCCACTTCTCTGGGGTGCTTATGATTATCTGACCCTTTTCAAGAAGCCTCAAGTCTGTTGCTGTCTCCCCAGTTAATTCAACGATACGCAAGCCAAGCCCTCTGCCAAACTTCTTCTCCCAATCTCGATATCGTTCTTTGGCAATTGCTTCAAGAGGTGCAATGTACACAGCACGAATAACATTATCAGGCCCCTTTTGATGATTTCTCAATATAGCAAACTCAGCACATATGGTCTTGCCACTCCCCGTAGGGGCAGCAACCAAGACGTTGTCATCTGTATTATAAAGAACAGTGAATACTTGAGTTTGGACAGGATTGAAATGTTTGAAATCCTGATAAAGGGCTTCATATAATGGATTCCTCAATGCGGTCACAGGCAAAGGTTGCAAATCCAATAACTCCGTTGGAGGAGGATATTTTTCTGGTAAGATAAGGTGCCTAAAAGAGACAGGCAAAACAGTCTGTGATTGAATCCATCTGTCAGACACAACATGAATGAAATATTGAGGAGGTAATGGTTCATAGATTGGAACAGTGAAAGTTAACGTGTGATCCTCATCAATATACTGCTTCTTCAGTATAAAGTATTCATGATGAAGTATGTACTCGCCATCATTATCCTCCACAATAACCCAAAATGGTTCTACATATCCATGGACCTTGTCCTCCCACTGAAAGTCTGGAGTTATTGTAAGTTCAACCCTCAATACAGTGCGTGTAATTGGCTGTACATGTGCAGCAAGGTTTAGCTTTGGGAATTGGTGGATGAATTTGTGCAGTGTTCTGCCCATCTTTGGAAAACGAATGAGCTCACCAATCTCCTGTGACGAGAGATCGTAGTACCTCTCCCATGCCAAATCCTTCTTCTCCAACTTCATCAGAATCTCATTTGGGATCCCATTAAATTGGCGAAGAGGTGTTTGGACACTCCACATCCTCCTGTTTACCATTTTGCACAAGTTCAAAGCCTTCTCTGATAATTGTGCCCAACCTCTTTTCAAGACAATCTCAAACAAAGCTCGCACAAGTCGACCAGCACTCTGACCATTACAACAAAGATAAATTAGACGAAATGAATAAGTATGAGCATTATAAATTTGACAAGAAAAGAAAGATATCACGAAAATAGGACATCAAAAGAAAAGTGAACCTGAGTTATGTACACCATGTCAGAAGTTAATGAAAGCCCTTCAAGCTTCAGCTGTGAAATATATGCCTGTAGCAAAACATTTATCTTTGCACTAGGCTCTTCCAAGCTTTCCTTGATGGGAATTGGCACCCGTTCCAAAAGCTTTGCCAGTTCCATCTTTTCATCTTGCCTCACAGTCATATACTTGAACTCTTCGCTGAGAGAGAACAGACGATAAAGCTCAATATCACCCATTGTTGGCTTCAGATGCTCATTATAAGTGGAAATTGTTCCGTGAGTGATATAATAGTAGCTAGCAATCCGACCCAGATCAGTGACCTGAAAATATCCACTTTTCCTGTCGTACTTAACGAGATTGTTCTTGTCCAAGATAGTTGCAGCAGAATGAATCTGCAAAAAGACCGTTAGAACAAGATTAAACAATTAGAAACAAAAAACGGAAGCAAGTAGGTCGGACTGAATACCTAAAAAGTTTCAGGTAAATCAGAACAAGAGGAACATGACTACTTGCACAACAACAATAATAGGTTGCAAAAAGAAGTTGTCATGATTAAAGGGTAGAAGACAAGACAAATAGCAGAGAATTGCGGAAGTAATTATCCAAGCTTTGCATGAATGTATGAACAGAAATAAGTGGCCACTGCTATGTTATGTAAAAGCTAAAACCCCCCCTCAGAGTCAAATGTTAAATAACCTTCTGTTTATCCTTTTTATGGAGTTCCCAAACTACATAGTTTATTCGCAATTTTTATCACTTCATTAGCCTTTTTACTGGCATGACTAATAAATATTTTCTTAGTTGAAGGATCAGATGATATGCACAGTATCAAAACTGAATTAGAAACTAAAAGAGTCGTCTCAAATGAGCTAGGATGCCACTGAAAATACAAAGGGGAAAAGAAATTCAAACTGCTATCCTCAATCTAAACATGAAACCACATGAAAGAATGGAAAGAAAAAGTTTTAGGACAAAATTAACAAGAATTAGAATGGCTTAGATATGAGGAGAAACACTCTTAAACCATATCGAAGAGTTCAGTGCTTACCAAGTCGGCCCTCCTCTCCTCTAACGTAATATCTCGAGTAATAAAATCTGGTGCCAAGCCATAAAGTGTAGGATTTCGCAACATACGGACATACAAGTAGGTATATCCAAGCCAATTGCAGGCTTCTCTGGCATTTTGAACTGTCCCAAGAACAATTTCTGCATTCAATTGATCAGCCAGTTTGGATACGAACTGACTTTCAATGGGAAGTTGTTGATTCATCAAAGAGAGATAGAATTGCAATTCACTATGGCCAGTAATGATGATCCCTTCCCCATAAGAATCAAATTGAGGCCGTCCAGCACGACCCAACATCTGCATAACATCCAAAGGACTTAGCTCCGTCCACGATCCTTTTTCTGGTGAATATATCTGAGTGCCTTTGATAATCACCGTATGGGCTGGTAAATTAACACCCCATGCAAGAGTTGCAGTGGAAACCAGCACTTGCACATGCCCATCTGCAAAGAGCTCCTCAACAAGTTGTCTATCACCCCTTGTCATCCCCGCATGATGTATTGCAAAACCATATGGTAGAAGATCCTTGAGATCATTACTTTTGACAATATCTGTATGACTTTGGAGAATCTCACGGCTAGCACTGTCCTCTTTCAAAAATCTACCAAGAGTATCATTTGCAAGTGCCGTATCTCGTATTGCTCGAGCTGTTTTGGCCGTTTCCTTCCTCGAGTGGACAAATATAAGAACTTGATGCTTTCCTGCAACAGACATCACCTTCTCATAACACACATCATTCATCAACTGGAACCTCTGCAGAGGCTTCTTAACTGTGATTCCTATATACTGTTGGGCGAGAGGCACAGGCCTGTAGCTATTATCGAAATGGAAGAGCCCTTTTTCAACATCAACCCGTAAAAACAATGCCACATCTTCAAAGTTAGGGAGTGTAGCTGACAAACCCACCAGCCTGATATGTTCTTTTGTGGTTTCAATTTGTCTTACAGTTCTAGCAACGATACTCTCAAGCACTGGACCTCTGTTATCATGAAGAAGATGAATCTCATCAATGATAAGAAGTTTGACAAGTTGAGTATAGGTACGGTCCCCAGATTTTCTAGTGATGATATCCCACTTCTCAGGAGTTGTTACAATAATTTGTGTTTCTTCAATTTGTTGTCGACTCAGACTCTGATCCCCACTCAGTTCTCTCACTGTGACACCATAATCCTGTAACCGATGTGACAAGTTACCCACTACTTCGGCTACAAGGGCTTTCATAGGTGCCACATACACTATCTTATAGTTGCTATGGTTGAATGAACCATCTGAATTCCTATTCAACGCAATCTGCTGAAGGATGGTGAGGACTGCCACATTAGTCTTCCCTGCTCCAGTGGGTGCACAGAGCAGGATGTTATCTGCCTTGAAGAGGGCAGTCTCATATACTTTGCTTTGTACCCTGTTCAACTGTTGCATCCCTTTGAAAGCTGAATGTGCCCAATCTGGCATCTCAGAAATCTTGACCAACTTCTCATCGGGAGCTATGGGTTTTGGTTTTAAAGCGGGTACATGAACTTCTTCATAGCCTTTGCTGTGATGTCTATAAGAACCAACAGGAAGATCACACTTCTTATTTGCCATGAAAAGACCACCTTGTTCGAAAGCAATGGAGTCCAAATCTAGCAACTGTGGCTGCCCTTTCACCCAACCACTATCAGCATCTCTATCAACAATACCCCGCCTTCCGTCATCTCCATCTCCACCACTCTCATCCTTCAGCCGACGAGCCTCTTCTCTTATACTCTTCTCTAAGTTCTTCTGTCTCTCTTTTGCAGTTGCCCTGGTGGCATGCAACTGCTCCAGGATTGCTGCCAAATCTGGGCCTGAACCCATCATTTCGTCCTCAATATGCTTCCGCTCTTGTTGATCTTTGGACCTAGCCAAACGGGTACACCACACAATCTTCAGCCTGTTACGGCATAGAAACTTAATAAGGCTGAATTTGTCAAACTCGAGGAGCATCAACAAGTTCGACTCAACATCCCTGTCATCCCCCTTGGCAAGTATCTTAAGCACCTCCTCAGCAAGCTTCTGGCACTGCTGTGGGTCAATCTGTTGCTCAAAAGCTTGTGAAATCTTCCTCTGGAGCCAATATGCATCAATGTCCTGTACATTGAGGCTCATTCCCTCACTAGCTTCCCCCAAGTCATCATCATCAATTCCGCCGCCCATTTGCATAGCACTGGCACCATTGTTGTCCACCAAATCCTCATCATCTTCTTCGTCCTCGGGCACCATATCAAGATCACTTTCATCTTCATCATCCTCGTTATCTTCATCAAATTCAACAGCCACACCAACATCATCATCAAGGGCATCATCCCCGTTGGCTGCTGAAGCACCAGTAGCATCTCCACCTTCTTGAAAATCAGTGATGAGCCTGCCAATGGAAACAAGTTGATCAAAAACATGGTTGGGAATAGGGTTGAGCAACTTCTCAATCTCCTTCTTCTTGTCTGGAGTCTTAACGGTCTCATTCTTTAGCACGGCCAAAATCTCATCAGCAGCAGCACTAACAATGTTGAGTGGCTGGCCACCCAATTGCTGCTGGATAACGCTGAGCATAGCCTCATAGGCAGCTCTGGTTTCCTTGGTCTTGGGCTGGTAAACACCTTCTTCGGTAGAGGTCAAGACACTTTCTTCATGAAGCCGACGCCTCTTGGTTTGGCGACTGGGAACAGGTTCAGAAAGAGGATCTCGCTCCTTCTTCTTCTTGGCTTTCTGAAGCTTCTCCTCTAACTCGGGAGGTTTTCCTCTGTAAGCACGGTCACCAAAACTTTTGGGATCAATCTTTCCCCAAAGGGACTCAGGCTCGCCAGTAGGCTCATGAGTGTCCCGGGGACGAGAGTCTGTGGTAAGAACTAGACTAGAGTTGGCTCTGTACTCATACTGTTTGAAGCGGGCGTGAGCCTCCGCACCACCACCAACATTCGACATTTTCGGTTTTCCAGAAATCAAACCTCAAGAACCCTAATCCCCCCAAAAAAAAATAAAAATACAGAAAAATTAATCCAATAATCTAAAACAAACAATCATAAAAACAAACCTGTATCGAACCGAATCATAAAATGCTTTAAAACAAAAAGCCTAAACCCTACAAACTTAACGAAAACAGTAAATGGGACAAGAAAACAAAAGGAGTGATTGAACGAGAAATGGAGCGAACGAACACAAAGAAATCAATCGCAAGAGCTTGTTGTAATGAAGGAAGGTCATACGTACTCAGATTAACAAACTTCTACACTCTTCAGCTTCAACTTCTCTCTCCCCAGCTCTGCAAGCGGGAAGTGTTCGACGTCACGGTGTAGCTCTGCCCTGTTTCTAAGTTTAACTATAGGAGTGAGTGAGCAGGAACCGCCTTTCGATATCCATACGACGCCGCTCAATTGGGAAAAGTAGAATACTAAACGACGCCGTTCCACAAACTAGTAAGGAATCCAACCTTTCTATATATAATTATGAAAAATCACAATAATTACGAAAAAATAAAACGTATTATTTTATAAAATAAAATAATGTATTTGATAATAACGACAAATAATAATTATCAAATAATAATCTTCTCTTTAAATTTTATAATTACGTTTCACTTTTCTTTCATAAATTACAAATTACTAAATAATAAAATTTTCTTCAAAATTAATTTTTAAATGATATTATGAAATGGGCTAAGCCTATAAACTTAAACCGAAGTAATATATCATCTTTAGATTGAGAAGTTGGTAATGGAAGAGGTATATAAGCTTGGCAATGGACTGGGTTGAGTTCAAGCCCACCCAAACTTGAAACTCAATCAGGCTTATGGATCTCATATTGAGTTCAAATTTGATTAAGTTTGAATCAAATCCGATTAGGTATTTTTAAAATTAAAAATTAAACAAAGTCATTTTGAAAAATAGAGCTTTGGTCTAGAGTAAGTTTCTGTTTGGTTGGGTTTATACTATTTTAATTTTTTCCTGTAAATCTTTTATGAGAAGAAATTTTCTAAAAAGTCAATTGACTGTTTGACTATTATTTAAAAAAAAACTTTTTTGAAAGAGTTTCATACAGTAGAATATTTGACAACATAAAAAAAAAACACTTTAAATTTTAACTATATTTTATTTGGTAATAAAAACTATTTATGCACATAAATATTATTTAAAGTATATTAAACAATATGAAAAGTACAATATATTAATTATTATATAATTTTATACCATATGAAAAATATATATAACTAAATATTTTATATAGATTATAACATAAGGAAAATTAATATCAAAATTAAATATTGAAACATATAAAAAAAGTTAAATCATATTATATAAAATATGAGTTTGTGGGTGTTATGAGAATTATGTGTAAAACATAAGGACAAAAGGGACTAAAAAATAGACTCATTAATTGATCTGAAAAATCTACCCAAAAAAATTCATTTGAGAGGTATTTTTTAAAAACTCTAAATTTGAGTTTCTTAAAAAGTTGTATTTTGCTGCTAAAGAGTCATATATATTAAAGAAGTACTTCTTTATTTTTCAATTAAAAGTCTATTTTATAAAAAAATGACTTTTATAATAAATAAAATTACTTATTAATTTCTTAAAAGCTCATCTAAACAATCATTAAATAAGTCACTCTTAACTTGACTTTAATCTAAAACTCGAAATAAAAAATTTCGAGCTCAATTTAAAATATGATCACTCGTTAAGGTTGGGTTAATTCAGGCCCGGCAAAAAATATCATTTGACTATTCAACCCATCTCCGATTGGTTAGGCTTTATCAATGGTTTGCCAAGTTAGGCTTTTTAAGTTTGATTCAGAGCCGCTTCGCAATAACATCTTTGTCTTGAGTATCTTGCATTACGTTACGTGTGAAATTGCACATTTCATGTTGATATTGTGATATTGTACGTAAGGCTAGCGTTGAATTCGCGATCTAATTACCAAAATGCACATGCTGTTCGTTGAATTTTGGCTTTGCCATGTGATTTCCATGTGATGGTGGGGGACAAATCTTGCTTATAACACCACCACACCCTCACTCGTGTACCTATGGATATAATATTACATGTCGTCCAAAGGGGGCATACATAAAAGTGAGGGGTTCAGTCGGTCGGGTGCGGAATTTCGATTCGATCAAATTAGGACCGTTTTAAAATTGATCGTGTCTAATTTTTTAAATTTAAAATTTTAAAAATTATTTAGTTCTATTTTTATTTTTGTATGTGATTTTTACTTTCTGTTTTCAGTTTTTATATATATTTGATTATTAATGTTAATGAAGTTGTATTTTTATAAGTAATAACAACTACATTTTAGATAAAACTTAAACATAAATTATTTTTAACCAAACAACTTTATTTAATCTCTTATATAATATTTATTAACAAATTATTAATAAAATTATGTTATTTTAATAAAATAAATAATTTATAAATTAATATTTATTTGAAATATATTTTAATTATTAAATCAAATTTTATTTGAATATTTATATATTTTAATTTTAATTATACACAATTTAATTATAAAAATTAAATAAAATAAATAATTCATAATTTTATTGATAATTAATTTTAATTATCAAATATATAAATATAATATTGAATTAAATTATTCATAATTTTTATTAAAAAATAAATAACTAAATAATATATATTTAAATGATAGTAAATCGGATTATAAAAAAACAAAAATAAGAAACAAAAACCACTTTTTATGGTTTTCATAATTTTTGAAAACAAAAAGAAATCAAAAATTAAAACTAAAAACTCAAATAAATAAGATTTTTTTACTGAATTTGAAAATAAAAACAAAAAATCAAAAATAAAAATAGAAACAAATCATTTTCATATAAAAATTTTAAGTATTAGGTATAACCGAGCCCAACAATTATTTTTCATTTATAATTTTTTACTATGACAGTTATATATTTTATGTCATAATATATACTAATAATTAAAAAATTTAATTGATTTAGCGGATGTAATATTAAAAATTTTGAACCATCAAAATTTTTGATTCATTTTATTTTGATAATTTTTGTTGTTAAAAATTTATTTATTTATTAGTCAATTTTTGTAAATAAGTTCTTATAAATTGAAAAAAAATCAATTACTTTTTATTTAATAATCTTTTTTAAAATTAAATTTTAAATTTTTCGATAAATAAGGATAATTTTTTTTAATTATATTTTAAATTTTAAATTTTATTTAATTATAAATCTTTTATATAATAATCTAATAGTAATTGAACCTTCTTAATTTTAAGCTTATCGTCTTATCGAGTTAACTTTTACTCCAATTTTTAATTTATTTGCCTTTATCTTTTTTCTTTAATCCGGCCGACTTGGGCCCCATACGGCACTAAAATAATAAAAATTAATTAATCCTACTAATTACTATTCCGACGCGTATTGGGACTTTGACTTGGACCCACGAAGCACAAAAAAGGACCTTTCCTTTGCTTTTACTTTTCTGGTCCCAGCCTATTTCTAGAAATATTCCTTATCCATACTGTGATTACCATCCTACCCTTATCCTATTATTCCTAGTACTAGCACCGCCAAACATAACTAACGCGTAATCTTTATTTTAATACGACTCTACTGCTTCTATTATTGTCATTATGAAGTCATAATTACCAACCAATATTAAAATAAATAATTGATAACTAGACATACGCTAGTTTAAGAAAAAAATTTTTTGATTTTTTTAAAATTTTAAAATATCTTTTTTTGAAGTTTCAATTAAAAATAACGATAAAACAAGTATAAATATCATTGAAATATAATTGAGATAATAAATTAATTCAATTTTTTAAATTTATATAGAAATAATTAAATTTAGTTTAAATTAATAAACTTTTAGTAATTGTCTCTCTATTAAATAAAGATAAGACTTTGTATCAACGTCACAAAGTCTCCCTTTGTGATCTCCCACACAATTGCTTCAACTAAAAAATATCAGTTGGTCCCTTTCTCAAGTACCCAATCATCTTACCAACGCTTTCGGCCAACCCGACATGCCACCGCTTTGCCAATTCTTAGCGACCGTATTAACGCGTTGTTTTGCCTACTATAACACCCAACGAACTGTTTTTCCCACCAAAAGTATCTAGTGACTGAGTCAATGGGTTCTTTTGCCCACTGAAAGTGCCTAATGACCTTGCCAATGAGTTGTTTTTCTATCGAAAGTACGTAACGATCGTGTCAATGGGCTGTTTTGTCCACTGAAATTGTGCCAATGAGCTGATGAAACTTATAATAAATTATTAATATGAGTCCAATTTAATCTAAGAAATGAATTGGAAGAGTATTATTATACATTGATTAATGATAGATAACTAAATTAAGTTCTTTAATTTAATTAGAATTAATTCAATTCAATTCAAATTTGTAAATTATAAAAAATTTTAAAAAGTTTATTTAAATCTATCTTACATAAAATTTTGAAAAATTATTTTATATATTATAAATGGGGAGTGAGTGGGACCCGCGATAGCTAAAGAAGAGCGCTGGAGAGAGGAATGGAGGGAGGGAGCGCGTGTGGTTTTTAGTTTTAAGAGTCCGTTTTAGTTTTAACTTTTTAGGGGTTCAAATCACACACAAACACAGTTTGTTTTGATCTTCCTCGCTTTCTCTTTCCTTCATCTCTTTCGCCAGCTGTTAGTTTCATTCCAGAACTCTGTTACTAATTCCGGTTTAATTATAAATATTATTATTTATTACTTATTATTTAATTTATCATAAGATAATAAATATAAAATAAAATTTAAGTCCCAAACAAACTCAATCACGTAGCATTAGATTTAGATCTCTCCTCCACATCTCATTGTCGAACAGTTCTCCCAACCGACGGACCGAGTCGATCCTGCTGATTCCAGCTTCTGCATTAGCTGTAACTAGTCCGGTATGTGTTCTCTCGTGTCTGATCTTTAGATTTGTGGTTCCTAATTGTGGTTTGAATTTGAATCGGTGTGTGATCTTTTGTTTGTAGTTTGTTGTCGGGGTGGAGTGGGAATTTGTGAGGGTGAGGGGAACAATGACGGCTGATGAGAAAAGGACTGGTGTGCGTGATTCTTCGGTTGATGTTGTAGAAGAGAGGTGTGAGTTAGATGTGAGTAGAGATTGTAATGGAGATAATGCGAACGTGAACGTGAACGTGAATGTGAATGTGAATGCGAATGGGAATGTGAAGGATGATGGAGATGGTAGCTATGTTTTTGTCAGTGGTGAGGACGTTTTCGGGCATGATCACGCCACGGATCTCAATGGCGGTTCTGCTTCTTCTCCTAAGATTGCTGAAACTGAGTTTCCTACCCTCAAGAGCGATGCTCCCTCGTTGGATCATGACAACGAGGCTGTCGGTGTGGAGGATTTGGATGGACCTGCTGTCGGTGTAAAATCTGTGCCAATTGAGGTAGGACCTGCTGTCGGTGTAAAATCTGTGCCAATTGAGCTAGATCATAAAGGAGATGATAAGGTGGATTCGGTACGGGATTGTCAAGTCGACGGCACGCATGATGATCCTGAACCTGAATCAGTGCAGACAGAGGGAGAACCTATCATGCCCGTTGGAGAACCTCCTGTAGCAGTTCCCAATGTTGCTGAACCGGAAAGAGATCAGACGGTTGGAGAGACAAATTTAACTCTGGCAACAGATGAAAAGGAGAATCAAAACCAAGATTTTGTATCTACTGGGGCTCTTATTAGTCGTTCTGATTTTGATAATGAGAATGAACAGAAGGAACTAGCAGGTGAGTTCGATGTGATCAACTCAGAACAGAATTTGCAAACGGCACCATCTCCTCTGGTTCTTGATGTCAAAGCACAAGAAGCTGCTCATGAAGTGGAAGAAGCAGAAGTTGCTGATGGTCATGCATCAGATAAACATGAAGATGGCTTGCCTGTAACTCATGTTCAGGATAGAGGTGGAGAAAGTGGCAATGTTTCTGACTCTGTGGATCTGCATCAAGACATAGACAAAACCATCTTTAATGATGCAGCTGAGACTTCTACAGTCTCTGTTACTGAAGGCAGTAGCTCTCCAATTGCTAATGATGATGATGCAAGTGGAGAATCAATAAATGGCCTCTCTGAGGTTGATGCTAAACCAAACACCGAAGAAACACGTCCTCATGAAGTTCCCAAATCATCAACTGTTTCTCCTGCTCAGAATGGTAGCAGCTTTCCAAGTGCAATTGATCCTGATGTGAGAAGAGACCCAGCGTGTGATATTTCTGTGGCTGGTGTACAGTTGGAGAAAGAAAGATTACCTATCAGCCAGGCTGTGGAAAGTGTTTCACATGCTCTTCCTTTCAGTGACAATCTTTGTGATAGTCAACCCACATCTGAGCAAAAAGAGCCTTCTGAAATGGCCACAACTTTGTCCTCGGATGGTTTCTGCAAGAATTCATCTGGTGATAGTTGTAAAAGCATCCAAGTAGCTCCTATAGACGATGCAGTAGCCAAGTCAGATATCAACATTAAGGATCCACATCCTGTTATTGATTCAGACGTAGATGCTATGGAATCAAAGATTGAGGTTGAGCAAGTAGGTGTTAATTCAAGTGAAAGCACTGATTCGTTAACTGTTGATGATACAGAAACTGGAACAGGACAGAATTGCCCTGTTGTAAGTGATAAAACACCGAATTGCCTTGCTCTTGATGGAAAAGAAGAAACTGAGACTGGTCCCATGTTGGCTGAATCTGAAGAAAAAGTTGCTGCTGACGCTTGCAGTAACAGCACAGATGAATCTGAAGTTTTAAAGGAGGTCAATGGGAGTGCTGTCAGCCATAAGCTCACTGTTTGCCCTCCAGATGGTCAATGCTGTATCCATGAATCAGTTGAGAGTAAAGCCAACTTGTCATCCTCCCCTGCTAATGTGGAAGTAGAATCAGGAGTTAAAGATGTCTCAATAACAGACGATTGTTCTGTAACTGCACAGAAGGTTCAAAATGATTCAACCTTAACAAGTGAAACGATGCTAAATTGCATTGAGAAAGACAGTGGAGGAGATTTGTCTCATGGGATCAATGATAATGAAGAACAATGTCAGCAAGAGAAAGGCACTAATGAGGTTCTAGAATGTGAAACACCAAAATGTTCCCACGAAGGCTCCACTATCGATGCTTCTGATGGGAATGCCGCAGCTGTTGAAGTTGGCAAAAAACCGTTTCATTTCATGGTCAGGTTTCCGAGATTTGATGACCCAAGTTTGAAAGAACAGATAAAAATTTGTCAGTCAGAAGTTGATGAGAAGACCAAAATTCGGGATGCTATTCGTGCAGAAATCCAAGCAAAAAGGGTATGCAAATGTTACCATAATATTTCTGGAAGTAGTGGTTCTTTCTTTCTTTGTTTCCTTTTACATAAAAGACTCCTATGATTAGGCCACTAGCAACGAGTATGGTGATAGTTTTGGAGCTGCCCTACAACAAGAGAAAGCTGCACGGCAGTTGCTTAAGGCTAAGCGAAAAGAAATAGATTCTCTTCAATCTGTTATCAACAGAGTGAACAGTGCTGTTTCCATTGATGACATTGGTGGCAGGGTATGACCTTCCTTCGATACTTTTGTTATGTCCAGCAAGTAGATTCATGAATTAATTGTGGTTAATGGATTGGATGCTTACCAAATCATGCTATTTATTTTTATTTGTCTTTACTCTAATTTATGGCTTGCAAGCAGATTCGTAACATGGAACACATGATACAACACGAGACCCTGCCTTTGAAGGATGAAAAGAAATTTATTCGTGAAATCAAGCAATTGAAGCAGCTGCGTGAGCAGATATCTTCTAATATGGGTACCAGGGATGAAGTTGAGCAGGCTATGAATCAGAAAAACCAAGTTGATGAGCAGTTGAAGGTAATGTTTTCTCTGGTTGTCTGCGTTGCCTTAACTTTGTTAGTAATGCTACTGGTTGTTTTGTTGTGTTTGAAATTAGGGTGCTGATATGAATAGCCAACAATAAAAGATATAGCAATGTCTTGTGTTCTCCAGAAGAGAGTCATTCCATTTTCACCCGCACTAATAAATACTGATACACAGTTTATACTTAGTTTCAGTTTAAGCAACTTACTTTTGAAGCTTTTAAATTTGTAGTCTTTGAAAAAAGAAGCAGATTCACTCAAAGAGAACCTTCTCAAAGCTGAAGTAGCTACACAGGCGGCTAACAAGAAAGATGTTAATGAACATAATCAGCTAACAGAATTGCGTGCTCAGTTTAGAGCTGCAGATACAACAAGGCAAGAGGCATATGCGCGCTTAAGCATTCTGAAGAAACAATTATATGAGAAGGTATCGATCATTAAACTATTAATAGTAACTATTATACTCCACTGGGCTGCATCACAAATTTTTTGACAGCACAGGAATGTAACTGTGTTGTGCTGTGGGCGGGCTGAACGCTTTAAATCCGTGACATGTTACGTTTTTTATTTTGAAACTCTGTAAGGTTGAATTGCTGGATGTGCAAAAGTTTAAGTAACGAGTGTTTTCCTGGAATATGCAGAATAGATGCTTTTGGAAGTACAGGGATGATATAATGGTAGCTAATGACTTGGCATTCAAGGGACAGAAAGAGGAACTTCAACGTCATTGTATAAGCCAAGTAAGAAAATACGGTTTCTTTGACACTTTGGATCTTGCAAATTAGCTTGGGTTTTGCACTAACAGAACTTCGATTTAGGTGGAGACGTTTATGGAACTCTGGAACAAGAATGACGAGTTTCGTAAGGAGTATGTGAGGTGCAATTTGAGAAGTACAGTGAGGAGATTGCAGACATTGGACGGTCGTTCGCTTGGCCCTGATGAGGAACCACCTGTGATCCCTAACAACAATATCGAAAGAGTGGCAAAATACAACATCGTATCGTCGACTTCCGCTGTTCAACCGGAAAAACCAGTTCCACCTGTGGAGACAGAAGTAGGCGACAAGTCAATGACAGAAGTTAGTGCCCAAAAGAAGCAAACATCTAAAAGTAAAAAGTCTGCTAAACCAGCTGTCTCCGGGAACGTTGTGGCAACTGTTTCTGGCAGGGATGAAAATGAAGAGGAAAGAGAAGAGGATGAGCCTAAGAAATCAACGGAGGAGGAAGAGCTGGCTAGGAAGGAAGAAGAACTGAGAAAAGCAGAGGAAGAAGCCAGATTGCGAGAACAGAGGAGATTGGAGCAGATAGCCAAACACAAAGAAGCAATGGAGAGGAATGAAAGAAAAGCTGAAAGGAACCAAGCTAGGGCTATTGCAAAAGCACAGAAGGAAGCTGAAGAAAGAGACCGAGTAAGTTCCACCGAGATTCTGCACTTCTGAATACATCAAGTGCTGAATACATGGATTTACATTGTATCTTGATCAATTTCAATAATCGGGTTTATTGATATAGGGAATTTTAAGACTCGTTACAGGTACTGTGTCTCATTTAGCATATATGGTGAATTAATCATTGCCTCCCCTTTGGTTTTGTCTTTTAGAAAAGGGAAAAGAAAGCAAGGAAGAAGGCGAATAATAAGCCATCAGCTGCACTAGCAGCAGATGGAAATTGTAAGGATGAGGAAGACTCTGTTCCGGCACCAGAGACTCCGGTTGAGTCAAAGGAGTCTGAAACAAGAGATAAGCCTGTGGCGGTGAGCACCACCATGAAAAAGAAGCCATCTCATTCTCACTTCACAAAGCAGACAAAAGCAAAATCTACGCCGCCGCCTCTGCCACTACGCAACCGGAGCAAGAGGAGGATTCCGATATGGATGTGGGCCGTCCTGATAAGTCTGCTGCTCTTGGCCTTATTTTTCATTGGAAACAGCAATCTATCTGTTCATTTTAGGCTGCCAAGTTTTGGGTTCTAAATTATCTTTGCTCAACTGAAATAGGGTATTAAAATTGATTAGATTAGATTATATCATATTTAGGCAAATCAAATTCTTTTCTTCTGGTAAGTGTTTGGGTTGAGAGGCTTGTGATTGATTGCTTTCCTTTTTTTATTTATAATTTTCTTTTACACATACCACATAGATTTATTATTTCCTGTGATGATTTGATATTACTCTCCAGATACTGTTTTTTCATTTAAGTGTGATGATAATAGATAATACAATAAGCATTTATTTTGTTTTATATAATAATTTTAATTCAAGTATATTCTGGTGCATGTCTGCGATGTTTCGCTTGAATTACAGCTGGTTCCCATAGATTGATTTGAACTTGGTAGTCCAGTACGGACGAATTGATGAAAACGACACCTGACCCTCTGTCTGTCCCGTCGTACACTTCCGCTCGTGCATAGGTCGCGGGGTGGTTGGCCTAATCACTCATTATCATCAGACTTTTTAGTTAAAGTTAAAAACTCTTATTTTCACTTTAATATTTTCTAAAATGCTTTATTTATATAATATCACGTTTTAAAACGATATTAGTAATATCCTAAGTACTCAAATTTTAGTATCAAATTGACCAAACGTGTGATTTTGTTACATCTTACTCAAATTGTATCAGTGAAAATGTTAAGTATTCAATTATTGTGATCAAAATTACTAAAATTGTCATTTTTATCTCTAATGTCACTATTGTACATATTTAAATATTCAATTCTTAATATCACATAGACTAAATCAATTTTGTATCTTATTGGACTCCTTAAATATTTATTTCTTAATATTAAATTGATTAAAAGTGTAATTTTGTTATCTTTATCCTTGATTTTGTATCTTATTCATATTGTATTTGAGACATCTTTGAAAAAATCTTAGTATGAAATTGACTAACAGTATAATTTTGTTATCTTTAATATCAATTTTGTTTATATTTGTGACATCGTAAGCATTAAATTCTTAATATCAAATAGATTAAAAGAGTTATTCTATTATCACGTATTAATGACATCTTAAATGCTCAATTCTTTGTATTAACTTGATTAAAAGTGTAATTTTGTTATCTTTAATGAGTAATATTTAATAAAAAACGATATCTATTGGTAGGGGGGGTGGCGAAGTCTGCCATGTTTGACCTGACTCTTTTTGAAGTTAATGCAACTTTTGATTTAGTTATTTTCAAATTCCTAAATTTTTTAGATTAAATGCCTATTTTGGTTGAGTTTTTTTGGAGTTTAATAAATATTTTTTTTTCACTATAAAAGTCTTTTTTAAAAAAAATTGGGTGTTTGGTTGTTAAATAAAAAAGCTCTTCTTTTATAAATATAATTTTTTTGGCAATCAAAATATAATATTTTAAGAAGCTTAAATTTGAAGCTTATCAAAAAAGTACTTTTTTCAGGTAGATTTTTTAGATTAATTAATGAATCTATTTTTAGTCCATTTTGTCCTTATGTTTTACACATAATTTTCACAATATCCACAAATTTATCTTCTCGTTTATTATGTATTTAACTATTTACTCAACTTGCATATTTATTTTAAGATTTATATAATATTATTTGAATTTTTATATGTTTTAATATTTATTTTTAATATTAGTTTACTTATGTTATAATCTATATAAAAGATTTAGTTAGATATATTTTGTTTTATGTTTCATATGATTTAAAATTATATAATAATTAATATATCGTGCTTTGCTTATTGTTTGATATACTTTAAATAATATTTATCTGCATAAATAATTTTTATTACAAAATAAAAAAATAGTTAAAATTAAAAAAATTTTCATTTTTATATTATGAAGTTCTTTTTAAAAAGCTCATTTTTAAATAACAACCAAACGGTTAACTGATTTCTTAGAAAAAATTTTCTCAAAAAAGATTTACGGAAAAAAAACTACTAATAAAAATTTTACTTATATAAATTCAACTAAATAGAGGCTAAGACTAAAATCTGATATTTAATCCGATTTTAACACAGGCTTAAAGACAGTTTTTTGAGCCGACTAGATCTCTTAAGCTTGAATGAGCCCGAATTTGTCTTGTGGTACAGACAAGACTTTTCAAGTTCTAACCTTAGAATTGATTTGTCGTGGTCTAGTTTAGGTTAGCGGGACAGCCCAAGTACATGAGCCCCATAATTAGTGGAATAGGAATACGTAGCGTGAAAATTGGAATCTCTAATGGAACGCAAAAGGACAAGTATCATTCATGCCGCCCACTTTACTTAGTACTTATTACTGTTTTCGTATTTTGTTTTATCCCAATGTTGTATCCACACAATCGGCGCTGACCAAAAGGCAAACAAACAAACAAAGCCGTGGAAAACCAAAACAGAAAAGAAAACCCGGAAAAAGACATTTTAACCACAAAATTAACAAATTTAAAGGACATTTTAAAATAATAATTCATTTATTCTTTAAACATTAAAGTTTTAAAATAATAAAGATTAGAGTAAACTTAATTTAGTATTATCATATTTATATACGACGAAAAATCATTATTATATTCAGTCTGAAGTCCGCAATAAAACGAAGTTTGGAGAGGTCCGATAGCCTTGTCCCTATATAATAAAGAGGCTGTTTTTGATAGACTCACGTACAGATATGACAACAAAATAGTGATGCAGGTTAAAGAGTAAAAAAGTAAAATTGACACGCTAAATAATTATGTAAATAAAATTACAATAAATACATAAATAAATATAAATAAAAATACAATATAACTCGACTTTTAAAAATAAAATATATTTTAAAACAAAAATATAACGAAATATATCATTTCTTTATCTGTAGAAAAGCACCAATATCTAAATAATAAGAGCGTAATAAAACATCAAAAAACTATAAATAAACACTAATATCCAGGATTATGTATCATATATTTATATATATATATTATCATTATTTTGCATTACATATGAGTTTATCGATTAAGTAGATGTAAGAAGAATGTGTATTATAAGACCTTTCAAAACTTTATATTTCAGCGAGATTAGTATTGACTGTTGTTGCTGCTGTTGTATAAGTAAAAATATTAAAAATTTTAAGATAAAATTGATAAAATAACATTTTCAGAATTTGTGTAATTTCATTAGTATTAATTTAATTTTTTAAAATTTTATCTATATAATATAAATTAAAAATTAAAAAACACAGAATTTATGTAAAATAGGTCTAATTTATTTATTTTTGGTTAGTTTTATGAAAGAAAAAGAAAAAAGAAGGGAAAATGCCACGTAGGATAGGAATGAATGTGTGTGTTTACTAGTCAGGGAGTTGAAAATGATAAAGAAAGGACCGTGTGAGATAAAAGGAGAGTCGAGATAAGAGAAGAGAAGACCGAAGAGAGATGCGGCAGCTCAACACAATCTTTCTTCCCTACGAACCCAACCCAATCCAACCTTCGCCTTCTTCAAAAAGCTTTTGAGTTGTCTCTTTCACTTAAGATTCCAAGTTCTTTCGTGGTTGAATTGATTGAATTTTCAAGATTCAGTGTCTGAGGTTTAGATTAAAGAAGAAGAAGAAGCAAAGTTAGATCTGTGGAAGGACTGAGCGGCGGCGGCCGTCGGAGGAACTCAACAAAATTTTCTTGCACAGCAGCTCCGCCTGTCCCTTTTCTGCTCAGCCTAAAAGGTTCACTTTTTTTAATTTCCTTTTTTTTCATAGGTAGGTAGGAGTTGAGTTCTGTTCATATCTTGTGTGTGGTTAAAGATTCTTGCTTTTACGGTGCAACTTCACTGGAAGAAGAAAGTAAAAGAAGGGTCGCAGTTGTAATATGAAGGCTCTTAGATTTCTGTGATCTTTCCTTGTAGAGCAAGGGACGTTTTTGCGGATTTTGGGTTATTTTTGTGGAAGGATATAGTAAAGAGAGATGGAGGAGGTAGGGGCGCGAGTCGCTCCTCCGCTGTACATCCACAATACTTCGTCGTCTAGCAGATGTTGCGAAGGAGCTTCCATGGCTAAAAAGCGAGATCTTGGTTATCAGATTCCTAATTTTCTGTACCAACAACAACAGCATCACAACCAAAGTGTCAACTGGAATCCAAATGCTTGGGATTGGGATAGTGTGAGGTTCGTGGCAAAGCCGTTGGATCCTGACGTTTCGCACTTGGGAACTTCTTCTACTTCCCGCCGCGAGCATGGCAACAGCAAACATGACTTTCCCTTCAGTCATCATGAAGACGACGAAGCTCTTCGGCTAAATCTAGGTCGAGGTTTGAATACTGTGGAGGAACCCCCTGCTAGACCCAAAAAAAAGGTTCGCTCTGGATCTCCGGGCACCAGTTCATATCCAATGTGTCAGGTTGATAATTGCAAGGAAGATCTCTCCACTGCAAAAGACTATCATCGCCGTCATAAAGTTTGTGAAGTTCATAGCAAATCCTCTAAAGCCTTAGTGGGGAAGCAGATGCAGAGATTTTGTCAGCAGTGCAGCAGGTTTGTCTTGTCATTATTGCAGCGTTCAAACCTTCCACTTCCACTTTCATAATTTGTCTCTCTCTGCTTTTTCCTTTTAGAATTTGAAAGCTTCATCAGTACTTGACGATTTCTCTGCAAGATTTGGATAATCACTTTCTTACCATCAGAGTGTTCAAGTATTGTTTTTTTTTATATTTAGATTCATGCCAAATGACCTTGGTTGAATACTTTTTATCCAGGTTCCATCCCCTGTCAGAGTTTGATGAGGGTAAGAGAAGTTGTAGGCGAAGGCTCGCCGGGCACAACCGGCGAAGAAGAAAAACCCAGCCAGAGGATGTTTCCTCTCGGTTGGTCCTCCCTGGAAACAGGGACACTCACACTGCAGGAAATGGAAACTTAGATGTTGTTAATTTATTGACTGCTCTCGCCCACATTCAAGGTTGCAGAATTTTTATCTTATGTAACTCCTGATCTCTGTTCTGTTGTGGTGAAATTTAAAATGTCATCTAACAACTTGCAGGAAAGAATGAGGACAAGAGTGCCAACGATCCAACAGGTCCCGATAGAGATAAACTCATTCAGATTCTCAGTAAAATAAATTCGCTACCTTTGCCGATGGATCTTGCTGAAAAACTGTCTGGGAATTTAAGTAGGAAAATCACTGACCAAACTCTGTCGGAGCACCAAAACAAATTGCATGTGTCTGCGGCTTCTCCATCAATTGTGGACTTGCGTAAGGTTCTTTCAGCTACTTTGGCAGCTTCTGCACCTGATGTCCTAGCAGTTCTGTCACAAAGAAGTGGCCAGAGCAGTGACAGTGAAAAATCTAAAGTAACTAGCTCTGGTCAACTGACTGGTCCTCATCAGCAAAAGAGACCACATCTGGAATACCCTTCTGCGGCTGGTGAGAGAACTAGTAGTTGCTATCAATCTCCTGGTGAAGATTCCGACTGCCATATTCCAGAAACTCGTCCTACTGTACCACTACAGCTCTTTAGCTCCTCACCAGAGAATGATAGCCCGCCAAAACATGCATCTCCTAGGAAGTATTTTTCTTCTGATAGCAGTAATCCTATCGAAGAGAGATCTCCTTCATCATCTCCTCCCTTTGTGCACAAATTATTCCCACTCCAAAGTATGGCGGAAACTATCAAGTCAGAAAAGACGTCAATGCATGGAGACATCAGTGCGGATGTTAAAGGGAGTGAGGCTGAAGGTTGTGCGTTGCCTCTTGAACTCTTTAAAGGTCCCAGTAGAAGCAATGCAAATGGTGCATTTGAAAGCTTTCCTTGTCAAGGTGGATATACTTCTTCCTCTGGGTCAGATCATTCACCGTCTAGTCAGAGTTCTGAGGCTCAGGTGACTTTTCTTTAGCAATGTCTGGATTATTTTTCTTTTGGTGGTTTGTGTTCATTCATTTCTTAGTTTCATTACTACCTATTTTTATAAACATTTTGTCTATATGTTTCTATACAGGATCGAACGGGTAGAATAATTTTCAAACTATTTGACAAAGATCCAAGTCACTTTCCAGGGACATTACGCACACAGGTGAGTGTTCGGGACATTTTGGGATATTCACTACTTTGGTTTTCAGGTGTTTGTCTGCATTGTAAGTCACAGTAATACCTGCTTTTGGGGATCATCATAATAGTTTGCACATTTTTCAGATTTACAATTGGCTTTCCAATAGTCCATCAGAAATGGAGAGCTACATAAGGCCTGGTTGTGTGTTTCTATCAATTTATTTGGCAATGTCATTTTCTGCCTGGGAGCAAGTGAGTGCAATGCTTTAATGATGTTGTGAAATATTACAAAAGCCTTATGCTAAGCACTTGAAGGCCATATTTGGTTGTGTAGCTTGACAGGAATCTGCTTCAGCAAGTTGATTCTTTAGTTCAGTGTTCGAATTCTGATATATGGAGGAGTGGAAGGTTTTTACTGCAGACAGGCAAGCAATTGGCATCACATAAAGATGGTACGTAGATGAAAAATGAGCAAGAGATTTATTGTCATATATTTTAATTTTTTCTATATCATTTGCAGAAATATTTTCTTATGTTCAAGTTAACATTTTCTCAAATTAATATCGCAAGTAACCGACTATTTCATTTATTTGTGTTTTGTGTATTCACAATTCAGGGAGGATTCATTTATGCAAATCATGGCGTAGTTGGAGCACTCCAGAGTTGATTTCTGTTTCTCCGGTGGCAATTGTTGGTGGGCATGAGACTTCTCTGCTGCTGAGGGGGAAAAATCTTACTATTCCTGGAACTAAGTAAGCAAAATTTTTCTTCTTTGTTCCTGTTTTTATACTCTTTGTCTTTGGGATGATGATTGATCATTTCTCCATGTTTCCTATATTGTTTACGAACACTTTGGCCAGGTTTCTGTGCACTGATATGGGAGGTTACACATCTCTTGAAGTCACATCATCAACTTGTGCAGGAAGCATATATGATGAGATTAATGTGCTTGATTTTAAAATTGACATCACATCTCCTAATGTTTTAGGTCGCTGTTTCATTGAGGTAAGACATCAGTCAGTTAGTGTAGTATTGAGCTATGACATACTCCTTGAGTAATTTTTTATTTTGGGAATGACATTGTGGATCCTATGGAACAGGTGGAGAATGGCTTCAAGGGAACTTGCTTTCCTGTAATTATAGCAGATGCCAGCATCTGCAAAGAACTAAGACTCCTGGAAAGTGAGCTTGATGAAGAGGCTACAACATGTAATATCATTTCAGAAGGACATGCAAGCGACTTTGGACCCCCTAATTCAAGAGAGCAAATACTCCATTTCTTGAATGAACTTGGATGGCTTTTTCAAAGAAAGAGACCTATGTCTGAGATTCCAGATTACTCATTAGGCCGCTTCAAATTTTTGCTTGTTTTTTCTGTTGCAAGAGATTACTGTGTTTTGGTCAAAACAATTCTAGATATGCTGGTGGAAAGGAATTCAGATGGAAGTGGGCTTTCCAGGGAATCATTGGAGACACTTTTGGATATACAGCTTTTGAACCGAGCTGTAAAAAGGAGGTCTCGGAAAATGGTGGAGTTGCTCATCAATTATTCAGTTAAGAGTGATAACACTTCTAACCGGTTCATATTCCCATCCAATCTTGCGGGACCTGGTGGCATTACACCGTTGCACTTGGCTGCTTGTACATCAGGCTCAGAGGATTTGGTTGATGCTTTAACAAATGACCCACACGAGGTAAGATTAGGGACATTTCTGTTTCTTCATCCCTGGCATTTTGTATGCGGTCTTTTTGGCCTTTAGATAGTTTTTCCATTTGGCATTTATGAAAACCAATGCTTCAGTTTGACAGCATATTTTATTTCTTGTTCATATGGTATTGTTAAACGTTTCATGCCCAATGGCTAAATATGCATTGATTTATCTTTCAATTGTGCACTTCCAAAAAGTCTATCCCTTTCTGCAGGTTGGATTGTCTTGTTGGAAAAGTCAGTTGGATGCAAACGGTCAGTCTCCATATGATTATGCTATTATGACGCAGAACCACTCTTATAACACACTTGTGATCAAAAAACTTGCTGACAAGAGAAATCGCCAAATTTCTGTGACAATTACAAATGAGCTAGAGCAGCCATTGTCAGCTGCAGAGCAAGAACGTACGATAATTTCCCACTATCAGCAAGGACAGAGATCTTGCAAGAAGTGTGCAACAGTGGCAGCAAAGTACTACAGGGGGATTCAGGGATCAAGGGGCTTACTCCAGCGCCCTTACATTCACTCAATGCTAGCAATTGCTGCTGTCTGTGTATGTGTTTGCCTATGTATGCGTGGTGCCCCAGACATTGGCTTAATTGCTCCTTTTAAGTGGGAGAATTTGGATTATGGAACCATTTAGAGACAATAGGGAATATGTCGTCAGAAGTGGAAAAGGAGTGGAGTCAATATGAAGCTAGGGGGCAGCTAGTGGCAATTTTAAGCTTGTTCTCTTTTCATCTCCAAGAAATGGCAACCCAGAAGATTAACTCTTTTGTATGGGAATATAACGGGTGGACAAGATGCGTGTTTTCATTGAAAAGAGTTGGTAAAACAAGACTTCAAGTGGTTTTGCATGTTACTAGATTGGCACGTAGTTATTATTTTGTGACAAACCTTATGGATATACATACACCTTTTGGCTCATTTTTGGATCGGTTGCTCATGAATATTTTATGAGTTCCTTTATGGAGGTATTTTGGTTTAAATTGTATAAGTGCTGGGCTGAAATTACGTGGGGAAGTGGAAGAGATGGCACAGGGCGAAGAACTGTCAAGTAAACTGAAGTGCAAAGTTCTCTTTCAAAGAAGATGGCCAAGGCAAGTATGTCTTGTTGAAGATTTAATAGGTTTTTCCTCGTGTCTGATTATACTTAATTCATCTATTTTTGTTTTAACAAATGACAAGGAATCCAGTGTTTCTGACTTTTGTACTTTAATTTCTCTACTGTAAAGTTGGTCGATTAGGGGATCAATGATACAAGCTATATTGTATGATAAGATAGTGAAATATTGTTTGATCACAGAGGAAATAAAATACATGGTGCTTTCCCTTTCATTTGGGATGTTAAATCTCGTCTCTCATCTCTACTTTTTATGTCTTCTATAGATTCTTGAATAGTTTGCATTATAACTATTGGAAGAAGAATGTTGTTCATTTGCCAAACACTGTAAATTCACTTGATCCTGGATGTTCTCATACTGGGAAAAGATGAGATGGTTTAGCGAATGGTGGGAAATGTGTGTGTGTAGATGATAACAAACTTATGATATGGGCTGGCTTTGCATGAAGTTGGTGGTGACACTATGTGATGCAGTATTAACTTCTGATCGATGAACTGAATTTGGAGAGTTCTTTACCAAACCAATTACGCAGCCATTGCATATGCCCTCTGCTCTCACTTGGTAATGGAGCAAGTTTAGTTCTTGAGAGTGTAGATGCATATTCCTCTTATAGTGTAATTGAAAAAAGGCTCATCCTTTGTGTATTTCCAAAGGTAAGGGACAATGGTTTGTTATTTCAAGCGCACTGGTATTGATAGATTATAGATATAGTTTATTGTTTCAGTCGTCTTTTGCATGCATATGTACATATCAAGAGATCAGATGGTGAGACTGCTGAAACAAGATACAATCAACGAGCTTTATTCTGAGATTTAACATATAATTGAAACAAAATATAGATATCACACTTCTTGGACAGATTAAATCGAATACATAACGCATGATGATGATGATGAGCTAGAGCTGCATCGTTTTGCATCTTCAACAATAAGCACTTGTAGACATCTTTATAACTATGCAAACAGAATTGTCAGTATCCATATATATATTTATGCGACCTTGAACATAGTCTATCAACTTGTAGCAGTTTCAGTTTCAGTTGTGATAATTATTGACAGGTCTCCTGCCTTCGCCCCCTCTGGTAATACTTTGAATAAGGACTTCACCAACACCTTGTCCAAGGCCATCAACAAGGCCACCAATGAATTCACCCACAACCTGAGAAGCCAGCCGAACAGCAGTCACTAGCATGCTGGATTTTTTAGGTCCCTTTCCATTCACCATTTCCTTTGCACAAACTGCGTGCAGATGATAATCACATACACAGCACCGGTACAGTCTCCCCAATCTCTTCCTGTTACAAACTCCACACACAAAACCTGGGTCCCCGTTCACGGCAAGTGATAGGATTTTGAGGGGATGCTGGTGGATTGATATGTTAATCTCAGTGGACAACATGGCACAACAAGGGTGCATTTGATAACCACAGGGGTTGCATCCGAAACTGTATCCTTTGGTTGCCTTGCCACAAACGTCACACTTGGATTTCTTCACTGTATATTATGTGTATAGCAACAGAGGTTACTCTAGAGTTACTTTATATGCTTATAATTTATGCCTATCTGCATGCAGTAAGCATGTGAAATAATGATCGTAAGTACTGTTAGCAAATAAATTCACCTGGTTTAGAAGAGAAGAAAAGTTGGTGGTGCATGTGGAAAGGGTGAGCCTTTAAAGCAGGAGGAGCCAAGGCACAGAACTCATGCAGCTGAAACTCGCATTGTTGACAAGCGAAGCGCTTGCCAGAGCCATACTCCTTGCAGCCTGAACACTTATAAGAGTCAGGGAGTTCAAGTTGAGACAAAGGGTGTTGTTGATGACCTGAGTGCAGTATTTGTTCCCCAACAGGATTAGGAGAGGTTGGGAATTCAATCAAGTAGGACTTTTTGCGTGCATTTGTATTTGTTTGCGGAGGAGAGTCAAGGAGTTCCATAGAAGTAGAACCAAGCTTCTTCCTAGGAAATGAAGTGGTTTTCTTGAGACTCATGTTATATGTATCCTGAGGGGAGAATTTGGGGTGGTCCGTATGGTACATTGGTGGGAGAAAATGGCTCCGCAGATATGGAATATTTATGCTGGAAAGTTGGCTCACACACACTGTACAAAAGGGTAAGAGAAGGAGGCTATACCAGTACCCTGTAGAAACTCAAACGCGTACTCACTGTTGACTCTGAATACAAATATGGAGAGAGAGTAAAGAATGCATAAATACTATTACTAATGTGAAATGAAAGGAAGGATCAAGTTAAGATAATAGAAACTTGGAAAAGGGGTAAAGTCTGTACCTTCGAGGTGCTAACACAAGAATTTAGATGAAGGGCCCCTGCCCCTGACTCTTGTGTATGTTTGATTCCCTTTCTAGGCATTCTGGAGAAAGAAGAAACTCAATAAAGGAGCAAAGAAATTGGTGCCCTGTGATTCCCACCACCCACATTACCCTTTCTTCCATTTGTCAAGCTTTCTTTTCTTTTTTCCTCCTTAAATTTTCTTCTATTTTATAGTTTTTGTCTTTTTGTAATTAGACCTTCTTATCATTGATATGGCCATAAATAGAATTTTCTATTATAGCTTTTTGTGATTGGTTATATACTAAGATATAGCTAATACATTGCATTGAGGTATCTGTTTTTAAGTAACTCTTTTTCTCTTCAAAGACTTTATAGGCACAGAATCCAAATCCTTCCAACACTACAGACTTTTATGATATTCCATATCCTTTTTAATTTCAGTAAAGCCATACTTTTACTTCCTCCATTGTTATGATTGATTGGAAAATTTGGTCCCGAATCACTTGAGAAAGGGATGTGCACTCCTCTCGTATGTCCTGTAAATTGAATGATTAGCTACATAGTGAGTTGTGGAGAATATTTGGACAACACAATTTCCCCATACTATCAATGATTTCTTGGACTTTCTTCGAAGGTAGAGTGATTCTCCGAACTCCAATTATTCGGTTTCTTAAGTATTCTACAATCACAAGTGATTCCGATTTTGATTAGGTAGGAAATTGACAAGTGTCATCCCTTGACATAAACACTGTTTTAGATAGCTACTAACTATCCTATCATACACTTGGATTTACGAGTAATCAAGTAATTCTTAAGAGAGCTTGTCTGGTATATGCCATGGCATTCTATGATAAAATCTCGAGCAATCTTTGAATAAGAGATAGAGAAAACAGATCAAAGAAAGGTAGGAGTAATTTATATGGAAGATTGGAGTCATGGTTAATCAGATGGAGACATGAATTGTATAATAATATATCACATCAATTCAAATCTGATGGTTGAAACAGGTAGCTCTAACGCTGTAATAATCATCTCAGGATCGAAGAAGCTAATTAAAATGGGAGCTGATGATACACAAACCTTCTTGTTAATAGTGTTGATAAAAACATGCTTCCCTAACCGCTTCCTAATGAGGTTCACTCAATTGCACATCGAAGTTGATTCTGCAGAGGAACCCATTCTGCATAAAATCTTGACAGTTGGATTGTTCTTCAGCTACAGTAACATCACATTTGCACTTTATATGATTGTAGGGATATTGTTAAGAATCTGAAGTTTTCACTAAAAGCTAAATTTATTCAACCTCAGTCACCATCTTAAACCACCATATACTCGTCATGAGACTTTACCATTGATCTGTCAAGAGGTGAACTAAGGATGCAGATGTGGAAGTAAACTAATTTTTCACACGTAATATAAGTTTCTTGCTCTTATCTGCCAGCGCTATGTAAGCCTTGACCAGCTCTTCCTTCACCATGAAAAGTACAGAAGCTGCAAAAACGCTCTGTACTATTTTTGTGCTCATCCCCTTGTAAAAACCAGGCAATCCCTCGTATCGCACCATTTTGAATATCGCATCAAGAGTACCTGAATTTATAAAAACACAAGACAGAAAGCCCCATTATTCTAAAGTTCTCACCTGTGACACTCCAATTATGTCAACATGCAATATACAAGGACACAAAGCTAATGCGCAAATTAAAGATTAATAAAGTAAAAAAGATAAGATAGAATGAAAATTTTACTCTATTTTTGTTTATAAAAAAAAACTATTTGTAAGAATAATACTTGAAATTTCCCTTCAGGTAGGGAATGGACAGGGGACGTGGATCTGGTTTGATAACTAGTTTGAGGTAAGCCCTATTATTCACAACTTTGAGTTTCTTCATTTAAGGAATAAATTGCCACTTAATCTTAAAGTCTATTCACTGATTTGCAATGGGAAATGGAGGGGTAGATTCAGAGGCTTTGCCTCCTTAATTGAACACTTACCTCGTCTGAATGATATGAGGACTGAAGATGTTATTACTTGGACTCTCAATCCGAATGGAGACTACTCTAACAAGTCTTGTCATCAGTCGTTCGCTTACAGTTCTATTGAAGTTCCATGGTATAATCTTTTATGGTGTAATACTCTGAATCCCAAAGCCTCATTTTTCACCTGGCTCGCAATTAAGAACAAGCTCAGGACCGGAAGGCAATGGCATGGTAATGGAGACGATACTTGTATATTATGTGAAATGGCAGTGGAGGACAGAGACCATCTCTTCTTTCTTTATAGATACTCTTAAGTCAATCTGGAGCAGGATTTTGCATTTGCTACCAGATAATAGCAGCAGATAAGAATGGGAACAAACTCTGGAATGGGTTATTCGACACTCAAAACTAGGGTACACCAATGCAACTCTTTACAAGGTAGCTTTTACTACCACTGTTTACACCGTTTGGAAGGATAGAAACCGAAGAAGATTTACAGAAGTAAAAGAAGGAAAACATCAACTCGCAGCAAGACTTGTAAATTGGATCAGAGCTTCCATATATGCTCAAAATGCACGACACAATCTTTCCACTGACATGAGGAGCAGATGGAAATTATAGAGTACTCAATCTTTGCTCTATGTTGATCTTTTGCAATGTAACATTCCCCCAGAGTCCTCAGTTTTTTTGTAAAGTTAGTTAAGGCTATAAGCCTAGAACTCGTTATAATGTAGCTATAGCTTTGTCTATAATTAATACAACATTCATTTTTCAAAACAAAAAAAAAAGGGTAGGTATATGTCAAAATTATTTCCACTTGTAATAAAACGATCAACAAAGATAAATGATGGCGAAACCCAATAATATAAAAGACATGCTATGAATACAAACTAAAAGGAAAAACAGTTGATGAAACTGACAGAATTTACTATTCAGATATTTGAATTTTGTATCTGGAATACAAACCCGAGTATCTCAAAGCACTACTTCCACCAATCTCCTGTTTTGCTTGAAGTCGGGACTGCCATTTGAAAAATAAGGAGTAACTTCAGGCAAACCATGCAAAAAAGCGTGTGTGAATTTGACTGAGTGGGAGCGTCTGCTCACAGTGGGAAATGGGAATAAGCTCATGTAAATGTTAAGCCCACAATTTCAGTTGTTGCAAAGCAGGTTATGGTACAGCAGTCCTCTTGAACACAAAAAATTATTGCAAGCCGTAAAACCTTACTTGCCAAACATGAATACTGGAGTCTCACTAAAGGCTTTAGAGCTTATGAGTTTTCCTACTGACTGTCAGGAAACTATTTCCAGATTTTGCAAAATGTTAACTTTGAGATACATAGTCAGTTAAAGAGGGGCAGTTATGAGTCATATCATCACTTGTCTTTTGCATCTTTCCAGGCAATGGTTCTAGGATGAGAAAAGGGTAACTGATTCCGAATTTACCTTGACAACTAATAACGGATAAGTTGAGACAGTTGCTCCCAATTTTGCCAAAGCTCCTAGTAGAAACACCTATTCATAAATCAAGAGAACGTTACATATAAGCATGAAAAAGTCCAATATTTTGCAAATTACAGAAATTCCTGCAGTGTAATTATAAAGGTCGAACTAATCCTAATTATCTCAAGGTAGCGTTATACCTCCAGAGCAGTTACATCTTTATACCCCTGCTTGTTAGCGGATCGTTTAGCTCGAAGATGCTTTAGTGAGGTTTCGTAAATCATGAACTGGATTGATGGGTTGCAGACCTGCCATGTCCAAATCTCAAGTATATGGATGACTGAAAAACTGCTTTCTGACTTATGATTTGATAATCCAAATCAGACCGACACTAACCATAATAAGGGTAGGGACGATTCCTTTCCAGAATCCAGCAATTCCTGCTTCATTATAAACTTCACGAGCCTGAAATCGTTAAGCACACAAAACAACATCAAAATACCAGCTACTAAGGTAACTCCAGTATTACATCATCCCTATGCAATTAAAACGCAAGCATTGTCAAAAAGGAAAGAAAATGAAATAACTATGAACCGCTTGCAAAGTCCCATATGGATGAGGCTTTATGGAATCAAGTTCAGCGAATTTCTCTTGCAAAGTCGAACCAGAGGTCTCATGCAATAAAACTTCCTTTTTGGCCTCCATAATTTTCCTTTCTGCTTGAGTGTGTGTCTGGGATCACATAAAAATTGTCACGCACCAGTGATTCAAAATCAGGATTAGAACAGTAGTTAAGCATCCCAAAACAATTATGAATCAATCTGGTCCATGTCTCGTATATCTGACGTGGAACTACTGTCATATATATATACACGAATATCTTCAAGAAAATGAGCTAGGAGTACCCAGTAGGCTCCCCCATCAAGACCAGAAGTAAATACAGCTGCAAGTGTATTTCCTTTTACTTGTGCGTATCGTGGATGGAGCTAGATCACTCAACGTGACGATGTTAACAATTATTAGGATGTTAATATAAAAAGAAGTGGCTGGGTGGCTTGTCTGGTGATACAATTGACTCGGCCATCAAATTAATTCCAAAATAAAAACCCTAAAATAGTTATTTTTTAAACTTTTCACTTATATGAATGGTTCCACAGGCTACCATAGTTCTGTCTACATGATGCATTGTCTGTGCGAATGCATGAAAAAAGAGGTAGGACATGTGTAGGTATAACTAGGAAGATTTCTTTTTTCCCACTTGTGATGGTCCAATAACATACTGATACATATAAAAATTTATTTTTTAAAAAAAGGTGTAGAATAGGTATAATACATGTTCAAATGTTATTAGTTCAGAGCGATGTAAAGGGATGTATTCTAATGCATGAGGCATTGTCATTATCAATCAATAAGAAGTCTAATTTTCTTTTTCTTTTTCTTTTTTTTTCTTTTCTCTCTTCTCTATTTTCTTTTAGCATTTCTTATTTTATAAACTCTACTTTCTTCTATTCTTCTTCTTCTTCTTCAATTCTTGATACAATAATCTCAAAACTCATTTGATCGTAACACATACAGGATTTGGATTATTAAATAAACGATCACGAAGTGGAAACGGTAAGGAAAACACTAAAGACAACTAAAACATCGGAAGTGTTAAAAACTTTCCAACCAGACCTGCATACGCGTCACAAGAACCCATATAGGATTAGTCAGCAATACATTCAATGCCCTGAAAGATGATGATTGTAGAGAAAGGTCATCAATTAGAAAAAGGACACCTCTAACATCATAAGGGAAATGTTGCATATTACAGATGAGTTAAATTGTCAGATCTCAAATGTAAATGCACATAAAGCCATAACTGACTGGATACAAGGGAGTTCTCACCCAGCAAAAGCAGCCACAACAAGCCAAGAAAACATGCCAACAGTACCATCACCACGCCCTTTGGCTTTACGGGAAGCTGCAATCAACTCGGCCTTGTTTTTAAACACTTGATAAAAGTAGTAGTAGATTCCCTGACAGTATGAAAGAATCAAATAAAAAGAAATCATACAAATAACTGAGATTCCAACCAAAAGATAATTAAAGAGTTCAGTGGCAAGGACTAGGAAGAGTAAACGATAACAAAGGAAACTATCAATAGCTAAAATATGAAGAATGCATGATTGGCAGCAGAAACATCCCAAATGCAGAATCCATTACAATGCAAAGCAAGTCAATACAATTCAATCGGAATTCGATAAAAGCATACGCATATATGGTGTAAAGAGAACTCAATTCATACGCGTAAATACGGTATAAATGAACAAAAGGAGACCTGAGAAGCAGCAGTTCCGAGGAGTGAAGGCTTGAGGCCACTGTAAAGTCCACCCCATCCTTCATTTTGAATGACCTAATCAAAATCGATCAAGTTGACAAGAAGCAAAACTAAAGGAAACAAGAATTGAAAATTGTAAGCGCATATATAATTAAAATTAACCTGAATAATCTGAAAAAGTGTAGATTTCGTGTTAGCAGTACTAGCAGTGGTAGATTGAGTGAGAAGAGGCTTGTCCTTGTCCTTCTTGGCTATTCTCTCGGTCTGTTGGCGCGTATTGACCTGCAAATCAGAAGTGCCGACGATCAGTGCGAAGAAGAAGAGAAAACTATGAAGAGAGTAGATGGAGATGGATATGGAGGAGTGGTGTAAAGCGGCAGCAGCAGCAGTAGTAGTACTGTTTGAAGTGGATAAGTGATGATCTGAGCAATAATACCACCACCTGCTCCGGCTAATCCATTGGCCACCGCGCTTGAGCTTGACTTCGACATTCTTCTTCTTCTTTCTTCTTCTGCTAACAACCTCTTCTGTTACCCGTAGCCTCACCATTTCCAAAGACGTGGTCTAACGAATTTTGTTGGAAAAAAACAAGGATATT